>WBMY01001937.1:172365-201129 GCA_013397315.1 Donacobius atricapilla
TCACAGGTTGGGCTCGACGGGCTCGACGGGCTCGGCGGTCCGTTCCAAACTCAATGGTCCCGCTGCTCCCCCAGTTTCCCACCCTTCCCACGCGGGTACCCCGCTGCCCCCCCACCCCCGGGACTACACTGCCCATGATGCCCCGCGGCGCCGGCGGAAGCGGGCGTGCGTGCGGCGCGCCNGTGGGGTGTGCGGCGTGTGGGGTGCCCCGGATGCTCCGCGGGGTACCCGGCGTGTGGGGTGGCCGGTTTGCTGCTTCCCGGGTAGGATGTGGGGTGTCCCGGCTGCTCCCTGGGATGTGGGGTGCCCGGGGTGCTTCTCCCGGAGCGTGGGGTCCCCCAGGATGCTCCGCCCGCGATATGGGGTGTCTGGGAGGGGTGTGGGGTGTCGGAGCGGGATGTGGGGTCCGTGGGATGCTGCCCTCGGGGTGTGGGGTACCAGGGGTGCTCCCCATGGGGCGTCCGGGCTGTTCCCCGGGATGTGGGGTGCTCCCCGCGGGATGTGGGGCTCCCGCAGGACGCGGGCTGTGGGAGGAACACGCTCCTGTAAAAGCTCCATGGCTTTCCAGCAGCTGCGACTGACCGCGGGCGCAGTGCAGAGCCCGGGTGTTCCCGAATCCCTCGGTTTTGTTGGCACATTTTTAGCCTGAGCTTGCTTTTTTCCTCTGCACCTTGTGCCCAAACCTCCTGATTCCAGCTCATTCTTCGTTTTGGGGGATGGAGAATAGGTTAATTTACTTTAAAATTGCCTTGCTTTTAATTTACCTTCTGGGTTTTGCAATCCCTGGTGTTGTTCAGGGTGCAGCCCAGTCTTCACACTAAAATTGGTGTAAGTCCCTGCAGGTTTAAACTCCTCTTCCCTTGGCTTTGCTGGAGCAGAGCAGCATCGTGCTCGGTCCTCCTTCTTTCCCCCCGGGGCTGGGGCAGAGACCTCCTTTTGGTGATGTGTTTGCCTTGTGGAAGTTGTGTGTAGAATGTTCCTTTTGGACAGCCCAGCCCTGCAGCGTTGTAAAAGGATGCTGGCAAAGCAGAGAATCAGCTTGGGCAAAACCTCAGGGCAGTTAATACCCACTGCAGCTCAGATGTGTCTTTCAAACCGCATCTTTGGTTTCAGTTTGAAGCTAAGAAAGTCACAGTAAATGATTGCATGTAGTGGATTTCTTTTTCTATTTTTAATCTTTTTTTTTTTCTTTTAAAATTGCAGGAGGGATTTCTGCTGGGGGAGGTGAGACAAGAAGAGACTTTTAGCATTAGTGATTCACAGATCAGCAACACTGAATTTCTACAAGTGATAGGTAAGTGATGTAACTTTGAGTTGTTCTGAGATAGGCACTGCTCAGGTTTCACGCTCTCAGGAGATTTCATTGAGAATTGCTTCTTGTGTGAGACCGTCACAGGCTCTGTCAGACTTTCAGGACCGTGTCTGTGTGTTTGTGCTTGAGATGTGAGGAAAGGAAACACATCTTTGCAAGTTACTGGGGGTTTATGCACCTCCTTTTATGGAGGAAAGATTATGTATTGAAGATATTTGTCTGCATTCCACGATGGAAAAATTACTCTGAGCAATTTCCTGCTTGATACAGTCGCCTAAATACAGCATGTGCTCAAAATAAAATTAATTTCATTGCTTGATTTACTGATACTGAAAGGGGCAAATTTTCAGTAGCAGGTTTGGATGGATGGCTGGGAGTTGGTGACATCATAAACTCTCACAGCAGGACTGGACAAGGAATATTTGTCAGACAATTCGTTGATAAGCACAAGTTCTGTACAGCTGATGTGTTGTAAAAACTGAACAAAGATCTTGCTGCTAAGTGTTGGTTGAAGGAGACTTTTTTAGACATGAGTGAGAAGCTGGTGCATGTTTGGTTTATAGAAAATAGGAAAGCCCTGAAAGAAACTGCCTTTTTGTTTTTGGATAGATAACCAGCTGTTAAAATATATTTAAACCTCCTTAAATACCTGGCACAAAGTGTGATCCCAGATAACAAAGCAGGGTGTGCATAAAGCTCAGTGGAAACACAGACAGCTCTGGATTGACTCTCAGGTGTTACTGTGACACAGAACAGGTGATCTGTGGACATATGCAGTGGGACCCCGTTACATCCCAAGGGATTTCCCACCTGGCAGTGGTGGTGGTTTTGTGCTCTGCACTCCAGAAGGGTGAGGGGTTTCCTGTCCTGGTTGTTCCCAAGAGAACACGGGTGGTAAATTGACTGTGGAGTGTCAGCTATGAGCTAGATTACAGAAGATAAAAGTGTAGCATTTTTTGTGTTTGCATACAATCACTATCAGAGTGTTGCTTCTGGCTGTGTGTGTACAGACAAAACTGACAGTCATTTTTAGGTTTTTAATTAGACCTGGCTCTTCAGTGGTCACTGATCTTGGTTATTGCTGGCAGTGATGTCACCACCTGCAGCCTTGGCCTGGTTTCCTACACCAAGTGTTTGTGGTGTTAAAAATTGCTCCATTTTTAAATCACCCCTTTGTCACATTACTAGTTACAGCGACCTTATGAAAATGGAAATTACCCACTCCCGAAGACCTTCTGGATATTTCTTTTTAATTTGCCATTTTTACTCAATATTTATTAATCAAAATTAACCTTGGACTCCCAGTTCAGCTCACGAGATTGACAGTTTTGTGGCACTGTTGTCACAGATGACTTTTAATTTTCTTTTGTGTCTCCTTGGTGTTTAAATATATAAGTGTGTGTACATAGTATGTGTACTAGATACATAAATATATATAAATAAGTCAATGTGTAAACCTTAAATCTAAAATGTTGGCTGCTTCATGGGGTCTAAGCAGGAGGTTTCTTGCTTCCTGTTTCTCAAAACTCGAGGTCTGTGTAGCAACATCATTACCCAAGAATCAAGAATGTTGTTGCAGTCAATGCATTTGCTGGGAGGAATTGGTCTGAGCTGGAATCATTGTGCTTACAGGCTTTTTTAGCAGATTATTTCCACAGATGCCTGCATGATGGAAAATATTAGAGCTGATACCATTTTATCTCAAATAAAGGGAGCCAGTAACTCCAACAGCAGCATCCCGAGGAGCTCTTGCCAGTGGGAATGTGCAGCGTGGCTGGAATGGCTGCTCAGGCCGGGTTTTGCTGCTCCCCCCGTGCGCTGAGGTGTGCCTGAGTGCTCAGGCCAGGTTTTGCTGCTCCCCCGTGCGCTGAGGTGTGCCTGAGTGCTCAGGCCGGGTTTTGCTGCACCCGCCATGTGCTGAGGTGTGCCTGGGTGCTCAGGCCGGGTTTTGCTGCAGCCCCGTGTGCTGAGGTGTGCCTGGGTGCTCAGGCCGGGTTTTGCTGCAGCCCCGTGTGCTGAGGTGTGCCTGGGTGCTGCCCGCTGTCCTCGGGAGCTGTGATCCATCTGCTGGGGCCCCTGCTGAGCTGGCAGCCCTGGGAGCAGCGGGCAGTGAATCCCTGCAGGGAGCCAGAGCCTGAGCCAAGGCGCTGCTCAGCTCCCGCGGGCTTCTGCTGGAGGAGCTGGGAGTGTCTGTGCTGTGTCCTCACAGGATGCTTTGGGTTGGAAGGGACCTTCAACCCCCTCCTCTTCCACCTCCTGCCATGGGCAGGGACACCTCCCACTAGACCAGCTTGCTCCAAGGCCCGGAAAAAATAAGTCATGCTCGGTGTAGGAAAGACAATGTAAGACTGGATTTTTACTTTTTTCTCGCTCTCCTCTGAGATTGCTGGCATGTTACAGCTTTTGCTGATTAAATAAGCATCTCAGCATTTATCACAACCTTTTCAATGAAAACACACTGCCCTGACATTTTAATACTTCATATAACAGAACTATAAAGTGCAGCTAAATGTTTTGAAATTGCTTTTAACCTCTTTTCTCACTAGAGATTCTGTTTGCCTTGCCTCTTTAAACACTACAACATACAATACTTCAGAAAGTCTCTTCCCCATCCCTTTTTTATTCTTTGCTGCTGTAATAAACAATGTATATGGATGCAAGTAAGCTGTTGTGGAAAGGTGTAGAAAAAAGAAAACAAAAGAAATACCTTTGTGAACAGTTTGTAACTATCAAATAGTATCAAAAGTGTGTGTTTGAGGCTCAGATAAATCCCTGTGTACCTGAGCAAGTATATGCCTTGCTTATTAAAATATTTTTCTATGTAAAAGGGCAAATTATAAAGTGAAGGCAGTTTTCTGGGTATGGTGCTGTGTCATGCTGTTGAGACTTTAAGGGCAGTGTGTGGTCTGACACAAATATTTCTTGCTCAGTAGCTCTGATGTGGAAAGTTCATGCAAGATATGCCTGTAATTTCTCATTGCTAGGAGCAGTTGGACATGTGTCACTCTTTTTTTTGTTTGTTTGTTGTTGCAGAAATCCATAACCATGAGCCTTGTTCAAAACTCTTTAGGTAAGCTTCTTTTGTTGTCTTGCTGTGGTGGTGGCTGCAGAATATAAAAATAGGGAGCTCTCTGCAATATATTAGCATTTCAAATGTCCCTACCAGTGTTTGCTCATCTGATGGTTTTACAGAAACACAAGGAAATGGCACCAACCATGGCAATCAGAGTTGAAGTTTACATTTGTAGTGGAGCTTGGAAGGAGTTTAGTTCTCTATCTCTTTGGATTTCCATCTTGTGTAGCTGGTGAAGGTAGGGCAGCAGTCAGGTCAGCTCATATCACTCTGATGATGAGGATAAATGTCAAAATCAATTTAAATTATTGTAGTCTTAGGCTGGCTCTGCCTGGGCCTGGTGGGTCACAGCATCCCCTGTGTGCCCTGACCCTGGTAACTTGCTGGGTTAACAAGTTGGTTTGTGGTTAGTGCTACCAACCTGCACCAACTAATTATTGTAAAATTTTCAGCTTTCTAGTTATTTTTTGCCTTCTGATCTCCTGAACTCCAGAATTTAAATTAAATATGGGGCTAATATATTCTATTCAACAGCTTCCATCTATTTACATGTAGATTTTCTCTACAGTCCTCACTTGTTACAGAGCATGGCTTCTAAAGCGCTGCCTAGAACTCCTTTTAAGAAGGAATTCCCAATTAATCTCCTCTTGTCTTGAGAGATTTCCAGCCAATTAAGAAGACACAGTAGCTCAGACGTTATGATTGACACTGGTTGCATTAAAGAGAAAAGCTGCAGTCAGTCACCTGCCGGCTGATAATTACAGAGAGGGTTCTCTCAACGCAGTGATTTAAATGCTGCAGACTCCACACATGGAGGTAAAATCCCAGTGTCCGGTCAGCTCCTCCCGGGTCCCAGGGATGCTTTGTGCAGCACATATCCACACGGATCACATTCCCTGCTTCCCCCAGGCAGGGAACTGGTTGTGTTCGTGCCAGAGCTGATGGAGGAAGGGGAGCAGGCAGGATCTCGCTGCGTGCTGCTGCTCAGCAAAGCTGAATTCATTCACCGCGCAGCACCAGGAACTCTCCCAGCTCGTGCACTTTTTATCAGCATGCTGTTGGTTATTCCTGTAAAGCACAGACAGAGGAAGAGTTGGATATCCACTGCTTGCCAGGATTATAAATAAATACTGCAAACATGAATTGAAAAACTGTGCAGATATAACATAGTGTCTCAAATTTGTCATTAGTTGTAGTCTGAGTTTTCCCAGCAACTTACACCTTGAAGCAAATGGTATTTCTGCCCTTATTTGCCAGCCAAGCACTGAGCTCAGGATTTGGTGGTTTTTTTACCCTACCTCCCAAAAGTTGAAGTCACAGACCCATAAATCAGAGATTTGCCTGCACTGCTCTAGGTGTTAGTGTCAGCTCTTGAAAGAGACCAAGGAGGAGTCTGTTTTCAAATGTTTTTCCTTTTATCATGCACTCTGATCTACCTGGATTTCTAAACCTGTCTGCATAGGTAGATTTATAAATTCCTAAATCTGTTGTGTCCACAAAACAACAACATGTCAGGGTTTGGGTTCAGCTGTGGAAGCAGAACCATTTGGAAAGACCATGATACTTTGAATTATTGCTGACTCCTTTGGCTTCAAGGATCCAGCCATGTGAGTGCAATGGCAGGGTTGGAGCTCGAGAAATTGATTTGGAGTTGCATCTAAAATGGCCCTGCTTTCATTTCTTCTGGGCTGGTAGGCTTCTCATTATTAGGGTTTTACAGAATGATGGTCAAAATAAAATTGCACAGTGCATTTCTGTTGGTAAAAGCAAGGCTCTGGAAGTCGCTTTGTATTGCCTAGAATGCCATCTACTTGTAGAACACTCAAAGTATTAATTATTTACTTTATGTATAATATGTGTGTATAAACTGTGTACCTACCTTTCTCTCTTCCTTCTCGTTCAAGCTTTTATGACTATGCGGGCAAAGTTAATGAGGAGAGTTTGGACAGGATTCTCAAAGACCGAAGAAAAGTAAGTTTTCTATCTTTTCCTCCTGTTCTAGGCATTAGAAAGTGTGGGTTTGGAAAACAAATGAAAGAAGAAAAGAGGTTAATTAGAATAAATACTTTCCTTCACAAATCTGATGGTTTGTTTTGAGCCAGGGCTTATGCTGTCCAGCAGTTGTTGGATTTGTGGTGCTTAGAGTAAACTGGGGGCAATGTCCAATTTCCCCGAAGAAATGCGAAGGATTTAAGTGTAGGTCTCCAAAAGTGTCGGGCTGTATGGACCATCTCAAACTCAAATCTTGAGGAATTCAGTTTGTTTCGTTGTTGCTTTTGGGTAAGGGTGATCCCACAGTTTCAGGCCCTGTACTCTCAGAAGGTAAATCTGTGTCTCTCAGGTAACACTGTGGGTTTTTCCTGATGTCCTTTGATTACAGAACGTTATTGGATGGTACAGATTTAGGAGAAACACTCAGCAGCAGATGTCGTACAGAGAGCACATCATTCATAAACAGCTGACACACATCCTTGGAGTGCCTGATCTCGTCTTCCTTCTCTTCAGCTTCATTTCCACTGCAAATAACTCAACCCATGCTTTAGAATATGTGCTTTTTAGACCAAACCGAAGGTAAGCAAACTGTCAATGAACGAGTCCTCATTCTTTGTTCTGCTTTTTACTGCTATTCTTTAAACTACTTAGGAGTTTGTACAATTGCACTTAAAGCGGCTTCATGTTTATCCAGTGATGTCTTGGGGTGCTTCTTAATAATGACAGTTGTTGGGTTTGTTTTTTTTGTGCAAATCACTTATAAATAAAAATTAAGGCAAGCAAAAATTCTTTTCAATCTCTAAAATCATCAGACAAAAAAAAAAATCTATTTTAAGAGACCTCAGATGTCACTACCATGTTTCTTCTAGAGGATCTGAATGTATCTCTGGTAGTTTGAGTGTACATTTCAAAGATTCTAAGAGGTGTGGAGATGGCCCTATACTAAGGGAGGTTTTGATCCTGCATTTGTTTTGAACACAACTTGTAATATGCAGGTACTTTTATAACAAACCTAATGCAGAAGCTTTAAAATCAGATGAGTTCTCATCTTCAGAGGGATGGGATAATATCAAGGCTTTTGTAAAGAATCTTTTTCAAATGAATTAAGAAATCTTTCTGAACTTTCTCTGCAGGTATAATCAAAGGGTGTCACTTACTATTCCTAATTTAGGCAACACTAGTCAACAGGAATACAAAGTGTCTTCAGTGCCAAATACTTCTCAGAATTATGCCAAAGTTATTAAGGAACACGGGTAAGGACTTTTCCTTTTTAAATAAAGTAGTCATCAAGCTCTACACTCTGTACCTCACAGAGAATACTACAAATGTGCATGTTGAGCAGCAAGAAAACAGTTCTGGAGGAGAGTGGTTAGTTTCCAGAGTGCTTTTTTCCTGGACAGAACTGGATCTTTGAGAAGAAGCAAGGGAGCTCGGTGCACTCTTCAGAAAAGCAGAGTTGGTGTGGCCAGTCCATGCTGGGGCCCTTCATGCTGGAAGCTTCTGATTTCCACCCACCACCCACCTCCCCAAGGAATTCTGTGTGCACTTGAACTCTGCCTCAGAAGCATTGAATTCTTGATGTTTTTCTTAAAAATTTTCCATTAAATGCCATAAATTCAAAATAGCTTTTCTGGCTGTTAACAATGAAATTACACAAGCTTAAAATTTTTGGCACAAGTTTAATCTCATTCAAATGAGACTTTATTGTTCCAGGAGGAATTTTGGTGTTGAATATGCTGCTGTCCAAATTTTTGTTTATGACAGTATGGTACATTTTTAGCAATATACTATTGCTAAAATGGTATATTTAGCAATAAGTTACATCTTAAAAACACAGTGATAGACTGCTTAATAGGAATTCAAAGACAGCCTGAGCTAGAAACCTGTACTGTCTTTTCTCAGCAATGATTTCTGCTTTGTTTTCATTTCTAGTACTGATTTTTTTGACAAAGATGGAGTGATGAAGGACATCAGGGCTATCTATCAGGTTTATAATGCACTTCAGGAAAAAGTACAGGTAACATCCTTTATTCCATGTTGGTCTGTATATATGTGGCATCTTTTATTCATCCTTTGGTTAAAGCAGGAGTGGAGGAGATGGAGATTTTTACAGCTCATAAACAATTATCATGAACTGTAAGAAAATAAGTCTGACTTTAAAATTTAATGTTTCAGTTTTAATTTAATGGGAGCATTTGCAGTGGCTTCCGTGAAAGTGGTTGGTACAAATAGCACCAATTTTTTCTCTTTTGCAAGTAAATGATTTAATACTTAGTGATTTATGGGAGGTGTTAGTCATTTTTAAGGGTTTGCAGTGAAGAGGAGCCCTGCTGAAGGCTGCAGGGATTTGCAGAGGTTTAAAAATGACTCCTGGCTCTGGGTACGGAGCATGAGCAGAGCACCATCTGTTAGTTAAAACTTGTGAACATTCTGTGTGGAGCATGAGTGAATCCTGCTCCAAATGTGCCAAAGCATCTGAGAATGCCTGGAGTGTCAGCTCTGCTCGTTGTGAGCCTGTCAGTTCACAGCTTGTCCTGTGTGAAGAGCAGTGGAGCTGCGCTGCCCCGGAGCTCACACATGTGCTGATCGTGCCGGAGTCACAGCTTGCTCCCAGGCTTTCCCTTCACATCTGCCCTGCGGGGACTCGTGTCTGCTCCAGCTCCGCTCTCCCGGAGCAGGGAACAGGGAGTAATCCCTGCAAGCATCCCCTGCCCCTGCCTGCGCAGGGAGAGCTGCTCTGTCTCACTGGCAAGTTGCACCTTCCATCCTTTGGAAGGTGGGTAAGGCAGACGCTTCAGGGCAGCTTCAGGGACTGGTGAAGTTTCTCTTGAGAGATGTATCCATTAGCTAATGGCATTATTCTGTAATGCTGTTCTTGCCAGGAGCATGGCTATCCTCTGTGCTCGGCTGTTGTTTCAATTGCTGTCTGGAAAAGTGGAAATGGGCTTCTTTAGCCTGGAGAAAAGGAGGCTGCATTGTTGCTCTCTTCTCCCGGGTAACAAGCGACAGGAGGAGAGGAAACCACCCCAGGTTGCACCAGGGGAGGTTTAGATTGGAGATTAGGAACCCTTTTTTCCCTGAGAGGGCTGTCAGGCGTTGGAACAGGATGTTGGAATCATCATGCCTGGAAGTGATCATGACCAATACTTAATTTCATAGGATCACAGGATGCTTTGGGTGGGAGGGGACCTTAAAGCTCATCTGGTTCCACCCCTGCCATGGCAGGGACACCTTCCTCTGTCCCAGCTTGCTCCAAGCCTCATCCATCCTGAACACTTCCAGGGATGGGACACTAACCAACTTCGGATCTTATTACAAATCTTCTGTCATGATGAATTATTTGGAAATGCTTTTCCTATAATGCAGCAGCAGCCAGTAAAGAAAACAATCCTGAGTTTAAGTATTTCTGCTACAGTTAAATCCTGCTTTTAGTTTTGTGCTTCAGTGGCTTTTTGTCTGGTAGTAGCTTTATTAATGTTGTCCTGAAACTATTTCCTCTATTTTTGCCCAATCTTAGCATATCTTATGTTTTTCTCCCAGGCAGTATGTATAGATGTAGAAAAAAGTGAACGTGTTGTAGAATCTTTTCAAGCTGATGTAAACAAGTTAAAAAGGCAGATCGCACAAAAGAAGAATGAAAAAGAACAAGAAATAAGTAAGTTGCCTTTTAATTACCTTTTTTTTCCTCAGAAGCAGATGCTGTGAGGAGAAATGGTTTTGTGGAGTTAAAAGAATTGTTGTATTACTGATAACTCATGGCAAAAAACATCCCGTTGGGAAGGGCAATATGATGGATTTATGTTGAATGATACCTGAGCTGTGAAAGTGAGTGTTGCAGGTACTTCTGCTGGAATCACCCAGTGTTAGCAAGCTTAAAATACAGGAGAGACAACACTGTAAGGAAAGAATGAGCAAGTCAGTTCTGGAAATAACACAGGAAAGAATCAGTTGTAGGAAAAGAAAAGCCGGAAAAAACTAAAAACTGGAGAGATTCTTTTTGAAAGAAAGAAACGGTACTGTGCTCACAGGCCAGGAGCTATCCATGGTTTTATGAAGTCTTTATTCCCACTCCCATTTGCTGACTTAGTGGTAAAGATGTTTAGCACTGAAATAACACTTTCCAGTGTTGAAGTAAATCTTTGTAGGTGTTGTTCATCTTATTTTGCTGCTCCATAACTTCCTGAGTCAGTGAGCCCTGCAGTGTGAGCAGATTTGGCTGCTTGCCACACTGTCCCTCCTTCCTAAAAACTGAGTGTGGCCTCAGGAGACTTTGGTTAGCAGTAGATAAGTTTTGTGAAGCACTTGGTTCTTTCCAAAAAGGCATTGCTGATCTAACTGAATTTGTGAGTGCAAGGGAAGACTGAAGGTAGAGAGTAGGGGCAAATGGGAAGTAAGATAAAAACCTAAATAATTCATAAGCATATTCACATTTCATCAAACACTGCCTCTTTTTACCTATGCTTTGAAATGATAAGCACATAATGAAATTTTTGTCATTTTAGCTACAAGATGTTCTTTATTATTTCTGTATCCTGTTACCTAAAGCGGTGTGTGACAAAAAGATGGTTTAGGTGGGTGAACACCCTAAACTCTGCAATGGGCCTGCTGCTGCTGTGACTGGTGTTTTAATTTTCACCAGGCAGTAAGTTACTGTTATCACATGAGCATTTCAGTGCATAGTTTGATCTGTCAGCCCGAGTTCTTCTTTCTCGGAACCTCAAAGATAAGGTAACAGAGCCAGGATTAGCCCAGGACCATTTAAAAGGTGGAAGTAAATGAGTCACTGCTGTTTCCTGCTTGGCTGGAGATGAAGTAGGCAGGGAACTGCTACTATGGGGAAGCAGAGGTGGGTATTTGGTGTGACTGGAACTGATCCCAGCACAGATGGGAAAAGCTGGGGGAGGAGGAGGAAGAGCAGTCAGTGCTCAGCTCTGGGTACTACCAAGGAGATGCAAATGCTGGACTGAGAATTCATGCCAGAGCAGAGAATCATGTGAGAGGGCTGAAACAAGAAAACATGCAGCTTGGAGCTCTGCAGTATTTTTAGATGTGAGTAGTTAATTACTGAATCTGGCCTTCTGTTCCCTCACTTGCTCAATGCTGGGAGAATTTCCAGCGTTGGTGAGGAAAAGGGAGCGTTCGATTCCAATTCCTGCAGGAGTGTTGTGTGAGAGCTCGGTGTTCTTACAAACTTTGGGTTAACAGGTTATGACTTAAACACTCCTTTATAAAAGGCAGTTGAGACTTCAGTTGCCAGATCACTGAAATCGTTCTGGGATAGCAGGATGTTCCAGGCTTTGGTGAGTGCTGTGCACTTCCCAGATGCCAGGAAATCTCCCACTGCAGTTCTCCTGCTGTGGCCCAGAAATGGAGTGCTGTTATATAGCCACTTGAGGGAAATACTCTTTTTATTCCCAGGAGACATCTCAGTGGTTAAAGGAGCTCTCGCCCTCCATTTGGGGTTTCTCCAGAATTGTGGTGTTACAGTAAATAGAGCTGATCCCATTGTGTCCATCACCTTACACATTCCAGGGTCAGTTCTGGCAGGTTTGCTGGTTAATAACCCCTTAGGAACCAGGCAGAAACTTCAGCCACTCTCAGTGCTTAACAAAACTTCCTGCCAGGGAGTCTTTCCTTGTGCCTGGTGTACAGTATTCAAATTTACCTTTCTGCAGCAGCCTCTTATGCACATTAAAGAATAAAATGGTTTCTTCGGTCTTCCCTACTAATCCCAGTTATTCCAGCCTTTCCTCTTAGGTCATAATTATTAGATCTCTGATAGTCCTTGCGTTCTGTAGCATTTATCCAATTTTCTCTATTTTTTAAGCTGTTGTGTTCATAGTTACATAAATTCTGGTTGTATTTCTAGCAGCTACAGTGCAATGATACATACCTGTGTGTCCACAGCTGAGCACACCTCTTGCATATTGCAGTTTACATAAATCAAGTTGCTTTTCTGCAGAAGGATGCAAGTGTTCCTCATTTCACAGCTTTTGCAGTTCATTATTCCTGTGCACGTCTTCCTCAAATTATTTTCCAAATCAACTCATTTAAGATGACTTTCACATTCCTATTCTGATACCATGCTACGCTCACAGCTATAATTCCCTCATTTAGATTTTTAATGTGAATGCAGTTTTTAAAATAATAATTTGAGGGAAGAAGACATGGTGATTTCTTTGCAGTTGTTACGAGATTGTCCCCTAGCACAAGGGCCTTGAAAGAAAAAGCACAAAGTGATATTTTTAAGATACAACATCAAATATCAATTATCATGGATGAAAAGTGAGTTGAGTTTTACTGAATAAGACACAGGTGGAGAGGAACAGGCAGGTTGAGCCCTAGCACAGGTATTTTTGATGTGAGAAGGAGCTGAAAAATACAGAGAAAAGATGAGGTGGAAACAGCAACAGGCTGTGGAAACATCCTGCAGCTGTGTTTTTTGGGAACTTAAACTGGAGGAAATGATCTGTACAGGGTGACTGCACATGAAAGTGTAGCATGCTTGCACTTGGGTAGTTTATTTGCTTTCTGACTCATTTTGGGTTTGAAATGGGATCACTGGGAGAATTGAGCTGTGCTGATCCTGACGAGGTTCATGGCTGCACTGCTGGATTTCGGGAAGTTTGCTGTGCTCAAAGAGTAGGGTGCAAGATTTGATGTGGCGGTCAGGGGTAGTGTATTGATGACTCTATAGGCCTAAAATCAGCAGTATGGAAGATGAGTAGAGCAGGGTGAGAGGACAGGGTCCAGTCCTGGAGCTGGAAAGCAGTGGCAGGGATGAACATTTGATAATAAGCAGAAAGAAAGAAGAGAGGACAGGTGTCGTTGTAGAACACGAAAAAATTAATGACTCTAAATGCTTTTTTAGAAGGTGAAAACATCAGAAGGCTTTATTGTTTAATTTTTACTACCTTTTATAAGGTGTTTTGATACAGACTTGACGATTGGTGAATGCAAATAATACTTTTCTAATCCCATTGGTTAAACCAGAGAAACAGAACTAGAAAGGTAAACATCATGTAGAGAAAATTGTTTTGAGAAAGAATTGGTTGTTCATCAATATTGTTTTGAGAAGAAGCTTTTTCGAGGTATTTTTCCCTTGGGAAAAGGTTAACAGCTGCTTGTGAGCTCGATATTTCTGAGCCTGAGAGAATTTCAGCTTGCTAACCATTGCCGGCTCCTGTCCCAAGGGAAAGCTGCCAAGTTTCTCTTTTCAAAACATCTCTCTCCGTGTCTCAGCACAGGCTCAGCAAACAGTGTTCCCTTTGCCAGAACAACTGTCCCAGGGGTTGTTTCCTATTCCTGAACCAATGGAGAGCAGTGTCAGTGCCATGGAGCAATAAGAGACCTTTTTACACAGCGTGTTCTAAAAGAAACTGTTGGGATTGTAAATAAAGCTTCTTTCTCTCCTGACAACTCTATGGAGTCAATCTATTTCCTGTCCTATCGTGACAGGTGCTAGCAGGCTCAAATCTCTCAGAAATATCAGGCCCACAGACAGGTGAGGTAGTCACGGCTCAGGTATGTGGAGCGCATTGCCCAGAAAGCATTAAATCCCCCCTGTTCTTTGCTTTGTAGGAATGCAGCAGGCAATTTTAAGCAGGCAACTGCCGACGGATAACGTGGAGCCCATGTTTGTTCCCCGAATGTCCTACACTGGCTTTGCCGTGGAAGGCTGCACGCTTGAAGACTCGGACGTGTCGGATCCTCCCCCGCCCTACTCGGATTTCAACACAACCACTGAAGACAGTTCTGGCAGCCCCGGGCTCCTGGAGAGCAGCAGCCTCTTCATGCCTCGGCCGCAGGCAGTCGGATCCTCCGGTTACGTTCCCTCCACGGCAGGACTGAAATACTCTGGCAATGGAGCATCCATGCCGTCCTCCCAAAGAGCGCTCGCTGACAATGTTGACGAATCAGAAGACAGTGATTATGAGAATTTGCTTGAACCCACAGAGTCCTCTGACAGTGAATACTCACAGACAAGGGAGTCCCGGCCCTCGGCACATCCCGATGGTGATTCCAGGAACACTCAAACTTCTCAGATTTGATAAGAGGAGAAAAAAAAATCCACGTGACACTGTTTTTTTCATAGTTGTTACCGAGAGATTTTGGGGATTTGACCCGGAGGAAATGAACTACACAGGATTACTGTGCACACAAAATGTAGAAGACTTGCACTAGATGGTTTATTCACCTTGTGATACATTTTGCAAGTTTTATAATGGAATCATTAGGATAATCAAGTTGTACTAATACTGATGAAGTTCATGGATGTACTGGTAAATTTAGGCAGAATGAAATTTATAGAGATCTTGTAGCTTTTGTTGCCATATTTTCTTTAAGACAATAAATTGGGATGTAGTAACTAAGCACAGTTAGTCTACAGATAATGTTCTCAAATCAAAACTTACCTCTTGCACTATCATGCCTTGAATTTTAATTTTTGAAAGGGAATAACAAATGTATCATCCGCCTTCAGAATAGCTTTCTATGGTAAGCCAAATTGGCCTTTGCAAGCAAAGAAATTTTGATAATTCTGAGAAGCCTGATTGGAAAAGATGTGGTCAACCCCCTTCTTTGGGCATGCCCTGAGCAGAGGAGGGGTTTGGTTCGACCTTTTTTACAAACAGAATGTGTCTCACTTCAACTGATGGTTGCCTTTTTTTCTGTAAAGGGTGTTGAGGGGGGTGGGATGCCTGGTAAATCATCCAGATGAATGTCATAAATAGAATTATTCTGGTTTCACTGGGTTTACAATGACTTTACGCCACACTAGCCTCATTTATTGTCTCATGTGTTCTTTTAGCATAAATATGAAGTGCACATACAGGAGTAAATGACCGACAGAAGTAGTAAATTCCATCCTGATTGGACTTTGGAGCCTGCAAATTACAAACATCAGAGACTGCTACTTGCATTTTATTTGCATCTGAGTATTGGATTCATGCTTCTAGATGAGTTATTTTATGTGATAAATAGGGGATAGGGTAGGAGAAGATTGTTTGGAGAGTCCCCTGGGTTTATTACCTCTTTTCCTCTGGGTGAAACATGTAAATGATTATTTTAATTTGAATTACAGCTCTTGTCAGAAAACTGCCGTTTGGGATAAATGAAGTGTGGTATATTTAGAGAATTTCATGTTTGGATGCACTTACTTTTATTTAAATACTGCTTGTATGCTAACGTTGCCCAAGATATGTGAAATTGTGCCACTAAGAAGTTTGTATTATTGGACTTTATCCCTGATGTGTAAATGAGAAAATACACATTTTAAGATGAGGTTATCTGCAGCTTTTATCACTTTGAGGTATCAACAGCCACTTCTTCGGTCTACACCCAGAACAGCAAAGCAGTTGTTGAAAAATTTTAAATATCTCAAATTTGCACACTGAAATTTTAGTCTTTTGGATCATATCCATAGGTAAAAGTCTGTTCATTACCCTCTCCTTACCTGTACTAAATTAAGCGAAAGAACTTTGGGAAAAAAATGAGACATTAAAATCGCCACTCTTCTACCGAGTGTTTCCACCTTTAGACATCTAGTGCTCTGGTTTTAGCCATTTTACATTGTTCTCATTAGCCTTAACTGGATGGATTTTTGTCTTGGAGTGTTGCAGTCCCTGGAGCAGAGACCTTGCTGCGGAGTCACCACCTGTGAGCACCTGTGGCTCAGGTGTGAACGCGTCGATGCTGGAATCAGAACTGACAGGTTGGCAGCCACCGTCTTCATTTCTCTTCTGCACAGAAACCTGCAAAATGTACATCTCTGACAAAGCGGTTCAATGTGACAATAAAATCTTATTTAATCCTAACATAGATCTGAATGCTTGTCAGGTTGCACGTTGGTGGAGGAGCTCACTGGGAAGCAGAAGTGTGGCTCAGAAGAGGTTTGTTCAGGCTGCTCTGCTTGGGGGACCGAGGGGATGTGGGAGAGGGAGTATTCCATGCCTCACACGTCTGCTTATGTGTATACAAGATCCTTGAATTCTAGGGTTATTTGACAAAAAATATGAAAAGCTCTGCTTGGTTTTCCATGCACCATGTATGTGGGACAGGTGTGTCATCGTGTCGTCCAGCCAGTGCCTTCCTGCAGGTATTTTCATTCACCATAACTGCTGACTCATAAGAGCACAGGGTGTGGCTTTATTATTATTTTTTTTTTAGTGTAGGTAATATTCTGGCAAAAATACACCTGCTTAGCCTTTGCAGTTTTCGTGACAGTCCTGTTAAAAAAGATAGTGGTGGGTTGTGGTCCATCAGAAGCAGTTTTAATCCTGAATTGTGGAGGTCCAAATCCTGGAGTTTTCCTGGTACAACAAAATGTTTTCAGGTTGACTGTGAGAAGCCTGGAACTGCTGTTTCCGTTATTTCCAAATTTGCTCTTATTCCCCCTGACTGTTGATAGTAAGAAGAACAGGGATGCACCATATGGGAAGGCTCAATGAATTAGAGCTATCACATATGCTTACAAAAGGAAGCATCATCAAATATTTCTGAAATTAGCTTGGATTGACACTCTGGGAGTCTCCAAGTCCTGTCTTTGCTTTTGGGATGGAAGATGTTGGCAGAAAGACTTGTGAGCATTGTTAATTTTGGCATATTCATGACTGTGCAGGTTTGGAGTTCATGTCTGGCGTCTCTGGGGACATTTCACTGCCTCTGACATGTCCTGAGTTAAAATGTAAAGAGAAGCTGTTACTGTTGGTGTAGCATCAAGATAAGATCAGCAAACTGATAAAACCTCTGTTAAGTGGGAAGATGCTTCTGAGTGCACTGAGTGTAACTAGAATCAGTCTGAAACTTTGCTTTTTTTGGTGCTGCAAGGTTTATTTTAGGAGTTTTTTTTGATAACAGACTTGCTTTGCTTGGTTCTTCCATGGTTCTGCCTCTAAACAGTCTGTAGATCAGCTGAAAGGGTGTAGGTTTCTGGCTTCCTTTGAGGTGAATCGTCCTCTGGCTTTCTCTTTTCTCTCTGATATCTCTGGTTTCATACACACATTTCTCTGTCATGTTAGATTTGTGGGGGTATTTGCATGTACCTTTATAGTGCTCCCTTCTGTAGCTTATGGATTTGGGAAGAAAACAGAATTTAATTAGAGTTTCGTTAGCATACCGGTAAGTACTTGGACACCTTCCAGTGCCTGAAGGGACCCCAGGAGAGCTGAGAGGGGCTTTGGGCAGGGGCCTGGAGGGACAGGGCACAGGGAAGGGCTTTAAGCTGAAGGAGGGGAGGTTTAGATGGGATTTGGGGCAGGAATTGTTCCCTGGAGAGTGGGCAGGCCCTGGCACAGGGTGCCCAGAGCAGCTGTGGCTGCCCCTGGATCCCTGGCAGTGCCCAAGGCCAGGCTGGACACTGGGGTTGGAGCTGCCTGGGGCAGTGGGAGGTGTCCCTGCCATGGCTGGGGTGGAACAGGATGGGATTTAAGGTCCCTTCCAACCCAAACCATCCTGGGATTCTGTGAGCTGTCCCAGGCTGTGGTCAGGACAGTGACAGGAATATCCTGCGGCTCAAATTCCCATTTGTCCCCCTGGGGGGGCTCCTGCACAGCTCTCACCACTACACCCTCATTGCAACCGAGAGCAAGAACGTTCAAATTGCTGACTCTTGGCTTTCTTGCTCTTCAGTCTTACCTATAAATAACCTTGTATTGTGTAGCAGCATCTTGGCTGAAGTTCCTAAAATAAGAAAAAAAAAGGGGATTTCTTTGCTGTGAACAAAAATACCTGGATTCCCCTCTGGGAATGGCCAGAGTTATTCCCACTGGGGGAAGCAGAGAGGCTTCAAAGGCAGGGAGAGCAGAAGTTCAGGAGACCTCACTTTACCAGAGCTGCATCCTGGGAGATTGTTCTCCTTATTCTGAGAGAATTTCAGGCTCAACCTCACAGGGCAGGCCGTGCAGATGAAGATGGATGTCAAAGCAGGTCAGCCAGATCCAGTAAGAGTTACCTTCAGGAAAGAAGGGATCATCACAATCGCATCAGCTCGTGGTGTGGGTGGGTCAGGAGTAAATCCAGCAGCAGGCTGTGTGCCAGTGGAAATCTAGGAGGTTTTTCCACCTAGGAAAGGAGTTCTTTCCTCTTTCTGACCTTTAAATAAGATGGAAACTCGCACATCCTTGTCTTTTCCCTAGGCATAATCCAGAGAAAACAAAACACCTTATTGCCTTTTCCAGGCTTACTAGGGAGAGGTGCCTGCTGGGCTCTGCAGAAGGAGCTCGAGGCCCCCAAGGCTGGGAAAGCTGCTGCTCTGCAGCACTCCAGGTCACTGCAGGGTTTTGCATTAATTATTTCCAGCTCTCCTGAGATCCTGTTGTTCCCTGCTCCAGCCTCTGCCAGCACCAGGGCGGTCAGTACTCACCTGGTATCGAAGAGAAGAGTTGCTTGTTCCCCTCAGCTGGATTCGTGTGCCATAAATGTATTTATTTCCTCTGCCATTATTGGAGAAGGCGTTAGAAAGGGAAACCTAAAAACCCACAAGAGACAAGTCAGTAATAGAATAAACACACAGGTGTTCTGAAATCCTTCCATTATAAAGCAATGTTGTTTTATAACTTTTACCGGATTTATTTTCCTTCTCAGCATTTTGCTTTGGGCAAATGTGGTTTGTTTTTGGTTTGGTTTTTTTTTTTTTTTCCAAAAGAGGAAAATAGTACTGCTAAAAGTTTTCCCTTCAGAAGGCCCATTTCTACCATGTGGATTGTTCCAACAAATTTTTTTGTACCAGTTTGTGATTTTTAACACATTTTCGAGAGCAAGAGGCTGCTGTAGCTGTGAGCAGGGATCATTGGTGGTCTGTAATATTAATAAGGAATAGCCATTTTTAGCCATAAATGAAGTAATATTAAATGAAATGTTCTTACTCAGCCCTCAAGGAAAAAGCCCTTTAAATGGGATAGTGTCACCAAAATGCTGTGGCTGTAACTTTGTGGCCTGAGCAATCAGAGTTCCCAGCTGAGAGGTAGCACAGAAGGCACTGCTTGGTGTTTTTGTCTTAAACCTGCAGAGACATTTGAATCATAGAATCTGGGATGTTTTGGCTTGGAAGGCATCTTAAAGCTCACTGCAATAATCCAAGGTTTTGGCACGCAGGAACGCGAATGCTTTGTTGAACTTCAGGCACATTAAGGTCGCTGTCACTTGTTAATAATAACCCTTAATGCGGGGATATTAAATGTAATACAGCCTGGACACTTGGAAAAACAGAAAGCTGAACTTCCCATGAGTGCATCAGCCATGCAAAGTGGGAGTTTTGATCGCCACAGAAGCGGAACCCTGGTTTCAGCAGGTGCTGTTGAGCAGATTCCTCCTTTCCCTCTGACATCCCACAGGTTGCATCCCTAAAGGAGCTCGTGCAGTCCCAGAACACCGGAGGAATGCAATGTCCCTGCTCCTGAGTGTGGGCTCGACATTTCTGAGCCTGAATTTCAGCTTGCTAACCACTGCTAGCTCCTTTTCAGGGGAAAGCTGCCAACAGTTTCTCTTTCCAAAACATCTCTCTCCGTTTCTCAGCACAGGCTCAGCAAACAGTGTTCCCTTTGCCAGAACAACTGTCCCAGGGGTTGTTTCCTATTCCTGAACCAATGGAGAGCAGTGTCAGTGCCATGGACCAATAACAGACCTTTTTACACAGCGTGTTCTAAAAGAAACTGTTGGGATTGTAAATAAAGCTTCTTTCTCTTCTGACAGCTCTATGGAGTCAATCTATTTCCTGCCCTACCTTGGCACCTGAGGGCAGGTGGGAACTGCAGGGAGCCCAGGGAAAGCAGGGGCAGTTATTTTAACAGGGAACACAGGATGGAATTGCAGACTGCTGCACCAACAACGTCACAGCCGCACAGTGGATCTGCCTCCTCTGTGCCAGCAGGGTTAGATAGGATGGAGAACACTCCTGCTCCCTTCAGCAAGGGAGACCTCAGGCTCTTTTAATCTCTTAATCTAGATCCTGCCTTGAATTTCAAAGTGCCCTCCAATAAATCCCTGAACAACGAACGAGGAGAAAGTCTGAGCAGAGGGACCAAGGGGCTGAGCTCCTGGGGGTGCCCACTCCTGGAGCTCCACAGCCCTCCCACTCCTCATCCTGCTGGAGAAGTGCTGGTAGGGTGGGATGAGGGACGTGCCAGTTATCCTTAAAAAGGCCCGATCCAGGCACTTTGGTGGGATTAAGGCTGTTACTTTAGCAGCAGGTTTCTCACCTATTCCTGGCCAGTCCCTTGGCTGCTCAGTGGGGCTCTTGCTCTGCCGTTTTTATGTGGTTGTAAATTGTCCAGACCCAGGTGAATTATTGGCTTTGACACACTTAAGGAATCTTAACCCAGCAAGACCAACCACAGTGCCTTTCTCTATTAGGGATGCATGAAGCTCAGTGCTGCTATTCTCATTTTTAACTGCTCTCCTACAGGTTGCCACCAGGGAATGTTTGCTTTCTGAGCTGTTGATTTTGCACAAAAATCCTTAAATCAAGCTTTTATTCTGAAGTTCAAACATTGCCTGTTGAGCCCATCTCCAAAAATATATAATGTGCCTGTGCCTTGCTGCTGGCAGAGCAGGGAGTTTCAAGGATAAAGGAGCAGGAAAAGGCATTGAGGCTTTAGCAGGGAGTCAGTGAGCACTACTGTGAAAAATCACCCTGTTAATTCGGGCACTTCCCACTGAGCTGTTCACCCATGGAACGGAGAAGCTGGGGAACCTCTCAGTTCATTTATCAAAGCACTTGCAATTCAAAGCAGGTGAAGCACTAAAAAAATATCGAGCAGTGAGAGATCATTTCTCCAGCTTGTGTGGATGCTCTGTGTGCACTCGATGGGGACAGGGGCTGGGACTTATCCTGGGCATTTCTTCTGCACTGCTGTTCCCGAGGAAGGAGATTGATTTTGCCAGGCTTTAAAAACATCCTTGGCCTTCAGTGTTGTGGGAAGGGTAAATTCAAAACCACGTTTGTTGCTGGTGTAGAATTAACCCCCAGGCTTTCGATGGGTTTGCCTCCCTCAAACAGTGGTTTCCAGAGCCCAGGAGCTCCCAGTGCCAGACCCAGACCCTGCAGTGAGTCCCTTTGTAGCTGCAGTGACCAGGGCAGGTGAGGCAGAGCTGTAGGATTGCTTTGATCTCCAGCTGAAGCTGGCCCAGGTTACAGCCTGTAGCCCAGAAATCCACCTTGGTAATACCCAGCATCGCAGGGAAAGCTGAGTGATTCCCTTTATCTAGCTGCCCTAGAAACTCCACTGCAGCTAATTTCATCCAGGCCCTTGGGAATCACGTCTGAGAACTCCCTTCTCAGCCAGGGAATTGGGTCGGTGTCGAGTCCCTGGTAGCCACGAGTTTGCAGCACGTGGCTTCTCCGCTTGGCTGGAATATAATTTTCTCTGTTTCCTTCTTCATGTCATTGTCATTAAGTGCAACTGTTGTGATTTTATTTTTCCATTTCATGGTTAGGTTTGATTTGAGGGCGCTACAAAATCAGGTGGGGCAGCCACAGCTTTTCTGAGCAGCCAGGGCCTCCCCATCTGGGCTTGCCCTGCTGGGGACCTGCAGCAAGCACAGCCAGACCCTCCACTGGTCTGCCTTACATTTTCTTTATTTCTACCGGTTTTGGCGATGATAATTTTTAATACCTTTGGATAATTCTTAACTGTAACTGCACAGTCATTGTGGGGGGGAATGATAATCAAAACGTCTCTGATTTGAACACCCTGTGATTTTCCCTTTTCCAGAAATACTCGTGCAGACTGACACCTGCTATTGTGCTGAGGCTCTTTTTGCTTCAGCAAACTTCTCTGCAGATATTTAATCTGCTCTTCTTTTTTTTTTCAGCAGTTACAAAAGGCACTGACTCAAGTCTTTCAGAGTCGTCATTTCAAAAATGGATTCAGAATAACAACAAAAAAAAGGGGTTTTTTTTTTCGGGGGAAGGTGAGAGAATGCTAAAGTACTGAAGTTATGCACAACTTTTTACAGGCGCTAGTGGAGGAAATCTGCACTTTTATCATCCCGTCAGAACCCATATTGCAGGATGTTTTAAGCAAGGATCACACCTTGAGGAAAACCAGGCAGTGTTTGGGAAGAGCTGCTGCCAGCAGTGTGTGCAGAGGAAAGGCACAGAATTCCATCAGCACTGGAATCACGGGGGAGCTGGGACGTCAGGGAGGCCCTGGGGGAGAAGCAGTGGGAGCTGGCTGGGTGCTGGCTCTAGAGGGTGCACAGAGCTGCAGGGGGACGCTGGGACCCTGTGGGACACCGTGGGACACTGTGGGACACTGTGGGACCCTGTGGGACACCGTGGGACCCTGTGGGACACCGTGGGACACCGTGGGACACCGTGGGACCCTGTGGGACCCTGTGGGACACCGTGGGACACTGTGACACACTGTGACACACCGTGGGACAACATGGTACACTGTGACACACCGTGGGATGCTGTGACACACTGTGGGACACTGTGACACACCATGGGACACTGTGACACACTGTGACACACCATGGGACACTGTGACACACCATGACACACTGTGGCACACTATGGGACACTGTGACACACCGTGGGACGCTGTGACACACTGTGGGACACTGTGACACACCATGGGACACTGTGACACACTGTGACACACCATGGGACACTGTGACACACGATGACACACTGTGGCACACTATGGGACACTGTGACACACCGTGGGACGCTGTGACACACTGTGGGACACTGTGACACACCATGACACACTGTGGCACACTATGGGACACTGTGACACACTGTGGGACACTGTGACACACCATGGCACACTGTGGGACACCGTGGCACACTGTGGCACGCTGTGGGACTCCATGGCACACTGTGACACACCATGACACACCGTGGCACGCTGTGACACACCGTGGCACACCGTGGGACACTGTGACAAACCGTGGCACACCATGGCACACCGTGGCACACTGTGACACACTGTGGAACACTGTGACACACCATGGCACACCGTCACACACCGTGGCACACCGTGGCACACCGTGACACACTGTGACACACCGTGACACACCGTGGCTGTGGCTGCCCGCCCGCTGCCGCCAGCCCGTGGCAGCAGCTGCCAGCTGATCTGCCAGGGAAATGCGATGTGCTGGTTGCCATCTGTAAAGCGCTGCGTGACCTACCCCCACTTCAGTCAGAGCCTGCCGTGACAACTGCTGTCTGCAGCAAGGCCTTGGCTGCCTGCCCTCGGGGGAGGCTGCAGCAGGGCAAAGCATATTCCTGAAAACCCACTCGTAAAAAAGGATGAGGGGGTTTAAAAATGTGTTTTAAACTATTAGCGTCCTTTATTGGCTAAAAAAATCCCAGCTGCAGGTTTCATGTTGTTTTCTACATTTTAATAAAATCTTCAGAGAACTCCCAGTGACAGCAACGAGTATTTGAAGCCAGGGAATGGGAAAGTTAGGGTTAGGGCCCGGAGCCTTTGGTGACACACCACGTGCAGCAGGAGCAGGGCCCAGGAATCAGCTCAAGCAAAGGGGACAGAGCTTCAAACAGGTGAAAGGCTCATTGTTGCCACTGGCAACTTCTCTGGGATGCTGTGTTTGATGAGACGTGGGAAGGCAGGGAGGAGGTTGGTGCATCCATCCACCGCTCCCGTAGGATGGGAACGTGTCTGCCACCCATTTTCAGCTGAGCTCATTACAGAATCTAAAATGGTATTGATCATAAATTCTCTATTTAAACCATTTCCAGAGAAAAGCCCTTTCAGTCCACAGTG
Organism: Donacobius atricapilla; assembly: GCA_013397315.1. Classification (NCBI taxonomy): domain Eukaryota; kingdom Metazoa; phylum Chordata; class Aves; order Passeriformes; family Mimidae; genus Donacobius; species Donacobius atricapilla. The sequence goes on from WBMY01001937.1 coordinate 196,475, forward strand.
AACCTTTCCTGCCATGTTTTGAGGTTAATCAACAGTTCTCATCCTTTACAAAAAATCTTGAAGCACACGTGCTCTCTCTTAGTGCAGTTCTCTCTCACTTGGAAACCTTCTCCATCCCTTCTATTTTCTGAAGCAAAGCAATTAAAATCAGAGGTTGTTTTGCGTTCCTGTGGAGCTATTTTTTAATCTTAACTCAAAACCTGGCACAGATCCTTTTACCATGGGAATATTTTAATACACACACTGTTTTTCCCCAAACAGGGTAGGTGTTATTTCTGTCTTGCAACGAGTTTGCTGAGCTTCCCAGGTACTGGGGTGGTGCCATCCCTCTGGATTTGCCCTGGGAGCTGAGCAGCGAGCTCAGCACTGCCCCAGCCCTGTAACCTCTGCTCCTGAATCCCTTGCTCTGCCCGGCACATCCTTTCTCCCATCCTGCTTTCCCCTTGCTCACTGCAGCACCAGCAGCTCGGCCCATCTCCCTGCCAAGCATTCCCCAGCCCCAGGAAAGGGGATAATAATGCTGTGCCATGCCTGAGGATTAATATTTTAAAGTGGGTTGAGGTTAAAGGGTTACATGGATCTGTCTGATCTGTGCTGGTGGAGGTCAGCAGAAGCTTTAGGATAAGGATGGCGTAATAGTACTTTAAAAAATAATTATGGCTTATTCTTTTGAAATCCCATTACTTCCTGGAAGAACAGGGGGAAGTTTTAGTGCAATGGCCGTGGAAGTTGATTACAAGCCATGCAAACCCTGCATGGCCCACGGTGCCTGCACCAGCCCTGATGCCTTCCCTCCTCAGCACACAAAGTTCTGCTCGCAGAGGAGTTTATAGTAAGCTCTGCGCTGCATAAATATTAAAACATATAATCAGATGATTGCCTACACGTTCTATTTTCCTTTGCAGGGATGGTTTTTACTCTCAGCTGTGGCACAGAGTGCCACGCAGCCAACTCCAGCCCACGCAGCCCTGGGGGATTTGTCCCACGGAAGTTGTCACACGTTTCTGCAGCTCGGACATCACCTCCCGCGTGGGTACCCGAGTCTGGTGTGCAGATAAATTCCCAGACGTGGAAAAAAGAAGCAGCTGCCTCCTTGCTGGTCCCTCAGCCATTTAGACTGATGGCCCATCTGCAGGGTGTGCCCCAGGGCTGGGCGGCAGTAACTTAGTGCCCTTTTTCCTTCCTCACCGTCCTGTGAGGATCCTGTGCAGGGATTCAGGTCAAGCTGCAGGCGTGCACTGGATGATACCTGGTTAAAGAGCCAGGGATCGCCCACCCCAGCACACCTGAGTGTGCAAACACAGCTCCTGTGGAGTGAATCCATCCCTGCTTTTGTGCTGTGGATGAACAGGCAGCCCTGGGCCTGCCGGTGTTCGGTGTCAGTTTGCTGGAACACATCCTCTGGGATGTGCTGCATTATTCATCCAGAGATGAAAAACTGGAGGAGCTATTGTTGGTCCTGTTCAAACTCTCCGTTCCTGCAGCCCTGAGAGGAGCGGTCATTACCTGTCTCCTCTTTCAGATCCAATTTGCCAGGATGCGTATTTCCTGGGAAGCTCCGCAGGGCTCCTCAGGGCCGGGATGATTTATTTATAGGAATGACCTTACAGCCACTTGGAAGCCTGTCTGCTGACATTTGTGCACTGCAGAGCACTTGTGGCAAGAAACTCCCTGCGTTTCCAATTCCCCATCCAATCTGAAAAAGTTTTTGCAGCCTGTTTTACTGCAGAGTGAACCACTGGATGTCACAGCTGCATTCCTCCGTGCCTCACTCAGACCCCTTGCTTGTTTTTCACACCTGTGTTTTCATTTTTCCTCTCCACCTCCAAAGTCTGGTTCCCTCTCCAGGTCCTGACCAGCTGCACAGAGCAGCATTGCTGTGTTTCCCTGCAGGCTGCTGTGGGATGCACATTCCCCTTGTGCTTGAAGCATTTTCACCAATGAAGCTGGAAACGTCGCCAGGGTGACCCAGCATTACCCAAACCTGCTGAGGCTCTGACCAGGGCAGATTATTAAAGTGCAGGTTCATGATCCACGGGCTTGGCCACACAAATCCATGGCCACACAAAGCTCCAGGCATGTTCAGGAGTCCCTGAGCTTCCTGGGGCAATGTGACTGAGCCTTTTGTGTCCTGCTTATAAACAGCCAGGCTGGGCTCACCCAGAAGGGTTTTGTTTGTACCCGCTGTGAAGGGCTTTAAATAGCTCCTGACAATTATTTTAGGATTTTGAACAGGGAAAGAGCTAGTAAATGTCTTTGGAAAAGGTGTGATTATTGCAGTGGGAGAGCCGGGACAGGGAGAGGGAGGTGTGGATGCAGAGGGGATGTACAGCTGCCAAAGCAAAATGGATGTGCAGTGAAACCACCCTTCTGACCACTGCTGTGGGGAGGCAAACTCAGGGCTGAATCTTCTGCTGAAGGTGTTAAAATTCTCCAGTTTGGGATCTCTGTTTGTGAACCATTTATCACTTTATGTGGCTAAGAGCAAAGAGAAAAACAGATTAACCTAAAACTCATCACTGAGTCGCTGGCATGGGACAGGGATTAGAATTCGGCATCTGCTGCTCACCTCCTTTTTGGGGACCTCAGAAGTGTTAGTTCGCAGGCATCTCCCTGAGACCCTTCATCAATTCCCTCTGTCCGCAAATTCCACAGGCAGCTGAACAGTCCTTGCACCATGCCTGCCCCTCACTGGGCAGACCAGAAATTCAGCAGGGAACCCGAAGAAAGCACTAAAATCCCTCACAGAAGGGTGGGAGAGCCAAGCAGATCCCATGTTTCAAGCTGTAGCTTGGTGCAGCTGCAGAGAAACACCGAGCATGAGGCAGGGGATGGTGGATCCCATCGGTTCCACCTGGGAATAAACACATTCCTGCCTGGCACAGCCAACCCCTTAACAGGCTTTGGGCTTCATGCAGGGAAAACACTGATCTCTGCAAAGCAAAAGCCTTAAAAATGTTCCAGGCAAAAAAAATATAGTTTATTCCTAGGGGGAGAAAATGGGGCAGCTAAGGGAGAGCGAAGCAGAAGGGCGCCAGGGCGGAAGAAGGCTTTGGGGATGTGGTGGCAGGTGACATGGACACCTCATGGGGAGCAGTGGCAGGGCTGGACACTGACCTGGAAGCGCCATGGCCTGCGCTGATGCTGGCAATCATTGTAGCTGCCAGCCGGGGGAACATGGGGCAGCAGCCTGCGCTGCTTTAGGGAGTGTTCATTGCCCCCATGTCCCCGCTCTGACCCTGCGGGGCCGTGTTGGGCACCTGAGCTTTTTAATTCTCTATAATCTGCTTTGGGATATGGGGTCTGAGGAATGCTTCATCCCGTCCACACATCCCCAGATGATAAAGGACCTGTCTCAGAAAGGTCCACTTCAATTCTTGTCAGGTATTTGGTATTCTGCAGTAGAAGCCGAGATGGTCCATGACCTCTGAGACATCTGAGTGAGAAATGATGGTGATGCGCCATTTAGATGAGGTAGATACTCAGCCTGGCTGGAAACTTTCTGAAAATGAAGTGAACTAAACAGCTGACAGTTTTTAAAGTGTCGTAACAATGAAAGGATTATTAAATCCTGAAGGTCTTGACCCTTGTCTTGGGTTAATTGTCTTCTGTGGGGACAGTCCAGGACCTGGTGCTTTTCAGAGGATTGTTCCAAGGGTTTACTTTGGAGCAAAGGCAGAAAAACTACAGATCTGCCACTTGGACCAGGGGTGGGAGTTATCTGACAAGCTATAATTTGAAATCTCTGAAGTCGAGGAGAGAGCAGTCCTTTTAAAGTCTCAAACTGGTGGCAGTTCCAAGCTGGGACATCATGTGCCGGTAGGGAATGGAAATTCAATCATGCAAAACAGCTAAACATAACAACTGCTAAAAGAGAGCTTATTTTGTGGTAGAAAACAGGGAGACAGCCTACAAATTTATTCTCTCAGGTCCTGCATGAGGGTTTTGGAAGTTCCTGTTTAAACAAAGCAAAGGTTAACCCCTGGTTGGGAGAATCCCTAAAACCCTGCCCTGGTCCAGATCTTCCTCTGTGTGCTTAAGGGTTAAATCCTGAAATCCAGCTCTCTGTGAAGTGTCTCAACCCCCTCTAAATCAGGTAAATTGGACTTGGAACCTGCAGCTTCCACCTTATTTCAGAGAATTTCTGCTAAAATATGTGACTTTGGAAAATTTTTATTTCTGAAAATCTGAAAGTATGATTTTTTTTCTCTCCCAGTTGGGCTCACAGAAAATATCAAAGTATCGTGTGGCCTTGATCACACACATAACTGATGGGGTAAACAAGGGAAGTTTATCTCACATCTGACTTAGCAGGGGTTGTGGTGACCTACCCACAAGGTTTGTTTGAGCATTTTGCTTTCCACATGCTGTAATTTTGTTTCTTTCCTTGCAAAGCCATACCTATACTTGAGGAAACAAAAGGACAGAGGCAGGAATGTGAGTGTACCACAGAACCCCCTCAGCAATCCATGGTTCCCAGGTTCACACAGCTCTTTAAATTCTGCTCATTTTCAGTCCTGCATGGGGTTTCCCAGCTATCTACAGAGGAGAGGGGAATTTTCCTCCTAGTAACAAATATTTGTTATTTTAGCTCCTGGTCACCATGAACACTTATTCAATATTCTCTAATGAATTTGGACTTTTTTTTTTTTTTT
>WBMY01001937.1:201138-219687 GCA_013397315.1 Donacobius atricapilla
TTTTTTTGTGCCAGACCTCCTCCTTTCTTCCCCTTGCGCTGATTTTTCATGCCTACATCTGATTCATTTAATCTTTCCCAAAAGAGTGTAGGAAAATTAGATTAACGAGGCAAATGAATAAATCAGCCTAGCTGTGAGACCTCATCCACTTTACTTACCAAGCTCAGCACATCATCCTTCACTCAGAAGCCCAGGACAAGTTACTGATGAACAGATTTGTGCCATCCTTGGCGCTACGTGCCTCCTGCCAGCCTGGAAATGCCGCAGGGATTGGGTGGCTGTGCCCGGGATGCTGAGGTGGATGACGGCCACGGGGTGCTCTGCCACAGCTCGGGAATCGAGGTGTTCTGGCTGCTCTGAACCCCCGCCAGGAAATTCTCCGTCGAGCTGGAGATTCTATCACAACCCATTGTCAACCCGACAGCAATGAAGCCATCAGAGCTCGGACCCGAGCCCGCAGCGCTTGGAAGTGCAACAGACCTCACCTCTGTGGGGACTAACATCACAGTCTGTGGCTTTATCCATCACCCCAAAGCGGCTTAACCTCCCACAGCCTCGCTGGGGCGAGTTTGGGGCTCCACACCCTTCCCCGAGGTTTGAGGTCTTCTCCACCATGGGGCACATGGGGATCACGGGGTTGCCCCACCTGCTTCCCTGCTGAGGCCAGGAAAAAAGCACCCGCAGACTGTGCAGCAGCTCCCTGCACTTGGCTGGGGTGAGGGAGCCCCGGGATCTGCCTCGGGAGAATTTCCCTGAGCCCCCGAGGGTGCCTCGGCACAGCGGCGGGAGGATGCTGCACGCTCTGGACAAGCTCACGCTCCAAGACAAGGCTGGGGCCCATGATCCTGATATCGATCTTTGTTTAATACAATATATTAAGCAATTTAAACAGCGAGCACCTGGCAGTGCTCCTTGGCAGGCAGCCCACGCTCTGGGGAGCATCATTTGCTGGCTCTGCTCTGCCTCCCCCACCAGCAGCTTTGGGGAGAGGCACAGAAAGCTGGGAGGGACTGGCAGGGCAGGCAGCAGGGACCCTCTGGCTGAGCCCACTCCCAGACAGCTTTTTTCTGAGCAGAAGGGCTGGAAGATTTCTCTTTTCTCTTTCAAGGGAATGGAGTTTTTTGTTGGTTTTTCTTTTTAGTAATACTGCCTTTTCAGGGGAGTTTTTTCCTGTAGGTTGGCTCAGGGATGGGGTGCCAAGGGAACACCAGGGGAGGCCATATTCTGACAGGCTGCTTTTGCTGTCCGGGTCAAGGAATGCTGAGAGACAAGGAAGTGCACCAATGCAGATGAAATTTAGCTTTCCTTAGTGGCTTTCTTGCAAAGCGCACCTGCATCTGTCTGGGACAGTTTTACACAGGGAGGTGGGACAGAGCAGAGGCTCGTGTGCCCTGTCCCAGGTGGTCTCTGCAAACTTGGAGACTCCTGACCACTGGAATGATGCTGTCCTGATCCCCTCAGTTCTCTGGATGTGGAGGTAGGCTCCTCGGAAACCTGGGGATGGGAACGCAGTGACTGCCATGGAGAACCTGCTGGGAAGGGGTGACCTTGGTGTGGTTTAGTCACTAAAGCTTCACCCATCCAGGTTGGAGACAGAAACATTTATCTCATCAGGGAGAGTAATTTCTGTGCATCCTTTAATCTGTGAACCCCACCTTCACTGGGGAGAATGGATCCAAGCCCCCAAGAGCATCCCGGAAAGAGAGCAGACTGGATCATTGTCTGGCAGGTTTGGGACTGAATGTCTTCCCAAGTTCCTTTACAAGCAGAGTTTTCAACTTGTTTATGTCAGTTTTGCCCTGTGTAATCTGTTTGGTTTGCCTGGAGGAGCAGCAGGACACTAATTAATTAATGATCACAAGAATGACTCACTTTCCTTGTGCCCTCCTGCGGCACCTTCTTTGTCACAGGAGGAAGCAGGAGCACAGATCCTGTCCTAGGCTGCTCTGGCCTGTCTCCTAGGGAAGGAGGGCAGCAAAACATGAATTTAGAGTGACCCTGCTGCATTTCTCACTTGCCCAGTGTCACCACAGAAGAAGCAGCGTGGTGTGAGCCTGCTCCATGAATAACTACTCAGTGTTCCTGAGGGAAGCTGGAAATGTTGGGATCTTAATAGCACTGGGATTAACTGCCTGCTTAAATGGGGAAGGCAATAGCTCTGTAATTAGTGTGACTTCCTGAACAAAAATGGGGATGCTGCTTGCCCTGCTTCTCAGGGAAGGGGCTCAGGCTGGTCTCAGGGCAGGAAAGCTCCTACTTCAGGGCTTGTATGTCACCACTGCTTCCCCAAAATTCCACAGCCTGTAGCCGCTCCAACACTTGTACAAAGGCTGCTGCAATCTCCATGTGGGAATCTGTAAGGGTGGGAAATCTCACCAGGATTAAAATTCTCCCTCCTCCCCCCAAGCTGTGGTCTAGTGAGAACACAGAATTAACATCATGTTTAGGACGAAATAAAATTTATCCAGATTTGGCCACCTGTTCTGGAGCTGGAGAGAGAAAGGATACTGGAGAACATCATGTGGAGGGGTCAGTCTTATTTGTGAGTGGGCAAAAAGTTCTTTGTTGTGGGTGGGTCCCTTCCCTCAGGTCATCCTGGCTGTCACCAGACGTGGCCGAGTTCTCCATTCCCAAACAAGGCTTGGTCATATCCTCTTATGACAGCTTAGAGTCTGTCATTACTGTTCATTACCAGATTGACAGAGCAGGGCCTGTCCTTGCTGCCCTGCCTGCAGCTAAAATCATGGATGCAGGAGTCAGGAATCCCTGCTGCCATTAGAAATCATTAGAAATCCTGCAGGAAAAAAGGCCTCTGAACCCCAAACTCACAATCCCCCAAGGTCACTGTGCCAAAATAAAACATATATATATATGTGTGTGTGTGTATTTTTTTTTTAACTGAAGGGAAAGATTTCCATGTAAAGTATTGAAAAACAGCCTGAGGAGTGGCTGATTGGGCCCCTTAGAGGTCCCCTGTACATTTCTTTTTCATGTCACACTGTATGAATGTCAGATTGAACATCACACAGCTTCCTTTGGCCCCCGGCCAGGCAGAGGTTGGAAAATAATTCCCTTTTTTACAGACGTCTTTATCCATCTAGAATGTGTAAGTTTAGACAAGAAGGATGTGAGCACTTCAGAGAAATTGATGTCCAGTGAAAGAAAAGCCCCACTAGATACTTGTCTGTTTTTCTGTGGATATTAATGAGAAGCTTCAGGTGAGCTGGAACCAGCAATGCACTGAGGTAAAAGCTGAACTGGATGTTTACTTTCCTCCCACTTCCATTTGTGATCCGTAGCTAGGAACTGTTCAGTTCCCTATTTATTTAATGGGAGATGATAGAATATTTCAGGATATAGCAGCCCATGCTCTGCCAATTCATAGGATAAACAGACAAAATGTTTCCTGGGGTTGATTTGTCAGGAACAGCTGCTCTTTAGGATGTTGTAGGTATCTTTCCCCTCAGACTAATTTGATCAGGACTTAGAAAGACCTCCACAAAATAAATACAGCACAGTTCAAGCAGGCACTGCAGCTGCTCGGTGGGGAAGGCTTAAGTTATGGAAATAGGGAAATTGTTACTCCACAGGAAGATGGGAGCTAAAGATTTCCTCTGGCGTGGGAAGACTTGTCAGGGCCATGGAGAAAAACAGGGCACCCAAGGAAATGGGGACCACAAGGAAGGGCAATTAGTGACTGGCAGATCGACATAATTTTCCTGTCTAAGTACTTGGTATTAACACTTGGGGACAAGCAAGGGTTAAGACTCACCTTTAAAATATTTTCTGTAGAAGGAGAGAGAGAGAGAGAATGTGTCTAAATAGCAAAACATTTTCCTTTAACATTGTTTTACCTTTTCTTTCTTCATCTTCTCTTAGCCATCAATGAGTGTTTTAATTTGTCACCAAATAAAGGTTTCCCTCCACACCATGTAAATGCCCTTGTCTTTTCAGTTTCAAAACTATACAGTGTTTTTGAGACCATTTACTTAAAAAGAGCTTTTAAAATGAAGGTGGTTCATTGCACAGAACCCCTGAGACAACTGTCAGGACTGCTGCATAAATTACAGGCTCTTCTCCTGACCATTTAATGCAAGGAAGATGGAAAAAACCAGCATGCAGATGATGATGAAAGCCAAGAGTGTTTTTCAAAACTCAAGGTCTCCATGCTAATAATGAAAAACTCCTTGTCTCTGCTGTGGCTGACCTTGTAAAAAGCAGCTTGCATGTGCATCTCCAAACATCAGGACTAAATTAGGTCTTCATAATGCGAGTGTAGTCCGAAGTAGGGTGTTTGTATTCCCCGGGGGGGTCAGTGTGCCTGGGAGGTAACTTGTTTAGCCTAGTTCAGACGCAGTGAAATGCTCCGAGATGTGTCCAAGTGTGGTGAGCTGCAGGTGTTGCTTTCTCCTTGCCTTCGGAAGGCAGGACAGCTGAGAGCAGCTCACAGGCAAGTGGCTGGTGGAGAGGTGGGTGCTGGGTGAGAAGTGAAACTCTTCCTTTTAGGTGGGAAATGTGGCTGGCTGGACAGCTTCCAAAAATAGAGACGTTGTGGTAAATGCCGGGGGGTTGGAACCGAGCTGGTTTGTACAAGCTCAGGAGTTCCAGCAGGTTTCTGAGCTACACTAAAAGTGCTGCCAGTCTGCCAGGATGCCCAGGAGAGGTCCTGGAGCTGATGGATGGTGTCTCTGGGGACATTTCCCATTGCTGGAGGCATCCCCATCACTTCAGGGTTCACCTCTGAACCAGCCTCACTCCCTGGCTTGGATACCAGAGGCTTTAGGAGATCCCACAGAGCTTTGTTTCAGAGTTACTGGATAAATCTAAAAAAGCTCCAAATTCTGCAATAATTTTTGTTTTAAATAACATTTTTCTTTTTCTGGCAAGTTTTCATTACATAGTTTTCATTACTTTCATTACCTCTTTTGTAGAATTAAGCATTTTAGAACTTCGAAAATTAAAGCAGAGAAGAAATAGAGGCTTTTCTTAGGCTCTAGCTATAACTTGGATGAGAAATATCAATTAAATTATTTTTTTCAAGGCCCTTCCAGTGTCAGGCTAGCAGAAAAAATGCCCAAACTGTTCTTGGCGTTCTAGATTAATGGCTTGTGTTTGTGATCCATAATCTCTTTTATTTCACACAGTCTCACTAAATTTGGGACTTCATGCTCTCTAGTCACATTATCTCTCAAGGAAAACCAACTCAAACTTCATTTGGGTTTGAAAAGAGGCAGAGTGTGCATGTTTTGGAGACAATTAGTGCAAGCTTAGACTGCTTATCAGGGAAAGAAAAATCAGTGTCAGTCAGACCCTGGAATGGGGCTCAGAGAAGCCGCCAGTGGGATCTCCATCCTTGGAGGATTCAGACTCAGTGGTACAAGACCCTGATCTGACCAGATTTTGACTAGGCTGTGCTTTGGCCAGGAAAAGCTGAACCAGAGCATCCTTGAGGTCCCTTCCAGCCTGCCCCTCTGTGATTCTGTGGCATTATCTAACAGACCTCTGACTCCAAGACTCTGTAAATTCGCAGGCAATGCCTTAGAGTAGAAAAAAATATTGTAGGCAGAGCTGTGGCACAGGTGCCTCTGGAATGGGCTACAACAGCCATGAATCCAACTGCAATGCCTGAGGGGATGGAAAGAAAAGGGTTATGTAGGTATTCTGTTAGATGAGGAAAATCAGCGGAACAGGGCATATCTACCCCAAATGTCACCCAGAACAGAGATGCTAATATTCCGTATTTTTCCTGGAGTGTTTCAGGAAGCTCCTGATCAGTGTTAGTTAAATGTAAGGACTCAGCCTGAGTGAGCTGTTGGTGAGAGACAATCTACTCATCCCTCTGTACTGAGCTGGGATATTGACCCAGCATTGGCACAAATAGAAATGCCTTCTGCACTCTGGAACTGGCAATTAAAAACTCTGGGAAAAAACTAAGCCAGCTGGTTTGTTTTGCTCCAAAACACTGGAATTATATTTTTAACTAATGAGTATTAGGAACTGATATTTGTAGTTCTTTTTTGGTCTTTGCCTTTAGTTTCTGGACCCTTTATTTATACTTAGTTGATACTTTATGCCTTTCTGTGCTGCACTGAGGATTAGAAATCTACTTTGAAAAGAAAACCTCAGACTCTAACTTAATCACTTGACTCTAGAGGCAGAAGGTCTAGGACAGGAAGCACACATTCCAAGAAAAACATTAAAATACTGACAGCTGACAGAAGTGTGATGTAACAGTGTTTAACTGAGAAGATCTAACAGGACCATATGCCCAGGCAGTCAACAGCTCTGAGGGGAAGCCAAAGACCAAGGGATTTTTCTCCAGGGGTTATCAAACCTAAATAAGATGGAGCTATTTTGATTCTGAGCAACACCAGTGAAGCCTTATTTGGAATATTCTCTGATGTGAGAGGAAGACAGCCAAGAAATGAACACAGTTCAGCTTTGGAGCCGTGTGCTCTGAGGGAAGCCCAGCTCACTCGGCCTCTTCCCTGAGTGCCTGAGGGCACTGTGAAAACTCTTGAAGATTAAGCAAATTGGGCAAGATGTGTACTTGGAATAATAGAGTGAAAATTCAAAGCCAAGATGGCAGGAGAAGAGAAACAGCAACAAAATGAAATGGCAGAACTTCTGTTTCATCAGCAGAGCGGTTGGAAAGCTCCAATCCAAACCGGTTTGGGCTCCATTTGAGAAATAAACTCCCTAATTTGATGCGAGTGATCAGCCCCGTTCATCTGAACAGCCTTTGCTTCTGACATGGGTAGCCTGGACTCTCATCTGCACCGGGTTGGACGGGGCTTGGAGCAACCTGGTACAGTGGAAAATGTCCCTGTCCATGGCAGGGGGTTGGAACAAATGATCTTTAAAGTCCCTTCTAGCCCAAACCATTCTGTGATTCTATGATTAGCTGTGTAATCAATATTCCTAATATAACCAATGCAATGTGATTTTGCTATACCAATGAAACGTGGCTTGTGGACAATGGGCCGAATCTGGACTTTCTCCCCAGGCCTTGGGTATTTGCCCAGGTCCCCTGAATGTAAAACTTGACTTGACAGAGGGAGGAATCATGGGAAGTCTTGGGGAAACTGGGCTATGTGAAAGCCATGCCCGGAATAAAAGGACACGAATCCCTCCTGGCCAAGGATTTCAAAGGTTCCACATCCAGTGAAGGAATGTGACCTTCCTGAGACCTAGCGGCTTCACCAATTTCCAATTATTCCAGCAGGGGCTCAACATTTTGCACAATTTTGTAAAATTGGTTTTATTGATTAAGCTGAATTGCATGGGGCAAAGCTAAGTCAGTGGCTCAGCCTCTCTGCTGCCGTGGTGCTTGGGCAGTAATGAGATGTACAGACAAATGATTACACATGGACCTGGCTGGCTTAGGGCAGCAATCATTTACTCCTCAGTTAAATATGCTCCTTAATTCTCTGATCCTCACTCTGACCTCTATGGAAGATCTAAGTTGTTGTGATATTTAAGCAATTTCAGCTGTACACAACCCCAAGAGATGCTCTAAATTGTCCTTCGGTGTTAGAGCCCTGTAAATTTACAGCTGTGTCTGGATGTGGGCAGCTCCAGAGCTGGCTGTGTCACAGAAATGGAATCTTTTGAAGCTTAAACTTTTTTCAAAGGGCTTAGGCAAGAGAAACTCAGATGCAGCTGAGACATGTGGTTGGAAAACTGAAGCAACACGTTCCTGAAACACAAAATCTTTAATTTCTCGGGGTGGCAAAGGATTATTTGGGAGATGTCAAACATGCTTTTCATATGAAAGCAGAAATGTGTGTTACAGAAAGCCTGTTTATAGTGCAGCTTACCTACCAGACAGCCACGTCAAGCTGTCAGTGGAGAGAGGACTGACAACAAGCTAATGACCTCCTGCTGCTCAATAAATGTCTCAGCTTTGCTCCAGCATCTCTTTGTGCAGTGGGAGGGAGACAGTGATCCCAGGCAATGTTCTGTTGCAATTATTTTATTCTGTTTCTACCCATCTTTTTAACACAACATACAAGACAGGCGGGCACAGCAGCTTTTGTGAAGCCTGATACAAGTAAACAATAGTTACTCAAGCTATAATTACTAAATTATTTTCTTTTAAAGTTAGGAATAAAAGCAATCAAAGAACTATCCTTCCAGAAAAGTAATCTGTTTTGAAAATGATTTATTTTTCTGTTCCCCTCATTGTATCTGTAAATAAGGCAAAGCATTATGAGGTACTGTGCTAGACAGCTTTCTGCAAGATTAAATTAGGAATAAGATGGAAAGCTACTTTTTATGCAGTTGTTGAAACTGCCTATCTGTGATGCAGAACGCTAAGGGAAGGTACAGATTTTTTACACAACATACCTCTAAAATATATTAAATCATATTAAAGTGATAAGAATTTATGGATCAGGCTAGGCCTGAATTAAAACAAAAATCTCATCCAAAATTTCATGATGTTCCAGAGAAAAGGTCTGTTCCCCATTTTAACTCCAGACTTGTGTATTCCTTACCTTCCTCAGTTACCATCCAAGGTCTCCACTAATGGCTTTAAAGTATCCCTAATATTCGTTCACCATCCTGCTGAGCGTAGTGTGGTAATTGGCACTGCTCTGTTGGAATCTCTCGTACCTGGTTTGTGTTCTGGTTTTAATATGAGTTGTCTGTGTTTAATCCTAGATTTGCTCATAAAAAAGGATAAGTCTCAATAAATAGGTAAGAGAAAGGCTTCTGAGACACAGAATGAAAATATCCAGAATCCTTAAGCAGTCTATGGGTGGATTACGTCAACTCAAAGATAGATTTTGCTCCCTCTGGCTCATCAAATAATCTGATTAGCTGGTGCTGATTATGCTGGGCATGATGCGCTGTGTTCTGCAAACCAGACACAGAATGTCCCTCCTGTGCTGCCTCATGCGCTCCTGGACAGTCTTATTTATAATAAATCCCATTTTCACTTTTGCCGACCACTAACAGCTTTGGCTCGACTTTGGGGCATATTAAAGCCACCTGATAATGCTGCCTTGCTGCATGGGAGGAGGGTTGGACTCTCCTAAAGGAGAAAAATGTCCGAGTTTTTGCCTCTCAGCTGCACACCCACTGGGTTTAGCATCTCTGGCTTTCATACAATGTTTGGGGAGGGGTGATGCCATCAGGGGGCTCACAAAAGCCACGAGGGCCATCCAGGCTCTTTCCACCTGACATTTCTGTACAGCAGTAAGTTTGTGGATTTCAGTCCATTTTTAAAACAGATTTTTGTCTCGAGTCCTCATAAACGTCCCACATGCCCCTGGAGGGACTCAGGCTGCTGCGTCCATTTGGAGTTGCATTGTGACCTGTCACTGTCGTCCCTGATGACTCTCAGAGCGCATCCAAAGAACTCTTTGCATCTTCCCGCTCTATTTTTCTCTCCTCTTTAAGGCCCTGTCTCACACGTTCCTCGTTTCCCTCTCTCTTTTCCTCCTCTTTCTCCTCCCCGCTGCATTCCTGTGCTGGGACAGACCTGCTGATGGTGCTCGGAGCGGCGGCCGCGCTGCACTCACCGTCCGGGCAGGGTAGCCCCGCGGAGTCTCCCGATCTGTGAAAAACGCCACTCACGCGTTTAAAAATTTTAAAGGTTTAATAGTAATGAAATAGTTATAAAGACAATAATAAAAATTAGAGCGATAAGAATTTGGACAATCAGAGTTAGGACAATAAATAAAAGGACAATAGAAAGCAAAGAATTATGGATGTCCGGATGCTCTTGGGCACTTAACCCCAAACGCATGCCTTGCGAACAATGGATTGAGCCTTAAAAGCAACAGCCTGTTGCATATTCATATATCTCATACACTATGCACAAATTCCTTGCAAACTAGGATTTTCTCTGGTTTTTGTCGGCTTTTTCCCCTTAATCCTGGTGGCTCCTGAAAGACGGAAGAGGAGGTGGAATGATGTTTGTCTTTTCCCATAAGGAGGCAGCAACTCTTGCTGTTATCTCTGTGCCAAGAATTTCTTGGTTATCTCATCCATTCCTTGTGCTGGTCACAAAAAAGCATCTTACATCACATAGCTTCTATTTTAATATTATTCTATAGCCTCAAACTATATTTAACACATTGCTTAAAATGATTAATATAACATTACTAAAAAAAAAGGATTAATACAACATTACTTTTAAACATAACACATACAGCATTCATTTTAATATTTGTGAAAAGCCAATCATGTAATGTGCATTTTTAACACGATCCACACCGAGTGCTGGAACACAGCCACCCCATCGTCCCCCAGCTTCCCGTTATCCTCCACGTGTGCCACCTTTCTGTTGGCCAAACTCCTTCCCCTACACAAGGTCTGCCCAGCTGAGGAAAGTTTCTGAGGTTCCAGGGCTCAAACCCTTCAGTGGGCTTGATATTTCTTAGCCTGAGAGAATTTCAGCTCGCTGACCATTGCTGGCTCCTGTCCCAAGGGAAAGCTGGCAGCAGTTTTCTCTTTTCAAAACATCTCTCTCTGTTTCTCAGCACAGGCTCAGCAAACAGTGTTCCCTTTGCCAGAACAACTGTCCCCAGGGGTTGTTTCCTATTCCTGAACCAATGCAGAGCAGTGTCAGTGCCATGGAGCAATAACAGACCTTTTTACACAGCGTGTTCTAAAAGAGACTGTTGGGATTGTAAATAAAGCCTTCTTTCTCTTCTGACAATGATATGGAGTCGATCTATTTTGTGTCCTACCGTGACACCCTTCAGGTGGAAAAACCAGTCCTGATGGATTTACTCCTTCATCTCCTTCCTCTGCTCCATGTGGAACCAGAGAGGAAGCAAGAAAAATATGAAAATGTGGAAGCTTTCAAGGCTAGTGCTCCCTACTTTGAACCTTTTTCTTTTTGCTACCAAAATACTTTTCAGAATGTAGACTTTAGAGGTATTTCTGCCCACTTTTTCCAAGCTAGATTTATTCATTCTCTGGCTGTTTATCTTATTTATCTTTCCTGGCTGTTTTGTCCCTGAAACAATCAGCCCCACACATTGATTACTCGAAGAGCTATGAGGGGTCTCTTGCTGGCTCCCTGGATGTTCTTTCATGTCTCTTCCAATCCAAGGCATGCTGTGATTTAGCCTCCTCTGACTTCCTCCTTGCCTGCATAGGGGCGATAGTGATCTAGCTATGGCTGAATATTTTTCTGATTCAAATAAAAATGAGAAAAGGAGCCCCAAGGACAGCATTTACTGGGTGTGAAGGCTCAGGCTGACTCAGAGGATGGAAAACTGGTAACAAACCAGTGGAGCATTTAAAACATCCTGTTCTCAATCCAAAACCTGTGCTTCCTTTGGATTTTTGTGCGTTTCTATTCCTCGCCCTTTATCTAAGTGTTGCCAGCCTTCCCTGCTCCTGAAAACACAGGATAAAGCAACAGCGAGAGCAGGATGTGAGGAGCTGGTTGAGTAGGGAGATCTGCATATCCAAAGTTCAGCTGGTGAGAAATAACCATCTGGTGAGCACGTACATCCCTGCTCCTGGATAAGCTGAGGATGAATCTAATGGGAGCCAGCGCTCTGCCTGAGAGCGAGGAGTTACCAGGGTAAAGAGAATTACATAAGAGCAAGATCTGCACTTAGACACCACTAACTAGATGTAATCTTTGCACTCAAGCTGAGGTAATTCTGCTGCAGCACAAAAACACTCCATGCCAGCAGAAAATAATTAGGTTTTTTGTCAATTTTTTTGCTTACCTGAAGCACAATTTTGTGTCGCTGAGTGCCCCCAGCTACCACAGGCAACAAATGTGCTCCTGTGGAATGTTTCATTGCTTGCTTTCTAATTATAGCTTTGGGTATCATTTGCTCGGGTATAAACAGGGTGAATCAGAACAGAAACGTCAGGGAGGGTTGAGGGAAAGGCCTTTCACTAACAGTGAGCATCAGGACAGAAAAAATCAGGGTATCTTGTAAGGCAAAGTGTTTAATAGGAGACAGTGGCAAATTGCAACTCAGGGTTGCGCCGAAAAAATCCTGAATTTATAAATTCTCTGCAGAAAAGGAAGGGAACTTCCCAGCCATCTGCCTCGCTGGCTGCCTGCAAGGCTCACACCTCGCAGGCACAAAGGGTTCCAGGCTGCTGGGGCAGCTCCAGGCTGGCAGCGATGGGAACCACGGGGCTCTGAGCTGCATATTCCTGCAAAATCACACCACTTGGGCATGTTGCTTGGGGTTTATCAAATCCCAGAGCTCTGACAAGGACGTTTACTATCAGTTCTTGTGCTGGAGGAAGAGGAAGAAAGGAGATTGGAGTTAGGATGGCTGAGGAAGGTGAAGAGTTACAAGAACAGGGATTTATGATGTTTGAAAAGTGGGAAAAAAAAAGAAAGCTGGAACACATCTATGTGCAAAGGATATTTTTACCTCATGGCTCTGCCGTGGGTTTGTTGTGAGGCACAAGGGGCAGTTGTACAACTCTGTGTGAAGGCACACGAGCTGCAGGGCCTGAGCAAATCCAGCTCTGCAAAGGAAGGTTCCCAAAATAACAGCTTCAGCTGTCAAATGAGTGTGACTGCTCCAAATTCCTTCCTAGGGAAGTTAAAATTTCTCCTTAAACTGGTGAAAAGAAATTAAAATTTTGGGCGGGATATAGGAAATTAGTATACTTGCTTACAACTTCTGCTACCTCTAACAAAAATAGAATTATCTTTCTGACATTTAAAGAAAGAAGAGGTGATCAAATATCAAATCTATTGAGGACTGGACTATCAAGTCATGTTGATTTTGATGTGTCTCCAAATTAGAAGGCTGAAAGCTCTCCTTGGATAAACTACATGTGTAAATATCAATGTTCTAAACTGATGAAAGGTCATTCCTCTTGTATTTTATTGTTTAAGTCTAGAACAAATGGCAAACTCCAGCAAGGTAAGCCTGGAAGGGGACACCAGCAGCTTGTCTGAGCTGAAACCAAAGACATGGCCTTAGCAATAAAGTCACCAACATCAAAAACGTCAGGTAATTGGGAGATGCAGCCCAGGGTTTGCTTTTGCTCTGGTAAATATTTTCAAATTCAATTTGACCACATGTTCTCCTTTGAATACTATCCAGGGACCACTTTCACCACTCCGAATGCTTCTGTTCTGCAGAGCAACTGTGCAGAGATTACAATCTCTTAGAATCACAGAATTCTTTGGAATTATTGTTTTTCAGTTGATCATAGCATTTTTTTTCCCAACCCAAGCCCCTCTACAAGTCTATGGTTCTAAGATATTCCTTGTGTTATCATGTCTTTTTATGCAGTCCAATCTATAACAATTATTTCTGGAAATTTCCATCGTTGCACAGTTGGGGCAGCATTTAGAATTTACCCCAACAGCTCTTCCCTCATCTTGCCCAGATGCCAAGAGCAAGGGATGCATTTTCTGGGTGATTTCTAAGCAAAGAGATGGTAAAAATCCTTAAGTTAAGGAATATTTATTTTACATGAGTTATCCAAGTCTTATCCAAAACCAAAACCAAAGCTGTCCCCCTTTTTTCTACAGCTGTGTTTTGAGAAATGGACCAACTTGTTCAGTGGAGTCAGAAAGAGAATTTAGTAAAGAATTAGTCTGGGAGAGAGAAATCACATTAGCCTCCCCCTGCAACAGTTCTCGATGTTTACAGCAAACTAATTTAATTGCGAATGAAGACAAATTTCTACTTCAGTCTCTGTAAGTAATTACATTTTACTTGTCCTGACTCCAGTCCTGGTTGTTTCCTTGCTGGACAAAGGGATTTTCTCTAGCACTGCTCTGCTGGAACATCTCAGGTGCTTTTCTTTTATGCTGACTGAGGGAGAAGGGATGGATCCAGCTGGTCCTGGATGAGTTTCCCAATGCAACACCAAGCCCGAGGCATTATCTAACACAGTCTGGGAATGGGGAGTGAAACCATGGAAATAGGAAAGTGCTAAAACATCTGAGAAAGCCTGAAATAAAAAGTAGTAACTGCAGTGGGGGAAAAAAATTATCAAGTATTAAATGATGTAAAACCCACGAGGGAAAAGCAAGGATGTGCAGAAATACACATTTTCTGTCAGTGAGCCTACAAGGGCAGCTTAAGGAAGATGCAGTCTCGCAATTTTTGAGTGGAAAGCAAAAAAAAAATATTGCATAGCCAGCACAAGGACTGAACCCAAGGGCTGGCAGAGCTGTTGTTGTTGGCCTTTCCTTCTCAGAAGAGAAATGGGATTTGCACTGCGGGGCTGCTGCTTGGATGAGTTCTTTGGGCAGGGTGACATCCTGAACTCCCATCCCACACATCCGCTGTCTTCAGTCAGGAACGGCTGGAATCAACATGTGGAGGAAAGGTTTAAAATTTGTTTCACAGAATCAGTTTAGATTGAAAAAGACCTCTGGGATGGAGTCTGACCTATGACCCAACACCACCAGATCCACCTGACCATGGCACCTGGTGGACTCTGCATTCCCATTAATTCCTTCATTTGTTCCACAGCAAAATACTTTCCTAGTGCTGGCTGATAAGAAAATAGAGGACGGAATCTTAAATCGCACCTAAAGTGCAGGTTCAGGTTGGACATTAGGAGGAATTTCTTCACAGAAAGGGTGGTTAAACATTGGAAGGGGCTGCCCAGAGTGGTGGTGGTCCCTTCCCCACCCCTGGAGGTGTCCAAGGAAGGCCTGGACACGGCACTCAGGGCTCTGGGCTGGGGACAACGTGGGGTCAGGAACGGCTTGGACTCCATGGTCTGAGAGGGCTTTTCCAACCTCGGTGACTCTGCGATCAGCTGCCACAAAGCGGAGTTCTCCACGGCTGCTGCCCGGCCACGTGCCATCACAGGGAGCTTGTTCGAGGGATTATTCCCACAGGAAACTCCGACGTCCATATACCCCGTACCACGGCGTGCGCGAAGCCACGGGGAAGATGCTCTGCTCTTCACAACGCTCTGCGCGTTACCGCCGGCGACGCAGGCACATGTGTGGCTCGGGGGAGGTCTCGGGGCCCCGGGGGCGTGCGGGAAGGGAAGGGAAGGGAATCCCAGTGCTCCGAGCGTGTTCCTGAGGGACTGAGGGACGGATCCCGGCGGAGAGGTAAAGCCCTTGCGCTCTCACTGCTCTCCTCGGGCAGCGCTGCAGGGCGAGGCGGCGCGGGGGTACGGGGGCGAGCTGAGCCAGAGCCGGCCGGGGAGCCGCTGCGGGGTCGGGGGGCTGTGAGGAGGCGCCTCCGGCTCGGCCCCGGATCCCGCTGCCATCGGTGTCCCGCGTGGAGCGGTTTGCCGAGGGAAGGCAGGCTGGCACAGCCTCGGTACAAGGGCAGGAAACTCGGATTTTTTCTCCCGTGGCTGCTGCTCCGGACCCCGGGCTGTGGTGCCTTGGTGTGCCTGGGTGAGATCATGCCTGTGCTGCCTCCCTCCCGCTTCTGCCCACCCTGCTGGTTGGATTTTGTTCGTATTCGGATGTGGCTGTGTGGGTCTGCACGCGGTGGTGGAGTAGGTGATGGGAGTGATGGCTTGTGCCTGTGGGTTTTGGGTAGCAGAACTTCCATGATATTGCCTATCCCATCCTTGGAAGTGTCCAAGGCCAGGTTGGACACTGGGGCTTGGAGCAGCCTGGGACGGTGGAAGGTGTCCCTGCCCATGGCAGGGGGTTGGAACGAGATGATCTTTAAGGTCCCTGCCAGCCCAAACCACTCTGTTTGATTCATTCTGTGATTCTGGGATCACGTATTGTCGATGCTTTATCAGGACTAAAGTACAGTGTGAGAAGTATTTCAAAATCGACCTCGTCTTAGGGAACCGAAGCCTAAACAAAAATTAGGAAAGTTGGATTAAGGAGCGAGGCAGACCTTGGTAATCCGCGCTGCCAGCGCCTCCCTGTCTGCCCTCACGGCCCCAGACTGCAGCAGCTTCCTGGCAGGATAAGATAAACTTGTCTGCGGAGGTCATGGATGTGTCTGGGAGTCCTTTGGATGTGTCTGGGAGTCCTTCCTTGGGAGTGACAGGATCAGCCTGTCCCCTCAGCAGTCACCGCTCCCTTGGGAGCAGCGGGTGGGAGAAATGATGGAGAGGATGGATCCGGGCACGGCTGGCACAGCCCGGCTGCTGGGAACTTTCTGCTGCCACGGTAACTTTCAGCGATGGCAATAATGACAACTTTTTCTGGAATTCTTGGGGGTTGATGTAGTAAACAAACGTTGTTTGACGGGCTTTGTGCTGTGCTTGAACAGTCTCTGCTCACCAGCTGCCTGCAGTGTCACAAGTGGTGGAGCTGGCATGTGAGTTTGGTGCTTCGATGAGTTTGTTGGTGCAAAAATTGGAAGGTGTGATGTCTTCTGTGTAGTAACTCCCTCTTTCTCAGAGCTCGCTCTGGTGTGAGCAGAACCTTTTAACAGTAGTTCAGGAGGGATTTGTTGTAATTAGTTTTGCTTTTCCATCTGCTTCTTGCTCTTTGGTGACCACAGAAGGGATTTGTGAGGCTTATTTCCTTTTTCCCCCCCTTTTTTAGTGGTTACTCAGAGAGGGGGATACAGGTGAGCAGCAGGTTGTGTTCTGTGACTCTTGCTGGCCTCCTGCCGAAGGCCAGGCTGAGTTGGTGTCTCAGCGTGTGCAGTCTGGCGTGTTCTGTGTGAAAGATCGCCGCTGGTTTAAGTCTGTCCCAGCACTCAAAGGGAATAAAGCCTTTGGATGCGTTGCATTTCACGGCATTTGTGAAACTCTAATTATGTGCTGTGGTTCTCTTGAAGGAAAAAGAAATTGCTACCTTTACTTTCCTTCTGCTGCTTAAGCAGGGGCAGGCAGGTGAGGGTGACACCGGCGAGGCCGTGATCTGTTCTTGTGCAGTTGTGTCTATTAGCATTTTCTCAGAAGTATAATTACAAATATTAATGTAATTGGAGTGCTGAGTGGCACAAAAGCATCAACAGGGTTCATCACAGAAGCGTGACTTTAATTGGAGACTAATTCCAGCTCAGAATGGGTCAAGGGGACATTTTTAGCTCCGTGTGTGGCCGTGTTCTCATTGTATGTTGTCTGACCTGTAAATTCCTCAGGGACAGGAATTCCCACCCATCTTTGGTGCCCTTTGCAAGAAGGATCTGTAAATAAGTCAGAAGTGTAAGTAGGAAATACTTTACTGATTGAATGGGAGGTTATTTTTAATACAGTCAATCAAATAATCAAATGTTCTCTCAGGCACTTTAAAGTGAGATTTACTGGCTCCTTCGTGTGGTATTAACCCGGGTGTTAATGTTTCTCTTTGCAGCTTCTCTTTGCCATATCAGTTCTAGCACAACTTCAGATCAATACATTCTTTGTCGTGATGTGCTCTCTGCTATCACAGCAAGGCATTTAAACTGCTGCTGCCCGTTCTCTTAGTAATCTCATGCCCTTTCCTCCCCCCCAAAATTTGAAGACTGGGTTATTTTGGGCTGTTCAAAATTGATGTCAACAAGTAATCCTCAGTTTAACTGCATGAATTATGATCCAGAGTCTCCTGGTACTAAAATGGAACTAAACTTTAGTTTGGCAGCTGAAAATGGCTGGCTTAGCTGTAACAGAGTTCTTAATTTTTTATTTTTTTTTAAATAGTGTTCTGTATGAGGAGGGAAACAAGGCAAAGTTGAAAAGAGAGTATTTTCAACACAGCTGATGAGGAGTTTGCCATTTCTCTTGGCAGCTGGCTTAGCTTGGTAAAATCACTTTAGTAAGGTAGATAATTGTAACTTTGTAATGTTAGTTGAATGGAATTACACCTTAAAACGTCTGTCTTCCAATGAAGATTTCAAACATTTGGGATCCAGACACTTTCCTGGTACTTTTCAGAGCGTTTCTTGTGTAGCTGTCATTGCTTGAGCTTGCACGGGATTGTGACTGTGCTCATTTTTGCCTCATCGGTGGCCGGAGCACAGCTGCTCTGTGGAGTTAATTCTTTTGGAACTTCCTTGACGTGCAAGATTAATAATTACCTCTTTGGGGTCTACCACTTAACATGCTTTAAAAGAAGTGTCATACTTCAACAACAGTTCTGCATGTGTCTTAATCTATAATAATATTTATGATTTTGTGTTTCCTTCTTTTATGGCATAGGCAGGTGCTCTGTACTCCAGCTGGAGTTATGTCCACCTGGCACTTTTAAAAGCAACTTTTTTTTCCTGTGCTGGTGTCCTGTTTATGCAGAAACTCACTTGGGTGAAGACCAGGGAGAGGGAAAGTGTCGAGGCAATGGAGCAGGGAGTGAGGGCAGTGATGTTTGGAGAGGGAACTGTCTTCAAGAGGGGGCTGATATGGAGCACCTGGCTCAGGAAAGCAGAAGGAATAGTAGATTTTTTACAAGGAACAAGGGGAGGTAATACAGTGGAAAGGTTGGTAGTGACTGGTATGTGCAGAGCGTCTTGCCTAGGAAGCAGCCAAATTTGCAGCCCTTTTGCGTTTTCTACTGTACAGGAGATAAAATTAAGTTGGCATTTTCCCCTTTGGTTATTTGGGTTTGTCCTGATGTAATCTGTTCTGCTTGTTCTTAAGACAAGGATACCACTGCGTGGTTTGTGTTTGTTTTTTGTTTGTTTGCTTGTTTGTTTATTTTTCTATTATGGTCCACTAAGTTGGATT
>WBMY01001937.1:219696-274132 GCA_013397315.1 Donacobius atricapilla
TTTTGCTGAGAATGGCTTGCAAATTTTAAATTAAGGACAGCTATAACATCTAACAAAAATGCTGGAGAAGCCACAGGGTTTCAGATTGTCTTTAAGTTCAGAAGTGAGCTGAAAATACCTGAAGTACTGAGAAGTAGGCACAGAGTGAAAATCAGACGTGTAACCTGCTGTCAGGGAATGTGGGGCTGGAAGCTTGGGCTTGTGTCTGCTTTGGCACGTGTGAATAGGGCTGTGTGAGCAGGACTTGTGTCCGGAGCTGTGGCTCGGGAGCTCGGAGCCTGCAGGCTGCTCTTCCCCTCCCTCCTGCGCCAGGAGCCAAGGCACGGTGCTGTTTTATTTGGGTTGTGTTTGCCAGTGCTTCTGTAATCAAATGGTGAGGTTTCAGAACCCTCCGTGTGGTTCTTTGGCTTCAATTTGATTTAGCGTCTGGTCGTGAGAAGCTGTTTTGAACGAATCAAAGATTTATTTGGGTGACTGAGGAGTTTGTGGGCATTAAGAAACTTCACTAAGATATGCCGGTTTTCTTGGTAACTTCTAGATATTCAGGAGTTGGGGTTCCTGGGCTAAAGAAAACTGGCAGAACCATGATTTATGTGACTCTGGAAGGAAAAATAAATTTGAGTGATCTAGGGGATGTGTTGTTTTGTGTTTTTGTTTTATTTTTTTCAAAGTAGTAGGACTATTTTGACCAGTAATCTTTTAGTGACTTTGAATTCACACACTTTTATAAACCCACTCATTTAAAAACTCTGTGGTTCTTGGTGCAGTCAGCTGATTATCTGGGAAGAAAAACATCTGTCATAAATCTCATAAATGTGTATAAATCCAGCAAAAAAATAGGAAGTTTGCCTTATGATTGTAGGTTTATGAGAGAATCTTGTTTGTTGTGGTTGTTGGGACCATAAGTGCACTGTGATAGCTTGACTTGTGCTTCTCTCAGGCTAATGGGCTTGAAAGGATTCCTTGAGTGTCCAGTCACCCTCCCAGCATCCCAGCAGGGATCTATGGAGACAGCTGGCATATTTACTCCTTGCTGTTACTTCAGCACTCCCCTGGAACAGCCTCAGTCTCAGGCTCTTGGGTTGAAGAAGTGTTGATGATATAGTTTGATTTTACTGGTTCTCTGGTAAGCCCAGGGGTGTTTTGTGCTGGCCCTCTGCTTGCCATGGGTACCGTCTGCCAGATGGGCCAGAGGGTTTCTGTTTCACCTGCCAAGGTTCCCCTCCTGGCTGCCTGCTGAGCAGCTCCTTTCTGTCCTGCTGAGGGGCTGAGATGGGCTGCTGGACTCTTTACTTTTTATTCTTGACCTCCCCATTACTTTTTAGCTTGGCAGGGATATAAAGAGCTGTCACCTCGTGGCTTTTAAAGGGTTTATTTAAAGAAGGTTGTTCAGTGTTGCCTTTAGTAGAAACTCACTCCCACCCCAGAACCTGTTATTACTGTTTTAAAGCTGTTATTCTGAAACTTTCCAGGAGTACAGAGTACCCTGCAGTGATTAACTCAGAGATAGGGATTATGACCAAAATACAGATTACTAATCATATGGTTTTAAAAAAAAGTGATTTAAAAAAACCTTCTGTCTCTAGAAGGAGTTTGGATTTGTTTTCCCTGTGCTATTTGGCACTAGTTCTTTGCTCTGTGTTCAGCAGCAACATCCACACTAGTGCACTTTGTGCGCTGTGAAAATAGCATTTTTGCTACTATTTTTTCTTTTCCCCTCTTTTTGATACTTTGCTGCCTTGCCAGCATCTTAGGAAGAGCCGGATAAAATGAGTGTAGCATGTTTGGCTCCCTTGAACTGAGACTTGCCTTAAGTGTATTCCAATTGCAAATGCTTGTACCCAAGACGGTCCTTGGCTGTATCTGAATGTGGCTGGTCATTAATTAGGAGCAAACTGCCCAGTGGTGGACGCTGGGGGTATGTTTCCACGTTTCCTCTGGGGCAGGTGGTTTTCTTCCTCCAAATGGTGACTCCGTGCGTAGCCCTGCTCTAATTTATGGTCAGCCAGTATTGAGGAGGTCCAGGGGATAATTGCTAGAAAATGGCCAAGTCTTGGTGTAATGTTCTGCTGTTGGACAGGTTTAAGTGTTTCAGAGTTTTGATGTCTGACTCCACAGAGTGTTTTCAGTCAGAGCGTGACATCTGGTTTTCCTCCCTGTGTGTGAGGATGGCTGAGAGCTAAACAAAAATGGGTCTGGTGTTTGAGGCACAGTCTAAACACAGATAAACTGTTTTTCTGTTTGACCTCACTTTTTATAAAGAAACATCTTGTTCAACTTCTGTCCTTTGTCCATGGCTAATGTCTTTTTCTGTTCTGTTGTTTTACTGTGTATGTTTGTTAGATCTTAAGTCAGTATTCATCTGTTGCTGTTCATGGTCAAATTCATTAAGCGCTGCTGGCTGTATTTATGCAAATGTTCTATCATAGCTCATTATTTTAAGTCATTTTGCTTGGGTTTTGATTAGTATTGTGTGGGAGATGTTGTGCATTATGTAACTGTTAAACTGCTTACCCTTGTTTGCCCAAATGGTGTTGGTTTCTAAGCAGTTGGCCCTATTTAGTCCATCCTAATGTGTAGTAACATCTCATCTGGACAGTTGTTCGCTTTTAATTGAGCTTAAAACGAAACAAAAAAGCAGCCCTGACAAAGAAAGAACTGAACTGCAGGCTGCTGCTCCTGCGTTTTTATAGGTTGTTTTCAGCAGTTAAGGTTTTCCTAGCTTTTACTCGCAAATTTAATGGAGCTAGATGGAGTTTGACCCATTTGAGATGAATAATGAATAAAATGCAAACTTGCACCGTGCAAGTTATACAAGCGGGTTACCTGTAGTGGCTAAGAGCACAGAAATGCTTCAAGAGAGAAACATTAAATTAAAAAAAAAGACAGCAGAAAGAGAAAATGTTTCCTTTTCTCAAATATCTGTTAATTCTGTAATGAGTTTGCAGCTTTTGCAGAAGTGTCCGTTTACATTAAGTTGTAGACCTAATCATAAAGTTCATTGTCAGTCTTGCATTTCAGATGTCTCCAAAGATCAGAAACCTCCCAGATGTTTTCCTTCTTAGTGCATGGAGCATTAGCAAAATTGGACATCCTCTTGCATTAAAGCTGCATATAAATTCTTTTGCTTATGAAAAGTCAGCAGTTGGGTTGGAAGTGTGAACAGAATATTGAAAAGAAAGCTGAAGCAAAATCAGCATAATTTTTCTGAATACCATAAATACCTAATAAAGTAGATTTAAGACACTTTGAAATGAGATATGAATCCATAAAGCAGAATGAAAACAATTTTTTATTAATTTTATGTAAATATAACCCATCTGAATTCACCCAATGAACAGACTTTTGAATGTGTTAGAAGTTAATTCTTACTTTCTTGCTTTTTTTGGTTAAGAGAACAGTGTTTCTTTGTGAGGCCTGAAGTCTCCTGGATTTTAACTCATTCCCTGCTTATAAGATGAAAAGTTTTAGGTAGTGAGGCAGGTCATATCTAAAAATCTGCAGCAAGGAGTATTTTTGGTGATCTGGACTATCAAAACGGAAGAAAATGTTTGAAGTCACTTAACATGTGCTAGATTGCAAATAGTTACTCAGTTCCAACTAAAATATTTTCAGGTTTTTTTCCTCATGCACCATTAATGTTGTAGTTCATAGATTGTGTTGTGTGCATGGGATTGATGGGGGTCTTTAATGGAATTCAGATTTGTGCCAGTCTTTACTGGGTGATGCTGCTCGAGAGAGCAGCCTTGTCCCTGCTGCTGGTGTTGGAGGGAGCCAGGGAGCAGCTCCGCTCCTCAGCAGAGCCAGGGGGGTCCCGGTGTGTTCTGGAGCAGCCCACTGCTGCTCTGGGCATGGGTGTGGGCTCGGTATTTCTGAGCCCCAGAGAATTTCAGCTTGCCAACCATTGCTGGCTCCTTTCCCAAGGGAAAGCTGCCAACAGTTTCTCTTTCCAAAACATCTCTCTGCGTTTCTCAGCACAGGCTCAGCAAACAGTGTTCCCTTTGCCAGAACAACTGTCCCAGGGGTTGTTTCCTATTCCTGAACCAATGGAGAGCAGTGTCAGTGCCATGGAGCAATAAGAGACCTTTTTACACAGCGTGTTCTAAAAGAAACTGTTGGGATTGTAAATAAAGCTTCTTTCTCTCCTGACAGCTCTATGGAGTCAATCTATTGCGTGTCCTACCGTGACAGGTGGGAGCATGATGCACTTTGACAAAAGCCTCCCTTCCTGCTTTTTCTGTTTGGTGGGAAGGATCCTGCGTTCTGTGGCTGCTGCAGCCTGGGTCCAGTTCCTGCTGTCGGCACTGCAAGCAGCCAGCTGGTGTTCTTCAAGGAAATCAACATTTCTGAAGTAAAACCCCCAGCTCAAGGAGCAGCTTGCAGAAAGTTATTTCAATGCTCTTTTGCAGAGATTAGATAAAATGTTTTCTCCTTTTTGCTGTTCTATTTGGGGCTGAGTTGTTGCCTTTTTAAAGAACTGTCCTAACAACCAAAGCACACTATACTTGCTTATTAAATTCCTTGCTCCAGTGTGTTTGGGCTAATGCAGAAAATGCTTTTATGTTTGTGGCTTCGCAATAATCTTTCCATTCTTTATTATAATACATAGATACTGCTGCAAATTTTCCAGATTCAGTGCTGATCTGATCTGTTTGTTCCATTGATGAGGTCAGGGTTCTTAATTTTATTAAAATTAATTTGCAGAGGTGACAATGGAGCTTATTGTTAGTTCCCATCAAACCACAGATGCCCAAGTTCAAGCTTTCTGCTTTTAATATACTGATCTGTGGAGGCTTACACTGAGTTATTGAGAAAAAAGAGCAAATATCTGAAGGGAGAGTAAGTTTGGTAAGGTAAGAGAAGAAAGTCAGTAAATGTCCACCTTGGAAAATTAGGCTAGGATTTGTGAAGGGTTTTACTTCTATACTCCTGAAGTGCTGAATTCATAGATTCTGCATTTGGTTATGGAGATCCCTTACTTTCAGAAAAAGATACTTCTGGTTATTGTGTTCATCTGCAAGGTTGCTCTAGTGTTTTGAAAACGAAGAAACCAGCCTGCCTTTCTTTTTGGAGCGGCCTATGAGAGGCAGCTGCATGGGGGGAAGGAGGGTGGTTCTTGATTCACCTGGCAAGTCTTGCTGAAGGCTGGAGCTGGCCCCTGGAGCTCCCTTCTTCCCTGCAAACACAGAAGCAGTTTCATTTGAAAATCCTTCGACACGAACAAAATGAGTTCGAGGTGGGAGCACTGATTTGATCAGTGGAATTACGTAAGGCTTCAGCCAGCACAGATGCCAGCGCCGTCCCAGCAAAAAATCCGACGTGTAGACTGCTCTAAATTGGCATCTGGCCTGTTCGCAGGGAGGGCTTGATCGTTTAATGAGGTGGAGCTCCATGTTGGTCCTTGCTTGAGCCAAAGGAAAAACAACTTCTGGACACAGCGAATAATTAAACTGAGGGGAGTGTAGTTTATCCTGTTGTAAAAATGGTATTTGAGAAGTTCGTTGTTTCTTCCCTATTTCTGTGAGCCGTTTTGTGTTTTCCTGTGCACCTAAAAAATAGAATGTGCTTAAAAATGGAAGCAAAGCAAAAAACACATTTCTGGTTACTCTAGGTCACCTTTTACAACTGACTTTATGCAGTGAAAGGGTGATCTGATAAGTTTTTTTTTTTGTTGTTCTTTATTTATCAAAACTTAATATATTTTTATCTTTAGTGTATTGAGTTACTCTACAAGTGTGTCCAGAAGATACTCAGCACACTGTCTACACTGATCAACTGGAATTTGCTTGAAGTTTTGTGGGTTTTAATTTCTTGTCTGCTCATGCTTTTTGGACATGAAGGCATGCACCTGCACTTCACAGTCACTCTGTTGCTATTTCTCTGTCAGAGGAGGTGCTCCATGATTCAGCTTCTCTGCGAGGAATCTAAAATAACAAGTTGACTTGAAAACAGAGTCAAAGAAGTAATTGGGAAAAAAAATGTAATAAGCTTCAAACTGCTGTGGCTGGATGGTGATGCTGTATCCCCAGAAAATCACAGAATCACAGAATGATCTGAGTTGGAAGGGACCTTTAGGCTCATCTTGTTCCAATCCCTGCCAAGGCAGGGGCACCTTCCACTGTCCCCGGTTGCTCCGAACCCCTTGAGCACTGCCAGGGATCCAGGGCAGGCACAGCTGCTCTGGGCACCCTGTGCCAGGGCCTGCCCACCCTCCAGGGAACGATTCCTTCCTGATGCCCAATCTAAACCTACTCCCTTTCAATGAGAAGCTGTTTCCCCTTGTCCTGTCACTGCAGTTCCTGATGTAAACAAAATTGGATGGGTCTGGTGTATCTGACCTCCTGCTCTGCTCCCACCAGCCCCATCCAGGGGTAGCTACCATGGTGGGTAGAATTGCAGGTCACATCAAGTAAAAAATAGTAAAACAGTCAAAAAAACCCAGTGCTGAATTTCCTCACTGTAGTTGGTGTTGGCAGAGCTGTCAAGGAAGAGAGATTGCATGGCTCTGTTGAGCCTTTTTATATTCTTTACTTCATAATAACCCGAGGCCTTGTGTTTGGAGGCGGTGAGCTCATATCTCCGAGGCTTTCAAAGCTGCAGATACTCAACCTCTCTAAGAATTCTGTCTGAGAGCATCTGCTTTTTAAGGGGCACAGAAGATAATTGCAGCTACAAAAGCTGATCTTGTGATACGTATGAAAGCCTTCCTGGAACGTGGGTTGTCCTGAGCTGTTTGGTTTCCCAAGTAGTAGTATCTCAGCACTTGTTTAGATTGTTTTTGCAGCCAGCTGCTTTCCAACTTGAGCTGCAATCTCCTTTCCCAGTCTTAATATCACTAAAACAGATGATGCCTTGTTTTCATGCCCCATCCCAAATGTAGGCTGGGATTTGTCTGCAGTGGGAACTGCTTTGTTTAAAGCCTTACAAACTAGGGCAGGGAAGAAGCCATGTACAGTTACAGATCCTCATCACACACTGTTTATGGATTTGATGGGAAGCATCACCTACTCCAACCAGACCAAATTCTGCTCTAGTAGGAATTATTCTCAAGCATTGGAGTATTGGCCCAGCCACTTTTGGTGGTCCTTGGTGGCACAGTCTGTTGGTGGCAGTGGGCAGGTGCATGGGCAGTGTGCTCCTGCCTTCTGTCTTCTGAAAACCCTGTTGAACTCTCCTGTGTTTCTAACTACAAAACATTAATTCCTAAAAAAACCCCTCTACTGTTTCTAGAGAGAAGAAGCTTATTAAGAAAGCAATTAAAAACTTTATTTTGGGAATTGGGGTAAAAGCTTTGACCAAACGGAATAGATAAACGTAGAGTCCAGTGTATTCATATAGGAGGTGTTTTGGCAAAGTATACTGAGCAACCTCTTTTTTTCCTTAAAATTTACAAAAAGTCATCTTTACTAAGTCATAGTTAGTAAAATCAAACTAACTTTATATTCTCCTGTATATATATGCATTTTCCCCTTTGTCAAAGGTATGGGGTACCCGCCGTGATCCCACTCCTTTTTTCCCCATTATGAACGGGCATGGACATCTGTCAGGAACGGTGGAGGGGAAGCAGCAGGAAATCTGATTGCCTTTTCAGCACATTCCTCAGTCTGACACAGTTTTATAACGTAGAGGTGGGAGTGAAGAGCTCTGCAGGCTGTTCAAACCAGTACAGTGGAACCTGAGCTTTATGAGAGAGCTTTCTGTGCTCCTGATTGCTCCTCTGCTTTCATGCAGCATAAATATGGATCGCTATGGAAAAGGAGAGTGCTGCCCTCTCCTCTGTCCTGGCCATGCGATAGCCCCTCATTCATGCAGCCACCTGATCTGGTGAATAGATCACTTGAGCTCTTGGAAAAAAACCATCTTCTGTGCTGGAGTCCTCAGGAGGAGGTAGTGGCAATTAAGCTGACAAATCTAAGTAGTTTGAGCTGAGCAAGGTGTGTGTGAAGGTATTTCAGTGAAGAGTGTACTAACTTACAAAACACTGGAGAACAGGTATTAACTGATTTATGGTTTGTCTAGTTTTGGATTGAATGCTGTTGTGCAGCTTAGGAGTTTTAGTTTCTTAGGCTCTGGGTGGCTTTGTTAGCTGAGGGAGCTGCAGTATGATAAATAAGAAGTGTCAGTCAAGTAATGTGACAAGTTTGTATTTCATCAGCTTTGCATTCTTAAAACCAGCACTTTGTTGGGTTTTACACGTCGGGTAACTCATCTGGGGTAAAGGAGAAAATGCTGTGTCCGTTTGCCTGTTTGTCCTTTGTCTCCCTGCCTCACCCTTTCCCTCTGCTAAGCTCTCTAACAAAGCTTTTTCTGCCTTCCCCATCCGGAGTTTCAGATTGTAGCAAGAGTGTTCGTGGATGTTTTGGTGTGAACTTGTTGCTTGGGTTTACTTCTTTTACTTCAGCAGATTGAACACCTGCGTGGCCACCGTTTTTTTGTAAATATTGGTTTATTTTAACCAGTCTCTCGTGGCCTCAGCAGGTCATGACTGGGTTTAACCAAGTAAATTGGGATTGGAATAGGTGTGGCATTTAATAATTAACTTTCTGGTTACTCAGGTCCAGTAGGAAACCTATAATGAGTCTGTTTTCATTTTGTTTACAGGAATAGTTATCTGCTTAGTCTCATCCTTCATACTTGGCAATCTGAAGAAAAGGTCTGAGCCAGCATGAAGACAGAATCCCCTCTTCATTAGAGAAAAAGTGAGTTGGAATTGGCTTGAAATCTGAATTTGTCACGTGAAAATACTGCCTTAGCCTGCCAACACACACAGCTTGTGCTTGCTTTCAAGTGGCATTTTCACTTTGTAACACTGCTGATAGGGGTGATGTCCAGTCAAGGCCTAGTCCTGGTTAAGCACATTTCTAAAATTTTCAAATTATATGTATTTTTATGTAAATTATATGTATTTTATGTAAATTCCAACACCCTCCTTTTCTGAAAGAACTGCTTACTCACTGTAACTGCCCACCTGATACATTCCTTCCATCCTTCCAAATCCTGTAAGGTCTATTACAGGACCTAGACTTTGTGTTCCTTTTCTTGTACTGCTGTATTCATAATGAGGTGTATTTTAATAATTTAATATTTATAACTTGTTTCTGTAGCTGTACTGGTCTCTTCTCCCGTATTCTCTGTGCTTAATGTGTATTCTGAATTTGTTTGGAAGTCTCTGTGCAAATTTGAAGCATTTCAGAAATGCAGGACTAAAGGTTCTTCTCATTTTTGCACTAGTAAATCCCGAATTCTGCCTGTGAAATCCCGGTAGGTCACGTCTTACCCTTTTCAGAGTGATTTTACTCTCCTTAGATATTGTAATAATATCAAATAAAAAAGTCTGTCCATTTGCCCAGCCTGATTTTTATATCCACCGGGTAAAATCTCATTTCTTTGTTGTTTTGAACAGCTCCTTTGCTGGCAGTGTGTACTGATGGTGTGTTCTGACCCCTCAGCTTTCTGCCCGCCGCCGTTCATTTCAAGGAGTGCACGATGACAGAGCGTGGAATTAAATGGGCCTGTGAGTATTGTACATATGAGAATTGGCCTTCTGCAATCAAGTGCACCATGTGTCGTGCCCAGAGACCCAGTGGAACAATTATCACGGAAGATCCTTTCAAGAGTGGTTCCAGCGATATCGGGAGGGACTGGGATCCTACGAGCACCGAAGGAGGGAGCAGTCCTTTGATATGCCCAGATTCCAGTGCGAGGCCGAGGGTTAAATCATCCTACAGCATGGAAAGTGCAAATAAATGGTCGTGCCACATGTGCACGTACTTGAACTGGCCCAGAGCTATCAGGTGTACGCAGTGCTTGTCCCAGCGCAGGACCAGGAGTCCCACGGAGTCTCCTCAGTCCTCGGGCTCCGGCTCCAGGCCGGTGCCTTTCTCCGTGGATCCCTGTGAGGAATACAATGACAGAAATAAACTGAACACAAGGGCTCAGCACTGGACTTGTTCTGTTTGTACATACGAAAACTGGGCCAAGGCCAGGAAATGTGTTGTATGTGACCACCCCAGACCCAACAACATGGAAGCAATAGAACTGGCAGACACAGAAGAGGCTTCTTCCATCATAAACGAGCAAGACAGGGCTCGGTGGAGGGGCAGCTGTAGTAGTGGAAATAGCCAAAGAAGATCTCCACCAACAACCAAACGTGAATCTGATGTCAAAATGGACTTCCAAAGAATTGAATTGGCTGGAGCTGTTGGCAGCAAGGAGGAGCTTGAAGTTGACTTCAAAAAACTAAAGCAAATAAAAAATAGAATGAAAAAGACTGACTGGCTGTTCCTAAATGCTTGTGTGGGTAAGTTGTTTACTGCTACCTTCTGCTCTTGTTCTGGTGGTTAAGTATTTTGGGAGAGTGAAGAATTAAAACAGAAACCTGGCATTTGATTTCAAACCAGCTTTTTTTATCTCTGCATTTCCATTTAAAAAAGTAAGCCAAATGTAGAGGTTCCTGAAATAGCACCTGCTAAGAGAGGCTGTGAAGTTCATCCATAATCTGAACAGGGTTAGACGCGTCTCTGAAGTGCACTTGGACTTTTTTGACCTTTTGTAGAAATGGATATTCTTGTAACCAAATCATGTTCCGTGTAATTGTCAAAAGGTGGAAAAAATTACAAAGTCAATCTACAGAACATGAGTGCATATAGTACTGTAAGAAAACGCTATTACTGGTTAATTAAAATTACTCTTCTTTTTGCTATGGCAAGACACGCTTTGTAGAGTCAGCAGCTGCAGCTTGGGAGTATTTGTAAACAGTGTAGAGCTTGCAACAGTACAAGATGCTCTGTCAGATGTTAAAAATAACACCAAAATATGTAGCTCCAAGAAACTGCATGTGTAATACTGACCTTGAAAGTAATAATGTTGTATTAATACACATACTGTGTTGTAAATGTTTACAGGCTTTCTGAAAGTATTTTTGTAGTCAGCTGCTTCAAAAAAAACGTTCAAATACCAATTTTGTTTTGTATTTTAGTGCTTTCCTAGGGAAACGCTGGATAACTCTCGCAGTGCTGTTTAAGAACAGAGCCATGTGAGAGCAGGGTTTTCTTCACTTACTGACCTTGTGAGTTAAGCTGGAGCTTCCCAGAAGCAGATAGCCTGTTCCCCAGCATAGGAGCAGGTTCAACACTTGAAATATGCAACTATTTTTAGAGTAAAACACTTCATTTGAAGCTCTGGCTCTGCTAGTATGTCTCGTGCTGTTCCTTAATGTTTCACAAAGTCACTTCATGGTTGTTGTAATCAGAAAGCTAATTAGTGGAGCTGCTTTGTTTGACATATTTGATCAGGTGTAAATGTTTTTGTGAGTAGGCTGTGTTTGGTTTCTCTGAGCTGATAAATATTCCAGTTTATTTTTGTGGTGCGTGAATAGTCAGACATGCACGCTTCCTTTTGGAAAGAGATGCCTCAGTATTTCCTGATACCTTCAGTTCCTTACAAGCTTTTTTCCTTCTGAGATGAAGCAGCTGAAATTCTGTGTGGTATTTTAAGTTGCTGAGTTCCAAGGGTCAGTTGTTGAAAGTTGCTCCTATACCTTACAAGGGTATTTATCTTGCATTCTGATAACAATTGTATTAAATATTAGGCTATTTTTTCCGTTTGGTTTTTCAGAAGTGATTTTTTTTGACTATTCTAATGTTACTTAAAATATTTCACACTTTGTGATTTAACCTGTGTGGGAAGGGTTGTATTTATAGTTAAAAATGTGGGTTTGCAAGTATTGAATGTTGCTTGCGACTATATAGTTGTACATAAAACCCAAAACAATGTTCATAGATGTTCTGTAATGCAATAATGATTTGATCTGGAGGGGTCTTGGTGAGAAAAGCAGAATGCAGGTGGAGTTGTGTGCCGATTGTTGCTGCTGCCTGCTGAAAGCTTCCATGGGTTTCTTTCTCTAACTTAAACACCTACTATACTCCTGGGAGAGAGGGATGATGGGGGGACAGGAACCAGCAAACAAAGCTGTTAATGGTCTGTCCTTCATCTCAGAATTTCATTTTGCATATTACAGATATCTTTTTTTTTTTTTCCCAACTACTCCTTGTAATAGGAACAGCCTTAGGAAGGTGGATGAAAGTTGCATGGATTCGCTGTCTCTGGTTGTTGTACAGTGTATCTCTGCTGGAAAAGTACACCAGTTTAGCCAGTAAGCATTAAAGCCATAAGCCAAATTTCTGCTGGGGTTCTTAGTGTGACATTTAAACCAGGCAATTGAATAATTTTGCCCAAAGCATCTGTTTTTACCATTAAAATCAAGTGGGTCGCTGTGACTTAGTGAGTTGTTTGTTTTCTGCTGGAGCTCCTGGGAAGTTTTAGCTGAGCTGAACACTTGTCAGTCCTTAGCCAAGCAAAATTATAAAAGAGGACAAGTTCATGTTAAATGCCAAGTAAATTTGTGAACACTGAGGGACCGAGGGTTTGTGTGTTACCCTGTTCCATCTGACAGATGGTGCCTTGTTAGGGTTTGGGAACTTAGACTGAAACCTTCAAGTTCACGCTCAGTCAGTTGCGAAGCATCCATTTGCTTTGAATCCATCTTTTGTAGAAGAGATGTTAAAAAAATTAACTTTGAAAGTTAAACCTGAAGTTAAAAATAAAGATTAAAGAAGTGGGAGGAATTTCTGGCAGAGTGGTTGTTTTCTTTTCTCTTAGAAGATAGTATCTGTCAGAAGGTACCAAGGAAAATGTCTGATACTTCAGGACAGCTGTTTGGTTGAGCTCCCTCTTCACATCTCAACTCCAGTACAAAATTCTTTTACCAGTTTTTAAATTTAACGTCAAGTTTCATTAAAAAACACGTATCAGACTACTCTTTCCCACATCTGTTCTTTTTAGCTGAAACGTGAAGAGAGATGTGTATAAAGTAAATTTAAGAAGGTGTTTTGTTTGTATTTTTGTGTGTGTTTGTGTATTTTTGTTGTTGTTGTTCTGTTGGAGGCGTCCATTAATGTTTTTCCCACCTCGCTAGGCAAATATGTCATCAAAGCTTCCATTCCTTGCAAATCCAGGCTGGAGGAAATGTAGTGAGTGCAACTGTTGCCTTTCATCATGAACAGTTTCCTTGATGGAGGGTATTCCTTCCAAATCAGAAGGATTAATGGTGTTCCCCCATTCAAACTCTGCCAGCAAATGCACTTGAATATTGCTTTTTTTTGTTGACTTGCTTTTTCCAGTTGAGTGATTATCTCTCAAAAGGATGAGATTTTAAACTGATTCGTGTGGTTAAAATTTATTAAAATCCTAGCAGAAACTGGAGGAAGTGTGGCTTGATAACCC
Organism: Donacobius atricapilla; assembly: GCA_013397315.1. NCBI lineage: Eukaryota > Metazoa > Chordata > Aves > Passeriformes > Mimidae > Donacobius > Donacobius atricapilla. The sequence goes on from WBMY01001937.1 coordinate 232,981, forward strand.
GGCTTCCTCCAAATGCCAGTTTAAATGACAAAGAGGAATTACAAATGGTTTCTGCAATGACATCAGTGTTTTCTACCATAGTGGCCTAGAACAAGATTAATGTTAAGTCCAAGGTGACTCATTTCTTAGGGGAGGGAACTGATGTATACTTAAATTAAACTTTATTACCTTTATTACCTATAACTTGTAGTACCTATGGCAGAGGCTGTCAGGCAGTCCTGGTGGTGTGTGGGACTTACAGAATGTGGTGTGCAGCAATCAAGAGCTGCTCTGGGGCCTGGTGAAGCTGGTTCCAGCTGGCTGAGGGTTTAAGGAGTACAAATGGATGAGGATGGCTGTGCCCATAAAACCTCTCTGGCATCCGGAGTTTGCTCGGGTGTTACCCTGAACTTTTCTCTGGCACTCCAGGGCTGAATTTGACAGTGGGGCTGGCAGAGAGTGTTTGCTGCAGGGCACTGCTGGGGATTCTTGAGTTGTGAGTGCATCTCCTGAGCTTGAACTGCTAGATTAGAAGTAAACTGCATTTCTTCTCCTTTTCCTTTCTCCTCCACCTGTTTATCACCTGCTGCAAGAGTGTGTTCTCTTGGTTCAGGTCACCAAGGTGGGTGTTGCTGTCCTGGGCCAGAGCTCCCTGTGGGGATGGTGCCTCCCAAAATCAAGCAGGCACACATTCTTCTTAGCTCTGTGGAAGAAACCACTAAGAGGGTGTTTCTTAAACAAATCCAAAATATTTAGAGCAATCTGATGAGTCTTGTTTTGCAGTACATCCTTAAAAGGACTGTAAGTTCATTCCTAGTATTCCTACATATGTCTGCTTAGTTTTTCCTATGTCAACTGCTTTTTCTCTCCTACAGGGATTTTTTAATGCCATTAGCTTTTTGAATTAGTGCCAGATATGTTACCCAGGCCTCCAGAAAGCAGGGCAAGGAGAGTCTCCATGTCCAGACTTCGGTGTGGAGTTGGCTGGGCTGCAGCTCCGGGAGACACGGAGGCACCTCCTGCCCTGTGTCCTGCAGAGCCTCTGCCTCTTCTCTGGGTATTTATAAAGGCAGCCTGAAGAAGCTGGCACCAACAAGGCACTTGCAGCTGGCACTGCCACCCAGAGTCATCCCAGGTGCCCCTTTCTGTCCTGCTGCGTGTTTGAAGCTGGATTAGGGGATGTTTGTGCGGGGAGTGTGGGGAGTTTGTTTCTTTGAGCTCAGACTGCCTTCCTCATCACATCCAGGCTCCGGCTGAATCTTGCTGGTTCTGTTTATGCTGTTCTGTGGGAGTGGGAGGTGGATGGGTGGGAACAGGCTGCTGGAGGCCAGGAAAGGCCGTGCACCTTTCCTTGCTGCGGTCAGTCTAGGCTGGAACAGTTTAGGGAAGTGCAGGTTACTCCCTGCCAGGTGAGGCCCTGCCAGGCTGGCTGTGCCCAGGGATGGCACACGGTGCCCGTGGGGGTGGTTAGGAGGGGAAGAGTCCCTGGTGTGAGCTGTGCAGCCTGGCCTCCTCCCCTCTTCCCCTGGGGTAGGGGGGAGCAGGACTTGGCTGCTGCACCAGGTAGCAGCGCTGTAAGATCACAGCTCTCACTGGGCTGAGAGAGCTCTGGGTGTTGTCATCTGTGCCTGGTGCAGCTGCCCTGCCATAAATGCTTTACATTTGTGTGTGTGTGTCTTTGAGACTGGGGAAAACTCTGCCTGCCTTACTCCTTGGCAGAAAATTCTAACTCCTGAAACACCCTTTTACTTGGGTCCCTTGACTACTTTTCTTAAACACTGTGATATTTTAGGCTAAAAATAATTGAATAAATGATCAAGTTAAAACCAGTTATTTCAATTTCCCTTACAAGCACTGAGGTTAACTTTAATAATTAATGATTTTCCACTGTCCAGCCTCCCTTTAGGGTACAACCCTGCAAGCAGCAAGGGGTGTGGATGCCTCTGACAGATTGGAGAGGGATAAGGACATCTTTAAATAGTTGTTCTTACATCTGTGCTGCTTTGTCTTGTAATGATACATTCAAAACATACTACATGGATTGTATGTAGGGAGAAGAGCTGATTGCATGGAACAAAGAATTACCAATAATCATCCTCTCATGCATTGGATGGCCTTAGGTTTAAGGTACATGTCTTCTTGGAAGTATTTACTTCTTTTTTTCTTCAGCTGGTGCAAGTTGCTGATCTTGAAGAATCAAAAAAAATTAATCTACAGAAGTTTGTCTCAGTGTTGTTACCTGGGGAATTACCTACTGTTGATTGTGCTCTGGTACTGACAAGGGAGGCCCTGGAAATCAAAGAAGAGAAGGAACAGAAGGGTGTGGTAGAGCCCCATAAAGGTTTTTCAGACAACCTCTCTTTTCTATCAATTAATGTGTCATATTTGCTTGCAAAGCAGTCCTTCCTTCAGGAGAAATTCTTCCCTGGCTGAAACTGTGAGTCACTTATTATCAATAAAACTTCATTTATGGCCAGCTGATGTGCCCCTGGTGAAGAGCTGGAAGGGCCTGAGGGCTCACTCAGCTCCAGAGAATGCCCCAGGTCCTCAGCAGTTGGCGTGAAAGGAGCAGAGATTCTTAACAGGTGTCAGAATTAGGTTTTAGTGGGTCAGTTGATCAGCCTCTCACTTGCTGGCACTTAAACCAATTTTAGGATTAGTCCTTAGATGAGTAAATGAGAGCATACATAGGACAGACCACTTGCAGTTGTATCTGTGGCAGAACAGAAGCAGCACAGGGCTCTGTCTCTGATTTATGTTACAGCAGAATCTTTCTTGACTTCTGACTTCCAAAATGTCTAACTTGGTTGTTGGAGAAGTTTGCCTTCTCTTGCCAAGCAGTTCAAGGCATTGTCCCACACAGGAGACACAGTGACCTCCTTAAGGTGAAGTGTTTGCTTTGCAGTCTGCTCAGATGGGAGAACTTGGTTGTTGGAGGCATTGCTGCTCTTGAATCCCAGGAATCCCTAATCCCCAGGTTGTTCTTTGGATACTCAAAACTCTTATCAGTCTGCTTGAAAGAATTTGCCTACTTCATTTGCAGCTTGTGCCAGCCAGTGCTCCACAACTATCAGAAAGATACTGAGGAAAATGAGGTCTGTGCTGTAATATTTTCCTTGGGAACTTTTCTGTCTGGCTGTTCTGAAGCTGCTGGAGCTGTTTCAGTTAGGGAAAACGGGGCTTGGTTTTCTGGAAATGCTTGTAAGCCTATCTTGTGTATTTTCCAAGTTTATATAACTGCACTAAACCCTATACATATTTACATGTTCTAAAGGATAAACTTAATAGCACCTTAAGCTGAAATATTTTGGTTCTAGCAGTTAATTCTGGCTTTTTTAATATGAGGGTAATACTGACATCTAATAAAGAAGGAAGCTGTAAAAGTTGTAGTAGGATCAAGACAGTGTAAAGAGTTGTAATTGGGTGATTAATATTTTTTTAATTTAGTCTTTTAAAGTACTCTTCTTAATTTCTATCATCTAATATATACTAAGATTGCAAATGTCTGATCTGTGCTGTTTGTAAGAGGCAAGGCTTTACTAGAAGAAGAAAAAAGCCTTGGCCCCTGGTGCTGTGAGAGTCTTCCGATAAGAGGAAATGCCTGAATTGCAAAATGGGAGCACAGTTGAACCTGTAAGTGCAGAATTCTGACTTGCAGTTATATTTTCTCATGACTTGGGTGCAGCACTTGGCATTCTGTCCTCTCCCTTAGGACTATGGTCAGAGGTTCTACATTAGGCCCAGCAGAATTTTTTGGGGGGCACACAGAGACTGCTGTAATCTGGGGCAACAGCAAGGGGACATTTCTGGAGTCCACGTCAAAGGAAAGCTGTGGCTGTGTGGATCGGGAGCAGGCACCGAGTCTGCTCCCTGGGATGTGTCTGCAGTTGTGTTGCTCCTGAAGCTGAGCAGGGCTGTGCCCTCGCAAGGTTGGAGCTCCTGGAGGCTCCGGGGTGTTCTGGGAACAATCTTTAGGCAAATGCCGCTCTTCCTTTTGACATTGTACCAGGCTGGGGAATGCAGTGGCTGTCAGTGGGGAATAATCCAAGTGGCACAGTGCTGGATCAGGACGTAATTCAGAGTCTGCTTGTGTAAGTGATGAGGCACTTCAGCGTTGTGAAACGCAGGGAATTAGAACGTCAGGAAATATTTCTGTAATATTTCTCATAAACAGAGTAGGGTATAAGCTCTGTTTAAATAGACTTAATAAATTGGAGGCTCTTGCTCATCCCACAGGAATCAAAGCCTTTGTAGGAATGTGCCTCCTATTGTCCATGCCAGACCAGGCATATTCAGGTGCCATTTTAGTATGGTGATACTGAATTTCAGAATTGCAGGCATGGTGCACGTAGGCAAATTCACCTCATAGTCTTGGGGCAAGATTTATGTTTCCTGGTTCATGTTTCTGACAGTCTGCCTGTTATCACTGTATTTTGTGTTCACTGCTGCCTCGGACTGTATGGACTGGCGCTGTGGGCAGGGTGGTGATGGGCTGTCAGGAATTTTCCCTGTTCTTCTGAAGTGCCTGCCCTGGAGTAGGTACTTGGTAGAACAGCTAAAGAGAAATGTTAACTTTTCTTGCTGTGCCTCAGAGGGGCCAAAGAGGCTTGTAATGCCCATGGAGTGTCAGCCCTGCAGTAGTAAAGTGGACTCAACAAACAAAAATTTCCTAATGCTTCCCCTTCCCATAGAGAGAAATTTTTACCTGTTTTGATTGAAGAATAGAGGATGACCAGATACTACCCATGCACACAGTCACATTGCCATCTCTCCATGAGCCGTAGCTCTGCTGGTTTGTATCATGTAGCGCACCAACCCTACACCTAAAATACCATTAAAAATACATTTCTATTTTTTTTTTTAATAAGGCCTAGAAAACATACTCAGTTTGCCTGGTTTGTATGTATTAATTGATCTTTAGCTTAAAATTCATCAGCAAAGTTTAGAAACGGACTTTTTAACTGACAGCTTATATAACAATTTTAGTAATTCTAGGACATGGGGCTTTTAGGAATGTCAAGTATTGCAAGACGTGGGAATAAACTTCCAGAACTGGCAGTGCTGCACAGAGCACATGTCACTGATTTGAATCCTTATTGCAGCTTGGAGTAGTTAGTGCTTGAAAAAGGCATTGCCAAACCTCACGTGACCACCTCAGCATCAGCCTTAGGCCTCAGTTGTTGCTGAGCTTTGATGAAGAGTGGGATGATAATAAGCAGCTGAGGGTGGGGGACTTGGAAGAACAATGAAAATAATGAATCTCCCAGTAGTAGGCTGTAGTAAAACGTACTGCTTGACAAGCTGGCTGGCTGGAGTGGGATTTGGAGCTGCTCATCTGTCACCAAAAGATCATTTTAGGGATATTTGTTTGAATTTTGCGGATATTTGGGTTCTCAGAGTGGCCGCCTACCAGTCTTGAGTGGTCCTGGGTGTGTTTGTCTTGGGGGATGTGGTGGGAGGTGCAGATGTGGTAACAGGAATCTCTCCTGTGGCAGCAGGAGTGGTTAAAATACTAAAAGGGGGGATGTGGCTTTTAGTCTTTAACAAGATGCGTCTCCTAAATTAATGTAATAATAAAAAAATAAGGATATAATAAGATAGCAGAGAGCTTGCTCTACTATCACATTTCTTCTTTGCCTGGATTCTTGGGTTTGCCAAAGCTGTGGTATAACTTGTTTTAAGAGGGCAGGTCATGAGAAATTTGATTTGTTAATCTGTGTACACATACAAATCTACACACGCACATAAAAAAAAAGTCAGTTTGGAGTATTTGCTTGGAATGATCATTGCAACAGCCATGAAGAATTGTCTTATGAGTGGCAAAAATGTGCTTGCATGGAAGTAAAGTTTTACACTTGGCACTTCTGACTCCTACAGAGCAAGAACTAAAATTGGACGGACAAACCTCATCTGGGCAGGCACTGAATGAGACAGTAGTGCTGGGGAGGAGCAGGAATGTCTTCCTCACAGGAGACAGGCACATGCAGCAGAAAATGAAACAATTCTGTCCTGTATGGCTTTCCTTCTGCCCTGGCCCCTAAAAGGCCAGGAATTCCAGCAATTACTCTGGAATGAGTGGATAGATACTCCATGACTAAAATTTGCTGTTGAATTGTTGTTTTGGAACTTCCCTGCTTCAGACTACTGTTGAATAATCAAACTGTTATCTGCGGAAGCTCACAGAGCACGGCTGATAACTTTGTAGAGAAATGTCTTGCACTGATAATCCATTTCCCCCCCTGCATTTCTTCTGAACGCTTTATAATCTCAGCATTCAAAATGATACTTTTTGGCTGAGCTAAGAATGCTTTTCTAAATCCTGGATTAACCAGCAAGTCAGTGGTTAGTGTGCTTTTCAATTTGTTGTGTTGGAGTTTTTTTAATTTTGGCAGGGGATTTTTGCTCGTTTGGAATGAGGAGTTTGTTTGAGGGGGTGGGAAGTGTTGTGGTTTTTTCCTTTTTTTATTTTATTTCAAGTCCTGAGTGGGAGTGATTGTCCTGATTGGGGCTGATGACCTTTCCTGTTCATCAGCTTTTGCGTCTTGGTGAGCAAATGAAGTGAAGGATGGAGTTGGGTCTCAGTCTCCAGCCTCACGGCCTCCACTCAGCTGCTGACTCTCAGGAGCTGGGAAGGAGGTTTAGCTGCAGAAAACAGGGACAGAGTTTTCTCATTTGTCATCTGTGCTCTTTTCTGCTTCAGCTGCTGCAGCAAGGGCTGCTTCTCAGGAGTGAGAGTCTATTTACTTCTCCAGTAAAGATGGCTTTAGGGACACTGTTCTGTTTCCTCAGTTCAGCAATGCACTGTTCTCTTGTGGACCACATACCTAAAATAGAATATATTTGAAGGAATTTCTAAATTTAGGGAGTCTTTTATTGGATCAGATCCTGTTAGCAGCTCCACATCTTACTGATAGTGTATTCTGATAATTACAGCTAAGGAATGCATGATTGGTCTTGATATGAAGCATGGTACAGAAAGCAAAGATTGCCAGGGACTCTAGGAGACATTAGGGTCATTCATTGTTCCTCCCATCTTGCTTTAGAAGGTACACACAGTGTATATAATTTCTCTTTAATTCAGTTTTAATAGAATATCCTGAGTGAAACTCTCAGGCTCCATTAGTAGCAGAGATCGTGAACTGAAGAGAAAAATTTATGCTTTGTACCTTTTGCACTGTTTGGAAAAAATAAAAATTTTAGTCCAAAAATCTTTTAATGGATCCTACTTGTATGATCTAGTTATTTGGTTTTTGAGATAGAAGGGAAGATAAAATAATCAAACTAATCTCTGTACTGTGAAGAGAAGACTTTCTCTCTGGTCAAATGAAATGGTCATGTGCATGTTACTGCTGGGTGTTTCATCTTGCATCCACTTCTGAGCTGGCTTTTGATCTCTTACATTTTCCAGCTAGTGTGGGTAATAGAACTGACCTGAGAGATGAGGTAAGTGTAAATTCTGTAGTCTTCTGCTTAAAAAAATTAAAAATTGCCAAGTTTCTTGCTATGCAGTTGATCATCCTCTGTTTGGCCTGTAACAGACCGGCTGTAGGTGTGCTGTTAAATGAGGTGGCTTGCTCCAGAATGGCTCCCTCACCGTCTGAAATGAACTGTCTGTTGTTTCTGTGCCCTCAGGAGTCGTGGAAGGTGATTTGTCTGCTGTGGAAGCCTACAAGTCGTCCGGAGGGGACATTGCCCGGCAGCTGACGGCCGACGAGGTGCGGCTGCTGAACCGCCCGTCCGCCTTCGACGTGGGCTACACGCTGGTGCACCTGGCCATCCGCTTCCAGAGGCAGGACATGCTGGCCATCCTCCTCACTGAGGTGAGCTCCCCTGGCCCCTGCAGGGACGGAGCAGCGCTTTCAGGGCACGCAGCACGGTGTGCAGCCGGTGGCGCGCGGCTGTGATTGGTGGTGGTGGTAGAATATTCGTGAGTCGCTGCCTCGTGCCTTGGATTTCACCTCAAGAAGTGAGCTTGCTTAGAGAAGCTCTGTTGTGATGGTGCTGAGGATGTTCAGTTTTCTCATTAATGAGCAGTCTTGGCACACGCTGTGACCTTACTGGCAGTGGAAGTGAGCTATTGTGAGGCTTCCTGTGCTCTGGGTGGGGGAGAGGAAATGCTCTTAAAGCAAAGCGAAGCGCTGCCATCAGTGACAGCAGAGTTTGTTCTGAGTTTGTTAATGAGTAAGTCTGCCTGGGCTGGCTTTCCTGGCTTTTGTGGGAGCTTCTCTTCCAGAGCGAGGCAAATTTCTTGTTTTGCAAAATTGCTGTGTTTTTTTTCCTATTCCTTGCCCATCTTATAGACTGACTGGTTCCTCTGTTTTGCTCTTCCATGTTCCATTTCCTTGTGTCACCTCACTTCTAGTGACCTTCACTATTCTCCATCTTTGCCTTGTAAAGAATTCTGTTCCCTTTTTTGTCAGTGTTCTTTAACTCGGACTTTTGGTTCCTCAGCTGATCTGGGCCAGATTTTTTTCCTGCCTTCTTCTCTGATGTTTAGTGAAATTCTGAAAGCTGCTATTTGCCTGCAAAGCACATAAAGATGATGGAATGCTCAGTGTTGAATAATTAAAAAGAATAGATGAAGCAAGACAAATGTAGCTAAAGCCTTGAGTATATATTTATATACTACTAATATCAGTAGCTTTGTGCTGCTTACATAACTGCGTGGATGGAGTTACATGTTTTAAAACAAGTTAATTTACTGAAATACTGTCTTAGGGAGTTTTGTGTTTGGTTTTGTTTCGGTGCCTAGGAGTACTGACTCATCTTGCCATTTCTGGAAGTGCTTAGTACTGTTTGAGCCCCAGTGATAATTTCCTTCTCTAGGAGATAAATGAGTGCAGATGTGGGTCTTAAAGGTGTTTTATTTATATGCATCTAGTGTCATCCCTGTGCCACTTCTCTGTCATCCTTGAATAGTTTCTGCTGCCGTTGATGACTAGAACTGGAGAAATTTAACTATCGTAGCTTAATAGTTTTTGAGAAGATAGTAGGAAACTGTCTTGTGCTGTGGTAATAAAGTTTTGTTAAATCTAGACTCATGCATGAGATTTGAGATTGCTGTTATGAACTCTTACCTGTTTTTTTCCTCTTTTTCGGCTGGGAGTGGTCACCTGTTAATTCACTTCTTCAATTTAAAGATGTTTTTTTATCAGATTTATGTTATCACTTCCACGACAAAGGTGACATTACATTAAGAGTCACTAAACTTTTGATCTTGCAGAGTGCCCGTGTTTAAAGTTCTCTTGCATTCCTCGCTAACCAAATACTCTCTGCTGGTGCTTATCCCTCCCAAATCCTTACATTTAATGGGGTAATCCTGAGTGCAGTAACTGTTGTGTTGCAGGTATCCCAACATGCAGCCAAGTGCATTCCTGCCATGGTGTGTCCAGAGGTGACGGAACAAATCCGCCGTGAAATTGCTGCATCTCTTCATCAGCGAAAGGGAGACTTTGCTTGCTACTTCCTGACTGACCTCGTGACGTTCACCTTACCTGCAGGTAGCCACAAAGCCCCTCTTCCTGCTGGAAGATTTTATTGCTTGGTCACTACTTGAAAATGATGTATTTTGACTTTCTGGTGGTGATGTGTGTGTAGGTTTTATTCATTAGGAGCTTTATTAATTAATTTATTAAGTTTTATTTATTGGGACCTGTTTTATTAGGTCAGATTTAGTGGTTGAATTTGATTGCTCAGTATTTGCACACTTCAATCCATACATTGTTCCTGTGAACTGAGCATCTGTTGTCCTACTTAGACATGAAGAAATGGACGAGAAGTGATGTGTTCTAAGGAAAGGCTGTTTTTAAAGTGAAGATTGGAGCCCAGACATTTCTGGTCCATGATGTGACTTTTCACATGGCTGTTTCAGCCTTCAGTCCTTTCTGTTGTGGCCCAGAGCTGTTTTTTTTTAACCTAGTTGTAACAACAACACTTTTGGAATACTTTTGAGGAGCTCTGAGATCAAGTGAGTATTATAACAAGGAGCTTTTAGAAGACTTTTAATCTTCAAAAGCTGTATCCTTTAATAGAAATGCTACAACTAGTAAGAAAATGTGCAGCTGCAAACTGTGCCATCAGCAGATCTGTTTGTCTTTTTTATAAAACATTGCAAGAATTCTGTTTGGATCACCTTTGAGTGTTAGCTCTTCTCCTCTTCAAAAGGTCTGGGTAATATTTACCACTTGTGTACCTGACTGAGGTGCTGTGTTCAGTTGTACCCTGTGGATCATGAGAGGCACATGGGGTGGGTGTATGGGGTGTCTGGCACTAAAGTTTCATTGTTTTTTAGGGGAGAGAGGGGAAAGGGGCAACAGAAGGATTTCATAGCACATGGGAGAAATGTTCTTTCCCAAGCTTAGGAATTTGTTTAGTATTTTCAAGAGACACATCTTAAAACACTGTGCAGCTTTTTGACACATGTAATGGCCATCATGTAATTAAAAAATAAAACTGTTCAAAAGCTTTTGTGCATCAAGACTTTGCACATTGCTCACTCTTTGCCAACTACACATCTTTTGCAGTTTGGCTCCAGAGAGCATTTCCATGGATAGAAGTATAAATCACACAATCCTGGCCAGATATTACCTGAACAGTGTGGTTTAGGAGCCAGGTTCCACTCGAGCTTTCAAATAAACGGATTGGATCCTCCTGAAAAGTCAATGCTTGGATGTTAGAGAGCAAAGCTTTTAAATTGATTGCTGATCACTGCAAGCAGTTTTAGCTTAAAAAGCCCCAGTCAATCATACAAAAACAGAAACAAAACCACTCCACATCATTCTGTCTGCACCAGGCATTAATGTGCCTAATTGTGGACTTAAAAGCTGTGGGGTATTGGACAGCTGAGCAGGACTGGCAGCTACCACGCTGCAATTAAGAGAGATCTTTGTGTCCTTGAAATACCACTTGGGCCCCAGTCCTTATCCCCTGGAGTGTCTGAGGGGGTGCTGGATGTTCCTGTTTTACTTACTGCCTTAACTTTCACGTGTTTAAGTTTCATTATTTGTGCTGAAAGCAGCAAAGTTCCTCTGGTTGCTGCTCTGCCTGGCAACCCTTCCCTGCTTATCCTCTGTTGGAATGCAGGCCTGGAGTAAATATTTACTGTGTGGCACATGCTGAGTTTTAGAATGTGTGACAGTGTTTGTTGTTTTAAATGATACAGCAGTCACAAAAGAGTTCTGCCCATTATACAGTTTTCCACCTTTTTTTTTTTCCTTCTTTTTTTATGAGGTAGTTGCAAAATCTGTCTGTAATGCTCTTGGAGCAGTTGTCAGTAGTGGCATTTTACATGGCATAGCTCAATAGTTTTCCCACCTCTTGTTTTTTAACTTGCTGCAAACCACTGGGGTTCTCAGAACTATTTCATGGAAGCCTGAGTGAGATAACAAAGGGAGGGGATGTTCTGGACAAGAACACATCCATTGGCAAACTGTACCTGTCCTTTGGGATAGACTGCAGAGGAGAAGCCATTCCAGATGGGTGGAAAACCATTACGTAGGATTGAAGCTGTCCTAAAATACAATGGGGTTCAAAGTAAAAATACTCTTTTTTTAAATTTCTCACCTCCTCCTCTTTTTCCTTCAGAGCAATCCGGTCTTAGCCTGTGCATGCTGTGATGATCCTTTCTGCATCAAAGGTGTGACAGTGAGGCTGAGATGCAAACCTGCCTCAGCAGTTCTGCAAAGCCTTGGGTCACACATGACATCAGCTGTCCAGAGGAGGTGTTAGGGCTGACAGGGCAAAAGCTGTTCTGGGAGTTCTCCTGAGCAGCAGCTGCTGATGGCTCTCTTACAGGGACATTAAGTGACTTTTGTATTTGCTTTCCATTTTTCCAGATATTGAAGATTTACCACCCACAGTCCAGGAAAAATTATTTGATGAAGTACTTGACAGAGATGTTCAGAAAGGTAAATGCACTGAGAACAGCTGGGATCACTCCTGGCTTTTCATCAGAGAACGTGTCTCTTACTAAAAATAAACTATATGTGTCTGTGTCTGTATATATGTGGCTCTGTCCATGAACCTGTTTTAAATAGAGAGTTGATGCTTTCAACTTGATCTTAACCCTGGAATTCATAAAGTCACAGAATGGTTTGGGCTGGAAGGGACCTTGAAGACCTTCTAGACCAGGTTGCTTCAAACCAGCAACTTGCAGAATGAGGCAGCCACAGCTTCGCTGGGCACCCTGTGCCAGGGCTCCCCACTCTGGCAGGGAACAATTTCTTCCCAACATCCCATCTAACCCTGCTCTGTGCCAGTGGGATGCCACACCCCCCTTGTCCTGTCACTGCATGCCCGTGTAAAATTATTTCAATTTTAACATTTCCAGTCTGTTCATGAGGCAGAGGGAGAATGGAGTCTGTAGAAATCATAGAAATCAAGTTTGTAGAGCTTTTCAAAATCTTTAAAAGTCAGTTTTCAGCCACAAGATTTTTCAGGAAAACTGAAAAAATTCATTTCAGTAATAATCCTCAAATGATGTGGTGCTGTTGTTTGGTTTTGGTTCATTTTATTGACAGTAGAAGAAATTTCCTCAGCCAGTGTAGCTGACCTGTTCATTATAGGATGAAGGAAAGCAGGGTTTTATCCATGCCAAGGCATAACTTGTCACGGTTGGACAGGAAATAGATTGACTCTATAGAGGTGTCAGAAGAGAAAGAAGCTTTATTTGCAATTCCAACAGTTTCTTTTAGAACACGCTGTGTAAAAAGGTCTGTTATTGCTCCATGGCACTGACACTGCTCTGCATTGGTTCAGGAATAGGAAACAACCCCTGGGACAGTTGTTCTGGCAAAGGGAACACTGTTTGCTGAGGCTGTGCTGAGAAACGGAGAGAGGTGTTTTGAAAAGAGAAACTGTTGGCATCTTTCCCTTGGGAAAGGAGCCAGCAATGGTTAGCAAGCTAAAATTCAGGCTCAGAAATCTCAAGCCCACAGTAAATTATTGAGATGGAGACAATGCCATTCTTGTGCTGTGTGAACCCTCTGAGATAAGGAAGCGATGTGTTTAAGAGCTGGCTGTGCCGTTGCAGAGCTGGAAGAGGAGTCTCCCATCATTAACTGGTCCCTGGAGCTGGGGACACGCCTGGACAGCAGGCTGTACGCACTTTGGAACCGCACGGCCGGGGACTGCCTGCTCGACTCCGTGCTCCAGGCCACCTGGGGCATCTACGACAAGGACTCCGTGCTGCGCAAGGCTCTGCACGACAGTTTACACGACTGCTCCCACTGGTGAGTCAGGGCAGCTCCCTCCAAAGCCCCACAGCCACCCCTCCCCAGTTCCCTGTGCTCCTCAAAGCTGTCGAGTCGCTGTCGTCTGCCGTAGTTTACCAAGAACGACACAGACTCACTCTTTCAGAAGGTTAGAAATCTAATGTCTCCTTTATTTTAGGATGATGTCTCTTTGTCACAGTGGGACACGAAATAGTTTGACTCCATAGAGTTGTCAGAAGAGACAGAAGGCTTTATTTCTAATCCCAACAGTTTCTTATAGAACACGTAAATAGGTCTGTTATTGCTCCATGGCACTGACACTGCTCTCCATTGGTTCAGGAATAGGAAACAACCCCTGGGGACAGTTGTTCTGGCAAAGGGAACACTGTTTGCTGAACCTGTGCTGAGAAACGGAGAGAGGTGTTTTGAAAAGAGAAACTGTTGGCAGCTTTCCCTTGGGAAAGGAGCCAGCAATGGTTAGCAAGCTGAAATTCTCCTGGGCTCAGAAATATCGAGCCCACATGTCTTATATACTATTTTACACAGACTAATTTGATTGATGAAACAAAGGCAAACCTCTTCAATCACATTGGTCAAATGAGAGGGAGATCAAGAAGTCCCTCCTATGAGAAAGGAATGAAAACATTGCTCTTGCTGACAGAAAATCACCTGGGAAAAGACTTTCCAAAAACCAAAACATGTCAGGCATGAATTCAAGGCTACAGTGGTCCCAGCTGGGGTCTTCCATCTCGTGTTTTAAATCCGAGCACTGGAGGAAACTTGGATGCTGTGAACTCAGGGATGGTGTGTGATGCACAGCAAATGGCATTTCAAACACTAAAATGCTTCATCCTTGTCAAGCATGCACTCACCACAATTACTGCAGCTGGAATTCGTGTCCTTGAAATGTAAATCGTGCACATGCCATGCCTTGCTGCTTGGTGGGAGCTGTGCAGATGATTGTTAGTTGCAGGTAGCCTTTTATTAGTTAGAAACTTTTCAGTATTTTCATTCCATCTGCTTAGTTCTGGCTTTACTCAGGATTGCTCTTTTTATCCCTGTTCTGTCTGCTAAAATAATGGCAGCAAAGCAGAGAATGTTGACATTTAACTGGTTCTGTCATTTGGCCATAAAATTGATTTGTCATTCTGTAAAACAACTTTTGTTGCTTTGTCCCTGACAACCTCCTTTAGTTGGATACTGTGGTTTCTTTCTGCTAGAGGGACAACCTGAGCTGGACCCCCAGTGGTGTCCAACAGCTCTCCAGGGTGTCCTGGACTAAGGGATGAGCTGATAAAGACTGATAATCCAAGTCACAGATAATCATTTCTTTGATGTTCTTGTAGTCAAGGACAGGAGAAACACTGTCAGCACATATTGCAGAAAAAGCCTGTCCCTTTCCTCTTGCTACACAAGAGGTCAACAACAAAGATTGATTTTGGGGTACCTGTAAGGAAATTTTGTGCTGTTGGGGGAGAACTCCCCAAATTAGCATCCGGAGCTGGATTCCAGAAAGTGGTAACAATTCAGTAGCAATTCTTCCAGGAGCCATTGTCTGAAAGGATCTGTCACTGCTTTGGAGTTGTTCAGCATGGAGTGTGCATCTCAAGCATGCAGGAACGTCCCTGGCAGCACAGGCAGCTCCCAGGAGGCCAGAACAGAAATTCAGGATTGATCAGGTTTTGTTCTCGATGGTAACAAAACCAAACATGGTATCCAAAGACATGCTGCAAAGTGCTGAGCTTTGGACCAAATCTCTCAAAATGTTGGTGTCAATTGTGGTTGACTTACTGCTGTATCTTAACATCACTCTCATTTAGAGGCTGTTCAGTCTTGTTAAGCGTTTTAGTTTATGTTTAGACTGAATTTTCCTTTTACTCCGAATTTGTGCAATCTTTATCCTTATGAGAAGCATTATTTTTAACTGATTGATGTGTTACTTCAAGGGAACAAGTCTTCACAATAGAAGGAACAAGTCTTCCAGGAACAAGTCATTCTAAAGGAGCAAGCCTGTAGAATAAGTCTTCTAGCCAGATTTTGTTGTAAATTGATCATTCTGTACATCCTATAGGTGCAGTATAGATACCATTTGAGAAGGTACATTTAATTTTGTGGGCTAGGACATGTGGCTGACAGGAAGGGATGTCGTCACTGGAACAGGCTCTTAAATGCAATCCCTGCTTAAACTTTTATCTAGGGGAATTATTCTTCAAAGCCTCCACAAAGACATTTAAAAATGGGTATTTTTATAGTCAGACAGAAAACACTCATGTAACTCATTTGACCTCGTTTTGTTCCGTTTGTTTCGACGCTGAACAAAGAAAAATCTATTTAGCAGAGACAGTCTTGTGTCTGGTACTTGGAAAAAAGCTCCATAGTGAAGTTCCCAGAGGCTCTGGCCTGTGGAGCCTTTTTCACTCACCTTTCAATAACTCCACTTTTTTACTTGGCACAGAAGTGTGTTCTGATGCGTCCCTTTTTGTATTCCACCATTAGCTTTTGCTGGAGAATGGGCATATGCCCTAAGTTGACTTTCAGAATTTTATTCTTTAATGGATGCATTCAGTTCTCTTGTGTTTACCGGAAAAGTTTGCTTTCAATGAGGTCAAAATCTTGTCTATGGCTGACTAACTCAGGGGAGAAACTTCTTTAGGAGAACATCTTCACAGTCCAACTTTGAGGGAGTAGTTTATTGTTTTCATTTTTTTCTTTTTTTCCCTTGAATTTTCTGGACTTTCTCACTCTGATGATGTGGGAGTTTTTGTTGTTGTTTTGCTTTATTTCTTCATCCAGAATCTGATTAAATTTCTTTCAGGAGACCTGGGAATTAATTCATTTAGCACAGAGTGGTGTTAAAGATTTATGAGAGAAAACAGGCAAAATATTTATCAGCAACAAAGGTGGAAATGTTGGTGTGTTTGGATAAAATCTGGAATATACATCCAGAAGATTCCCTGTCAATTAGCTCCGACCTATCCAAATATCTTAATAATAGGAATTTTAAGCCATCCAAAGGTTTTAGCTGGACTCAGGAAACCCAGTGGCTGGTGGCCCCCGTCCTACACACCAAGATTTTAGGGTGATTCCAGCTTCGCTGAAAGCATAGGAGAGATCTTATCCACACACACTCACTGCCTGCTAATATTCTCAGGCTTTAATTAAATGAGTTCATTTCAGTAACTTTTTTAATAAGCTGTAACTTCAGAATGGTTTCTTTGTCTTCACAGTAAAGGCCGTTGTTTAAACGTTGGCTTAGCGCTGTTCCCTAAATCCCAGTTCCTAATAGGAAGTTGTGGCTTTTCCACAGTGTGGTGATTGGACAGAGTTTAAGATTTTAAAAAGCCAATACCTTCCTTTTAATGTGTCATTTTTCTTGGTAAATGGTTAAATAAAATATCATGGCTAAACTAAATCCAACTTTGCATATTTGATTCTTACCCATACTGCTTTACAACTCTGTGTAATGTGGAATTACCACCCCTTTGCTCCAAAATCTGGTATAAAATAGATTCTGCCTCCTAACCATGGGCTGTTGGAAATTGGTATGCAAGTACTTTGAAGTTAATTAACTCATGATGTGGTTAAAAATAGAAAATACCTGTATTTTTTTGTGTGAGAAGAATAAGCAAGGGATGTCTTACTTATGTTCCCTGTATATCAGCACTTAAATAAACCTTAGTAGAACTTTAAAAAAAAAACTATTGGAAGAAGTATCAAACTAGGCAGGAACCTGTAGGAACTTGGATTTGCTGTAGGCTTTTTTTTTTTTAAGTGTTTCTTAAATGAAGATTAATAAATGGAGTCTCCTGAAGACAAAAAACAAAATCCACTTTTCCTGCTGCTTGCTCTTTCTTCCCCCTTCTTGTGATGAAGGATTACAAGGGTTAAAAACTGCTGTCAGGATTATGGTGGTTGAGTAAATATTTTTGCCTTTACCATTTTCTCTCTCTCTTTTTACATTTTAGGTTCTACACGCGCTGGAAAGAGTGGGAATCGTGGTATTCCCAAAGCTTCGGTTTACATTTCTCCTTGCGAGAGGAACAGTGGCAGGAAGATTGGGCATTCATTCTCTCTCTTGCAAGCCAGGTGAGAAAACTCCTTTGTCAGAGGGCTTTTGGAAAAGATATTTTAATTTCTGGAAAGAAATTTCAGAACTAGAAGAGTTTTTCAGGAATAAAAATATTCTCATATGATGGAAAAACATTCCTCTTAAGCCAATGATCTTAAAATCTTACTGGGTAAACTCTTCTGCTGATAGAAAAAGGTTCATTTGAAATTGTAATTTTTGAGCTTCCTATTAAGCAGTACAACACAAAAAAAGAATTTTGGTATTAGAGTGAACTCTGTAGAACAAACTAATAGACAATCGTGTTTAATATCCAGCTCCTGCAGCACTTTTACCTCCCAAAACACTCCTCCAAATCTGTCAGCTTACACTGCTCAAACTCCTGCAAGCTGAGATTTTGTAACTCCCCTCCAAAATGAGATTTACATTCCTATAAGCTTCTGGCATGGGAATATTTTTAGCTCCTCTTGTAAAACATGATTTTGGTCCTATTTTTCTGAGATTTGTTTTGTATGTGCCCTTTTCCTATCATCAAAAGGTATTTGCCTTAAAATGCCTTCAGATGAAGGAATTATTTTTAGACCTAACATTATGTAGTGTTTCACTTCTGAGTGGGAACTGAAATCCATTGCATCGAATCTGGGCAATAGGACAGAGAATTATTACTGACAGCTGACATGCTGAAATGTTTTTCCTTATTTCCAATAATTTTCCAGTCTTTTGTTTTTCCTGTCAAAGCTTTATCACTCTTAAAAGCATTTTCTCTCTCAGTTTGAAGACTGTTTTTCAAATTTCAAAGCAGAGAGGATGGTAAGTTCTGTTTCAGCTGATGTCTTTCTTTGTGTTTGGTTCAGCCTGGAGCGAGTTTGGAGCAGACACACATTTTTGTACTTGCACATATTCTTAGAAGACCAATTATAGTTTATGGAGTAAAATATTACAAGAGTTTTCGGGGAGAAACATTAGGATATACCCGCTTCCAAGGTAAGCCTCTCATTTTTTAAATTCACTTTTAAACAAGTTTGGGCTGTAAATCAGTAATGACATGAGTGACTGTCTGGAAAAGGATGGAACACTCTTGTAGGTAAATTTTCATTTGCTATTAAAAAGAACGAAATAATCCCCTCCAGACTTGCAGTTTTTCATTTTATAGTGGGCATGGTTGCCTGTAAAAGTGAATTCCATGATGCTTTCAAGGGAATTTTAAAAATTTATTTATTTTTCAATGATTCACAGTTTACAGCAAGTGTGTGAATACTGACTTATTTCTCATTAGTACTATAATTTTGCATAGCTTGATCAGATTCTTTCTGACTTTTTCTCCTCCTTGTCTTCAGGACAGCCTGACTGTCCCTAAGATAAATATGAAGATGACTCAGTCCAGTTTTGCTTAGGCTTAACATCTGTAGATTTCTAAAGATGCATTTTCTGCTTTGCAAGCCAAATCTGTGTTTGGGCAACTTTCCCCTCTGTTACATGCTAATGCTTTATTATTCAAATAAAAAAAAAAAACCATGACGAGGGGATTGGGAGCATCTGCATAAGCTGAGCTGTAAACAGAACCCGTGGGGAAGGAACTGTGTGTGTTCCAGGGGGTTGGGACATTTGTTTTGCCCACAGTTCATATTCCTGGCCTCAAGTACATCTGCTTGATGATGACCCACTCTGTATTTATAGCTCAGCTGAGGACTTCCCAAAACATCTTTGTGATTTGAAAGAAGAAAGTATGGTGACTTTGGAAGGAGGCAAGCCCGTGATCTATAGAAAACCTAAAGCTGTGCAGTTAATGTAAATTTATAACTATTTGGAGTCTTGGCTTCTAAGTTTGGGGCAGTAACAAAACTTCATGTGGGGAAATAATTACTTTTTTGAAGAGTCTAAAAGTTTAGTAGCTTATGTAGTTAGATGTTAACTTTTCTTTTGATGTTGAAAGGCTGGAAAGGAGCAGTTACTTGTGTCACTTAAATCTGCCACTCCAGCTTTGTGTTGCTTTTAACTCCCAGGCTTAGTGGTTTTTTTTTCCTAGTTTGGGCATCCAGGCAAAGTGTTACATGACCTAAATGTGCTGAAATTTTCTTGCTCTGTGAACCAGAAGGAAACCAAGTGCCTGGAACACCCTTTTACTGCACCAGGGTTTCCAGGAATTTACACAGGCAAACAGTTACACCTCGAGATTTGCTTGCCACAAGCCACATCCATCCATCCCTGGGAACAGCCCTGGGAACAGGTGAACTTGGAGTCCTGTGTCACAGTACCTGGAATTGCTCCTCTCCCAGCCCAGCCACGTTTCTGTGGTTCGTGTGTGCTGATCAAATGCCCTTGGCACGGCTGAAACGCGGCTGAGCGGGCTGGCAGAGGGGTGCGCTGCCAGGAGGAGTCTCCTGCTCTGGGCCTGTGTTTGCTCCGCTCGGCACGAGGAGCTTTGGGAGTGCTGGGCTGTCTCTGCCTCTGTTTAACATCACATCCACCAGAAAAGTCCCTGGAAGACTCCAAGGCCAGGTTGGACAGGGCTTGGAATAACCTGGGATAGTGGAAGATTGGACTGGGGTTGGAATTGCATGGGCTTTAAGGTCCCTTGCAACCCAAACCACTCTATAATTGGGGGTTATAATAGAAATGGGAAACTGAATTTTTTTAATTCTTGTTCAACATCATGGTTCAGTTTGTAGCACCCTCTTAGCCACCCCTAAAATACTCTCCCTGACAGGAATTTTTTTTCCAGGGATTCCTTGTTCCAACTTTGCATCCTTGCTGTAGCTGCTGTGAATGCCATAATTGCCAGCCTCCCTTGTTTCCCAGATCCCAGCTGACTTAATTCTTTAAATTCTAAAGCTTCAGTGGTGGAAGATCTGTTTGCTCAAGCTCTAACTATGATTCTGGTCAGACCCTCCTGGTCTGGCCATGTGTATTTAGTGGCACAAATATACAGCTTTTAAAACTGAACAAGAAAAACGATGACTGACTGAAGTGATCATCACGTCAGGCTGGAGAAACTAAATCCTGTGTGGGTGGCTTCAGGATAGGTGTTAGCCCATATTCTTTATTTTCTGTGGCTTGTGTTCATGTCAACTGTTGTTACACGACCTTCTGGCTTTATATCAGAGTGACTTTTACAACTCCTAAGAGCACTAGATATTCTCCCTGGCAATGCTTGAAATTCTTTTCTTCTGGAGCTCATCACAGTGTTGAGGAGGAATGGAAAGTGTAGTGCAGCCTTCTGTCTTGGGGAAATGATTCGTGTGGAAGTTTCACCAGGATAAAACAATGGTGAAAGAAGATTTCCAAACACTTGCTGAATTTCAGTGTAGAGATGGAGGCAAACAGATGAGTTTCAGTCCTTGAAAGGTCACATAGCTGTGCTCCGTGTGCATGAAAAATTAATTCCTAGGAACTGAGGGACTGTCATCCTCACATTTGACTGGCTGTCATCTTCAGTGTAAATTGGAATTTTGACTGGATGTCTGGTTCTTTCCCTTAATATTAAGGCTCGAAACTTTCTGGTGAACACTTACCCCATGTTCTTCACCTTTTGTGTTTAACATTACTCTAGAGTGAGACTTGCTAATGGGGACGGGAGGAGGGGAGGGCTTAGAAGGTATTGAAAGGATCTGCCATTAAATCGAGGTGTTGTAAAAACTTATGTGAATCTTAATTTTAAACAAATGGCACAACCTTTAGATAGCTCTTGATTGCTAATGCAGAAACAAGGTGGGGGGAGGAAAGAGGGACAATTATTTACTGGTAGCCCCCACTAATTTTGACTGCAGTACAAAAAGATGAGCTGAAAACTTAAGCAGAACCTCCAAAGCCGCCCCCTGCCTCCGATTCCCGTTTTAGCGTTGCCCTTCCCTCTCCATGGCTGTCAGAGGAGCGCTGTGTTTGCAGCAGCAGCTGCACTAGGAGGGGTTGCTATGCTACATGTGCACTTGAGTTTGTGTGGGGCTATTTTTAATCTGTCACAAGGTGAGCTGTGCTTTTGCTTAAGTTGTCTTGCAGCAGTACACACCAAGAATTATTTATGTTCCCGGGAGAAAGGAGTTCCAGTTTTATTTTGAGACCTCGAGCAAATTGCTGTCTTTATTGCTAATAATGGTGGGGAGAAAAAGTGCAGTTCTTCTCAGAATCTGTGACATCAGGTGTTGGTTGTAGCTGAGCAAAGTAGTATCAGCTTCTTGGTGCTTTTTTCCTTTTTGTTTTCTTTTAAAATTGCTATGAATAATTGATGTGTGTTAATTTAATCTGCGAGTACTGTATATGAGCAGTCCCCTTCTCTGGGATGGGTTGCATCAGTGCTGAGTAACATTTTGTGCAGTGAGTTCTTTTAATAATAAGTTTTGTGAGCAGATGGTGGAATTTTTGCTCTGGTAAAAATAGACATCTGACTGAAGCCTTTATTTCTGTGATGCAGAATCCGATTTTTTTTCCTTCGATTTTTAGAAGAGTTACCAAACATAAAAGGCTGCTTTTTGCTTTTCTAACCTTGTTTTTGTTCATCGCTGCACTATAGACTGTAAATTTTAGGGCTGTGGTAATGTATTGGTTGTGATTGTCACCTTTTGTGTTTAAACTTGTATAGTTGAAAAGATCCTTGACTTGTGTTAATCAACAACAATTAGCTCTACTGAAAAGTGTGGCCTGTGTCAGTGTAGCCCAAACCATGTAAGCTTTGAATGGGTTGTGCTTCTGTTTGGCCCAAACCACGAGCTGTTGGCCAAAACCCTTCCTTGCTGAAGCGCAGTTCTGAGCCTCACCGTGTGCTTTCACTCCCCGCAGGTGTGTACTTGCCTTTGCTGTGGGAACAGAGTTTCTGCTGGAAAAGTCCCATAGCTCTGGGCTACACGAGGGGCCATTTCTCCGCCCTGGTTGCCATGGAGAACGATGGCTACGGCAATCGAGGCGCTGGTGCTAATCTGAACACTGACGATGACGTTACCGTGACTTTTCTGCCCTTGGTGGACAGCGAGAGGAAATTATTGCACATTCACTTCCTTTCTGCTCAAGAGGTAAGAAAGGAACGCCTGGGGCGAGGTGGGGGCTTTGTCACAGCTGCTGCTGAAGCTCAGCAGTCTCTGTAGCCCCCGGAGTTTTTGGTGTCCAGAGAATTACAGGGAGTGTGCTGTTCTGGTTAGTTATTGCTGCTCCCTTCCCCATCGTTCCAGGTGGTTCTGAAAGGTGTTTTCCTACAAATTTGATGCTTATTTACAGTTCTGTAAATGGAATGTAACTTCACTGTCCGTGTAAATCACAGAAACAGAATCACTGGCTAGAATCACAGAATGTCCTGAGCTGGAAGGGACCCACAGGAATCATCCAGTGCAGCTCCTGGCCCTGCACAGACACCCCAACAGTCCCACCCTGTGCCTGAGAACACTGAATATCAACATACCTAGAAAAGGACACAGAAATAAGGGTTCTGTCTCACTAAGGCAAAATTGAAATATGCCTTTTGGCTTTTTTTTTTCTTAAAAGATGCAGCACAAATATTGGCCCATAGTTGCAGCATTTTCCACCTTCTACTCTAATGAAACTCAACTCGTTTTTGCTGTAATAACTATGATAAAGACATGGCACTACTTCACTAAAGGGTGTGCATGGGTGAAGGGAGGGCTGGAAAACTGAAGTCGTTGCAGCAAGTGGGCATTCTGGAGATAAAAGGAGAAAAATATGAGCTTCAAGTCTAGAAAGGGATGTTTATTCAGCAAGCCACAATATTTGTTACATTTTAGAAGAGAAAGTATTTCATGTCAAGAACTTAGGTGCCTAAAAATGTGTTTGTAAATCCAGAAATCCCTCTTTTAGGACTTCCCTCCTTACAATGGTGCCTACTGTAGATAAATAGTTCCTTAAAAATAACTGAAGGCCGTACTGCAAATATACATGGGAAAAATTGGGGAGAAGAGCTGGAGAGTACTTCCAGAGCCTTCAGCCTTTGGCTGAAAATGCAGTGGGCACCAGTTTTCTTTCTGGAGCCTCCGGGTGTGTGATGCCTTGGAGCGGCTGCCTGCAACAGAGGCCAGACAAGTGTCACAGTAGGACAGGAAATAGATTGACTCCACAGAGTTGTCAGAAGAGAAAGAAGGCTTTATTTACACTCCCAACAGTTTGTTTTAGAACAGGCTGTTTAAAAAGGTCTGGTATTGCTCCATGGCACTGACACTGCTCTCCATTGGTTCAGGAATAGGAAACAACCTCTGGGACAGTTGTTCTGGCAAAGGGAACACTGTTTGCTGAGCCTGTGCTGAGAAACGGAGAGAGATGTTTTGGAAAGAGAAACTGTTGGCAGCTTTCCCTTGGGACAGGAGCCGGCAATGGTTAGCAAGCTAAAATTCTCTCAGGCTCAGAAATCTCGAGCCCACAGGCAAGATCAGGGGAATCCAGTGAGCAGGGATGCTGCTGGGCCTTTGGGAAGCCTCATTCCTGGTGTNGGGAAGCCTCGTTCCTGGTGTGTCATGATAGGACACAAAATGGATTGACTCCATGTAGCTGTCAGAGGAGAAAGAAGGCTTTATTACAATTTGTACAGTTTCTTTCAGAACATGCTGCGCTAAAAAAGTCTATTACTGGTCCATGGGACTGACACTGCTCTCCATTGGTTAAATAATAGGAAACAACCCCTGGGGACAGTTGTTATAAGAAAGGGAACACTGTTCACTTAAACTATTTTGAGAAACAGAGAGATGTTTTGAAAAAAGAAACTTTTAACAGCTTTCCCTTGGGAAAGGAGCCAGCAGTGGTTAGCAAGCTGAAATTCTCTCAGGCCCAGAAATACTGAGCCCACACCGGTGTTTTGTGTCCCCCAAAGATAGGCAACGAGGAGCAGCAGGAGAAGCTGCTGCGGGAGTGGCTGGACTGCTGCGTGACGGAGGGCGGGGTGCTGGTGGCCATGCAGAAGAGCTCCCGCCGCCGCAACCACCCGCTGGTCACGCAGATGGTGGAGAAGTGGCTCGACCGCTACCGCCAGATCCGGCCCTGCACGTCCCTGTCCGACGGCGAGGAGGACGAGGATGACGACGATGAGTGAGGGGGAGTAAAGTGCAAACGAGCGGCGCCGAGTGCGTGACCCCGAGTGAGCGTTGTGCCGTAGGATTGGGTGTGGAACGACCCGGGTCTAGGGGAGACATGCTGGGAAGGATTCGCCGACAGCACTGGGAGAGGATGGACGCTCATCCTGCTGCCCGCAGAGAGCCAAGTGGGCTGGACTACAGTTTGTATAACAAACATGACAAAGAAACAAAAAACAGCTAATTTTATTATCAAGATGGAAAAAAAAAACAACCAACCCAACAAACCAAACCAACCCCGTTTTTCTTTCTGACTGTAAATCTGTCTATAAATGTACCGCATGTGGTTGTGTAAGAGGTTGTGTAATAGGAAACGTATACCAGCATCTTAATTATTGCAGAGAAATTTTTCAACTGAGGGCACTTCTGAAAGCACATGTGGATGGATATCTCCTCCCTCTGAGATTCTTTTACAGTAGACCTTGGCCTTTTCCATCACCTTTTAGATGCTCTGACACATTTCCCTGAAAGGCCCTTTCCTGTGAAATCTCACTAGTGCCCAGGTCAGATTGTGAGAGGTTTTTTTTTTTTGTTTGTTTGCACAGATATCCACAGCAAGTTCTAAGCAAAAATACATTCATTATTTTACTAATATTTTAGTTATTGCTGTGCCCACATAATAAAGCCTAAACTCTACGGAACTGGAAGAGAAGCTAAATTTTCATTGAGTGAAATTATTTGTTTCCTGAAAAAGCTTTTTGGGGTTTTTTTTGCCTTTTTTTTTTCTTCTTCTAATAGCTGATAGATTCCTTTTAGTATATATAAGGATATTTATTCAGAGAAGTGACCTAAAAGATAGGGATTTATTCCTGTGAGCATACACTAAACGAAATTGTGTGAAATCTGGGAACTTGAACACAATTGAGAATTTAATCTTGTCAAAACTCCGTCTTGCTGTGTTACAAATGATACCATTTTATCATTTATTCTTTGATCACTCAAACTTTGCTGCAAATGAAAAAACACCTTTTAAAGGTTACTCCTCGGTCACTAAATCTACTGTGAATCCACTTGGCAGTTCTAATTAAAAAGAAGAATCTATGCTCAAGTTGTTTAAAAGCACTGTTATGTATTTCTCAGTATGTAAACCTGGGAATTTCTTGCATGTTGATTGATGTGGCCATACTTAAACTTATGTAAGTTCCTAAGACTGTAAGTTCAGAGTATATTCTCCAGTAGAAATTTTATTATATTTGATAACGTTAGCCATGTAACCTGTAATGGATAAAGTTTATCTAAAAATCTCACTGAAACACTAAAGGTTAATGCCAGTTTTTACATATACAGTGCAATTCAGGTTGTCTTGAAAAGCACTTTTGATGGTGTGGTGGTTGAATAAGAAATTTTGCAGTAGAAGAAATTGTTTTAATTAGAATTTGGAAAGAAGCCCCATAGCACCTATTTTTATGTAGTTCAGAGCTATGGAAACCCTGAGGAACTTGCTGCTTTTTCTTCCAAATGCTGCTTAGATGGTGTTGAAACGTGCACAACTCCTACAGAAACTTGGTGATGACACCAAAAGTAAAGAAATAATGAAGTACTGTATTAATTCTGCAGTTTTCCCGTCCTAGATTCCACTGAGGTTTATTATGTCTTCACTTTTCTTGGCCATTAGATTTCCTCTGCATGGTGCATGCCCAGATTTCCAGGTGAAGGATGAATGCTGCTCTGCCACGTGTGGGTGACCCAAATTCACCACCCAACCCCAGATACTACAGGGGTTCTGCAGGAGTGCGTGGTCCTGGTTCAAGTTCCCGTTTTAAACTGGGATTTTTTTTTTTTTGTCCTTACCTTGCAGTGAAATCCTTTCATACCTTGTCTGGCTGAGGATGTAAAGCTTTTCTGTCAGGGGAGCTGAATGCAGGGTAAGCTGCGATGAGGATTTCTGTGCCCTGAGCTGCCCTGCCCCGTGCGCTGCAGTGGTTTGTGTGTCGTGCTGTGCCCACGGGGGTCCTAACTCAGCCTGAGGAGCTCTCAGTGGCCAGACCTGGAACTTCAGATCCCAGCCTGCCCCTGCCCCGCTGCCCTGTGGACAGAAGGATGAGCCCCTGATTCCATGGGCTGCTCCAGGGCTGCTGGGGAGTTCTCACCCCCCACCCGTTCCCTTGGCAGCGCTGTTCCGTTCAGGGAAGCGAAGCTTCCTCGTCCCAAGGGGAGAATTAATTACCAGTGTGAAAGTCTCCCTTGAGCCCAACTGCCCCAGCTCTGCTGCCCTCCTGTGCTGCTGTCCCTGGGCAGCGTGCATTGTGCCCCTGGCCCCCAAAGCAGTGCAGTCCCCGTGCTCAGTTCAGTCGTTCTCAGACGCGTGCACCCATGAACTTCTCGTTCTGCTCCCACACGACAGTCCTGGTACTTTGGATCACTTGCCTTCCTTGATCGTCACTGTTTTGTTCTGCTGTGCTGTACAATGGTCTCTTGGGGTTCACACGCTTCACAGGCCCTTTGGGAACTGGCGAAGTGTCTTTTCCAGAATCAGAGTAATCCAAACCTCCTGTACCTGTAGATTAAAGAGCTGCAACCCCCGGCTTCGTGCTCGCACCGCATGTCAGTCGCTCCTCGATCACGCACCTGAAAATTTACAGACATTGAAATGAATCTGCACACACTCCCTGCAGCTTGTCAGCAAGTTCGGCACTTTCAGCCGTGAAAATACATACAAAAAACTGGGTTTCTCAATGTTATTTTCCTCATATATTGCTCGCAGCAGCACACGCTTTCCTAGCACAGAACTTAGCTTTTCATTGCTACCTCCTTTACAGCTGGTCAGGTTTTTTTTTTCTGGTTTTATTTATGACTTCCTCAGTGAAAATCCCTGTATTTCTTTTGTTTTTAATATATTAAAATTTAGTAATTCTGGATTCTTCCAAAGTTCTGCTGCATGGCTTATGGCAAATAACCCTGAGTTTGCTCCATTATCCAGGTTGGTGTGTGTGTTTGGAGACCTTGTTTAATTGCTGCTTTTCATTCTCCCCCCCTTTTACTCAGTACCTTCCCCTAATACCCTTTTTAAAAGGTTTTATTTAGTGTTTGTCACCTTGAAACTGCTTGTTTTAAGCTACTCTGACATCCCTGGAGACGGAGATGATTATCCCAGGAGAGCCTGCCTGCCTTCCCTGAGCGGGACAACAGCAGCATGGCTCTGTCAGCCACAAGCCTTCAGCAGCAACTCCTCATCTCCCATTTCTCTGCCCAGTGATTCTGCATTTGAGAGCTGCAGCTCCTGGTGCTTTGGCATCTCCCAGCTGTGATGATACTCTTCCCTTTCTGCTTCAACGGTTCCAATCTTTGCATGTTTTGCTGGTGTTCTCCCTGCAGGCACTTGTAACCCTTGGGATGGCTTAACCCCTGCTCCTGTTGAGCTTGTGGCATTTTTCTCCTCGGTTTTGGCTGAAAGGGAAGTTGGGTGTTGGATGAAAGCTGCAGCATTTTCTGAGCTCGGTGTCACTGCTGGCACACGGATCCTGCGGCGCAGGGAGGTACCGGATTCTTGAGAAACAAAGTACCAGGGCTCGTTTAGTTTTCAAACAGCTCTAAACTTCAACGTCAATTAAATGTTTTCCTTGTGGTTTCAATGGTCATTTCAGTGTCTCCCAAACACCCCCCCTGTACCTGACTTGTTTTATCCCAGTTTCTCTCAGAGGTCATGGATAATTCACTGCTGGGCTGTGCTGAGCACTGACAAGGAGCAATCACTCTGTAACAGGTGACCTCTCTTTGGGACGTTTGAAGCTGGTAACCAAGCTTTCAGTTTAATTTAAAGCAAACAAAATACAGAGTTTTGTAACTTGGACACTTTGGTTTCAGCTTTTTTTAGTCCCCATCTAACTCCATGTGTGTGGCACTTGAACACAGTGTGAAAGAAGGGTGGAAACAAGAACAGGCCTTTAGCCTAGTGAGGCTCAAAGCCAGCAGCATCTCCTGAGCACTTGTTTGGCTTTATTTTTCAATGGTTTGATAATGCTTCAGCTCTTGAGAATGTACAGAAAATGTTGTTTGAGTTGTAGCTGCCTTTGTAGCTTAGTGGAAACCCACAGTGATCTTTCATTGCAGAATGGTCTGAGGTGGAAGGGACCTTCCCCTCCCACTGGCCTGTAAATATTCACCAAGTGTGACCAGAATTATGTTTCTGTACCTTATGGTAATTACCTCTCAGTGTCTCCAAGCCCCAGATTGCAGCGAGAGCTCTTGCCTTTCAGAAATTATAGAAATTTTATCACTTTTTATTGAAAACTGCACTGAACGCTAAATGTCCACCTTTACAATAAACAAATACAGTAACGGTAACACACTAAAACAAAACATACTGATAGCCATTGGTTTCTTTTTTTGTCTGTTTGGGACAGCTCAAGATTTCTTTTTTTTTTTTTTCTTTTGTCACAGAAACAGGAATGTACCCATACAAAGGCTCAAAACAGGCCATCTTTAAAAACAAAAAGGCGATGATTCACAAAAGACTATGAATATAACATGTAACTAGTTGATACAAATCTAATAGGATTTGTTAAAATCAGTCACATCTAATAACACATCTTGAAGTGTTCTTGTATAAAATATCACGTGAAGAAAAGAAGACTTTTATCAATGTCTAAAAAAGTGGATTTTGTTCATAGACAGTCTGACAAGTTACCATAAAAAGTGTTTCCTGAGACATAAGGAAATGCAACATTATTCTTGAACCCTTTCCAGCTCAAGACTTTTTCCACTTGATAAAATAGCTGCAGATTTAAAACTGAGAAAATATATTTGAGTACAAATAGTGTGTGAAACTTAATACTTTCTTCTTTTTTTTTTTCCTTTTTTTTTCTTTTTTTTTCTTTTCTTTTTTTTCTTGCACCATTGCAGGGCGTAGGTGGATGCACAGCTACTTTATTCAGTGTATTGGGCAGAGAAGAGACTGGCAGTTTGGTTTTCCTTAGCCTGGGAGGGCAGTGCTCAGTGCCAGGAGGCCTTTCTGCCCTCCCCATCCCACAGATCCCGGCTGGAATGGCTGGAACTTGGACCTGGCAGGAGAACTTCTGTTACAGGGCACTGGCCCTGTGAGACTGCAAAAAGGAGGAGGAGGAGTATTTTGGTTTTTTTGTTTTTTTTCTTCCACTTCTAAGCCAGGACTGCTGCCCCCCGTTAGGAGAGGTCACCAGATGCAAGAGAAAGGAAAGGGCTGAAGCCACACAATGGTTTCTTGTTAACTCTGTAAAGATGGCTTAATTCAGTGGCCTGGACACAGTGCAGGAGCCCTGTCCTTCCCAAGGAATTGAGGGGGGAAAAGAAACTCGTTTTTATTCATGTGATTGATGCACAGATGAAGGAAACTCAACACACAATAACAGAAGTTGCTCATTAATGTATCACATCCTAGTTTTCAGCACTGCAGGGAGCAGGTGACTTCTCCAGGGCTTCTCCCCAGTCTTGGCTGCTGTCGCTTTGTTGGGAACACTGGAACATCAATGATGCGTCTGTCCAAAATCAACATTACAAATTTCGTATCAAATTCTTCTCTTTTTAGTTCATGTATAACTTCTTTTCCAATGTCTCTTGGTCCTAAGTTTATTGAATGGTTTTTAAATTATCTGCTATTGCTCATTGGGATGTTCCCTGTTGTCGCCGTGTTTTGTGGGCTGGTTGGGCGATGGAGCTTGGGAAGGATGTGCCACTGTGGGAAGGTTGTGAGTAACGGGGATGCCTCCGGGAATGATGCCCTCCATGGCTGCTGGGATTCCTCCCGGTGCCACACTGACCATCCCAGGGGGATACCTGGCAGAGGGGACACAGAGAGGCAGCTTTGTCACGGCAGAGCTCACCACACACCCGCCAGTCACCCCTGTGGAGAAAACACAGCAGAGATCCCACTTCCCTCCCGGAGCCTGGCTTGGTTTTCCTGCCAAGTTACAGGGGAGAGCTCGGAGTTAAACATTAACTGCCGTGCCTTGGCTAAGTGTCCTCTGCTCCACCACCAGGACTGCAGCTTGTTCTGTGCCTTCTCATGGCCTTCTCAACCATGGGGAAGCCCTTCTCCCTTGGAAATTTGGGTAAGGAACCATGTGGAATGCTCTCTGAAACCCCTAATGCAGGCGTGCTGCCCCTATCCGTACCTGTGTGGGAATACCTTCAACACCTACAGCTGGTTTGTAAATTTTCCGCATGGAAGGTGAGCTGCACCTTCCTCGCGGAACAGCACAGCTCAAAGATGGGATGAGATCTAATCTAGTTTTTCCAAGAGCAGGAGGACTTGCACACATCCCAAAAGCAGCAGTGAGTTAGAGAAAGGAGAATAATAATAATTTCAGCAATGAAGACAAAACCATGTGGAGCTCTGTGGCCACGTGAGGCCCGGCGGCTCCATTGCCTTGCGGCAAGGAGGATTGGGAAGCTGGGAGGGAATTTCACCTGCCCGTGAAGGTGGTGAGCTGAGCCAGCCTCCAGGAGCTCCAGGGCTGCAGCTCCAAGGAGCTTGGCCAGCTGAAGCTCCCTGCAGAGATGGGTGAAGCTGGGAAGCCAAGGCTTGTCCTTGGGTGCTGGCACTGCCCACGTGTTTGGGGCCAAGAGTGCGAACAGGGAGGTTTTCTGCAGGTTTGGATGTTCTGCTGCTCAGAGGGAGCCTTCACTGCCTGTGGCCTGCATGGCCCAGGAGCTGCCTGGGGCCTCGGGGCTCCGCTGCTGGGTAACTCTGGCCTGACATGACCTGATGTGCCCTGCAGGGTATTTCGTAGCTCAGAGTATTTTTGGCAGTGGCGATAGCCTGAATGAGCCCGTGCTCCAGCTCCTTGAGCCTGATGTCTCCTCCCAGCATACTTGGAGCCATCTACACAGAGCAGTAAGTAACCCTTAATCTGGGATTAGGGTGGAAATTGGGTCACCTGACTCCAGCCCTGTACTTGGAGCTTTTCCCCTGGCTGGTTACCCTGCGAGCTGGGCCTGGCTCACCGAGGTTGCTCCTGGGCAGGAGCACAGGGTTGCTGCAGCAGTTCAGAGCTCACATCCAGCTTGTGGAGGGCTCCGGGGGGATCCTGCCGCTTCCAGAGGCGCTGCCCAGTGACTCCAGCCCGCAGGGATGCCGGCTGGGGAAAGGGAGGCTTTGCCCACTCGTGGCTGGCTCCAACAGCAGCAGGGCTGGGAGTGCTGGTCCCCAGGGAGGCGCCGAGCAGCCGGTGCGGTGCCCCCGGTGCCCCCGGCTGCCCAGCCCTGCCGTGCCAGCCGCGGCGGCTCCCGGTGCCCCGTTCTCCCGCTCACCTGTACGTGGCACCATTGAGCTCGGGATGAATCGCCTGCTGGTCTATTACTGACCACGGGGCCGTCGTGACGAAGAATTCCTTATTCACACAGTTCCTTAGGCTTTCCGGGATGCGCCCTGGAGTTGGCGAGAAAGGTGAGTCTGTGTCAGGCGGGGCGCAGCTCTGTCACCCTCTAGTGAGCTGCAGTGATTGGCATTTCACTGTGTCTGTCAGTGTAAAGGATGGGAGGAAAACAAACAATCCCACACTCCTTGCTTCAGGAGGATGTTCTGGCTGTCCCAAGGTGCAGGGTTGGAAACCAGTTTCCCACCCTCTCTCCCAGCACTTGGCTTTCAGAGGAGCTGTTTCCTTGAGGGCGACTTTTAGGACAAG
The DNA here is from genome assembly GCA_013397315.1 of Donacobius atricapilla. Classification (NCBI taxonomy): domain Eukaryota; kingdom Metazoa; phylum Chordata; class Aves; order Passeriformes; family Mimidae; genus Donacobius; species Donacobius atricapilla. Next base: position 264,899 of record WBMY01001937.1, read on the forward strand.
AGAAACACTCTTTTGCTGGGGTATCGTATATCCCAGCACCTCGGGATTTGATTTTGGAATGCAGTGGGTGTGTCTGCACCACTGTGTGGGTTACCACCGGTAACAGGGGCAGCAATTGCTGCTTCCCTGTCCTGTTCCCAGTCACAGACACCAGTATTTGCCCACTCATTAAAAAAACAGAACTAACACAAACCCCATCACCCAGTCACGACAAAACCGGGACTTAAGGTTCTCAGCTCTTTTACTGGGAAGCAAACTGGGTTTAGATCTCTTTCCCAGTGTCCTGCTGGGACATGGGCAGGGGGAATCTGTGTCTCTGCTCCTCCTGGCTCCTGTTCCAGGCACCCAGGGAGCCAAGCCCAGCGTCCCCAGGGGCTGGGTACCTGTGATCGCACGGCGGATTTCGGTGGCAGCAGCTTCTCTCATCTCGAGGGACGCCTGCTCGCTGTACCAGGCCGTGTGTGGGGTGCAGATCAGGTTGGGAGCATCTTTCAATGGGCCTTGAGCAAAACTGGGAGCAGGGGAAAACAAACAAAGAGATTAATCAGTGTTTAAACAAAAAATGAAAGATGAACAGCAAACGGCTTGTGGCCTGCCCTCTGCATATGCAACACTCCTTCCAAGGCCAGGCTGGATGGGGCTTGGATGAACCTGCTCTAGTGGGAGGTGTCCCTGCCCATGGCAAAGAACTGGAACTAGATGACCTTTAGGGTGCCTTCCAGTCCAAATCATTCCATCATTCCCTGGCCTGATGGTCCTGCCAGTCCAAAATGGCCACAGAAGTGCTGGGGAGAAAGCACAGCTTCTGTGCAGGGCTCAGAAAATGCAGGCTTCGGAAAATGAAGAGCTGAAACACCAACCCATGGGGTGGTTGGGCTTAATGCTCCCATGGGAATAATGTTTTGGGGTGTCTGCAGCATTGTGGGGATAAAGGGACAGGCTCTGGGTCATCCCAAGATGGGCAGGGTGGACACTGGGCCCCCCCTTGTGAAGGAGCAAACTTTTTGTTCTTTAAATATTTCTGCGGTGAGAGAAGCTGCACTCCCAGTCACAACCCAGCCCTTCCCAGGCTGCAGGCAAAAATGCCCAGCACTGAGTGCAGTGAATTTCTACTCACGGGCTAGTGAATGTTCCGGGTTTTTTCTAAACACAGGCTGGGTTCCCGTTCTAAGCTCCCAGCGTCCCTTTGAGCACACACAACCCCAGTGCTGGACTAAAACCAAGGGCTGCTGCAAGGTGACAACAGCAGGGCTGTCCCCCAGCGCCGAGCTGTGTGACCAGGGGCAGTGACACTCGGTGGGCGCTGGGGACCCCGGCTGTGCCACGACAGAGGGTGACACCAAGGCCACAGCAGGGCTGGCGCTGGGGTTAGGGTTTATGGTTAGGATTGGGTTAGGGTTAAGGTTAGGGTAGCCAACTTTACCTGAAGGGTTCCGACTCGTGCACGTCGAGCGCGGCCCCTCGTATCCGCCCCTCCTTCAGCGCTTGCGTTAAGGCCTTCTCATCCACCAGCCCCCCGCGGGCCGTGTTCACCAGGAACGCTCCCTGCCTCATCTGCCGCCGGCCAGACAGGGATGACCATCAGCTGGGTGCACTGACCCCGTCCCATGCTCACCCCCCACCTGGGATGCTGCCTCCAGCTGCCACAGCATCCCACCTTTCGTGCTCCAGCCCCAGAGCAGCCCCCATCCCGCTGCACATGCGTTTTCCGTGGGATCTCCATCTCTGGTTGGTGCCGGCAAGCAAAACCCACTGCTGCCATCACTTCCGCACCACGAGGATGGGCATCATTTACCTGGCAGGACATTACACCCCTGAACACTGTGGGGAGACACACCTGGGTGCAGCCAGCTGTTCTGGAGCTGCTGGCTCCCTGGGGAAGCTGAGGGATCCGTGGCCAGCTCCTGCACTCAGGCCCTCCCCACCACAGCTCTCCTCGGCCGTGCACGTGAGCTGAATTAATTACCTGCTTAATCGTGAAGTCGTTGATAAGGTGGTGGTTGTGTTCGTTCAGGTTGCAGTGCAGGGAGACGCAGTCGCTCTGGTAGAGCAGGTCCTGCAGGGTGTAGACCCGCTGGACGCCCAGGGAGCGCTCGATGCCGTCCTGCAGGTACGGGTCATAGAAGATCACGTTGAAGCCAAAGGCCTTGGCTCGGACCGCGACCGCCTGCGCAGTGCGACCTGTGCCGAAGGGAAGGGACAGGGCGAGTTAACTGAGCCCGCCTTCCCTGTGTCCCTGAGGCTGAGCTCCCAGCAGCGCCTTCCCCTGGGCCTGCCGGGCTTCCCACACATTCCCTCGCCTCGCCTCAGTTTCCCCGTTTAAAGGTGCTGGTATGAGTTTTTGCCGTTAACTAGTGGATCCCACCTCTAGCGCTGAAACTCTGTGCAGCTGTGGCTGAACTTAAGCGCTGTTTTACACAGTCCTGCCACTGCAGCCCAGAGTGGCTCAGGAAGGGCTGGGTTGGTGTAGCTGTGGATCACGGATGGGTTTTTTTGGCAGAGCACCGCAGCACTACCTCTAGAGGTGTGGTCCTTCTACAACACCACCGTGTTTCACCAGCGCTCCTCCAAGGACTCAAAACCAGCTCCTCCCCCAAGAAACCATGAGAGGAATTTCTCCCTAATTCCCCCGATCCGCTGCGGTGGCTCTGGTTCTGGGAATGCTCATCCTGGGCCCTCCCCAGGGCAGCGAGGAGGCGCCGAGCCCCCGGCGGGAGCCACCCACCCCCGTCGCACCCACCGAAGCCGATGAGGCCGAGCGTCTCCCCGCGGATGCGCGCGGCCCCCGAGGCCACCTCGCGGATCTGCTCCACGCTCTGCACGCGCGTGCCCTCCCGCAGCGCCTGGTACAGCCACGTGTTGCGCCGGTACAGGTTCAGCACGTGGCACACGGTGGAATCGGCCGTCTCCTCCACGGCGGCCGAGGGGATGTTGCAGACGGCGATCCCTGCGGAGGCCACACACAGATCACTGCGCTGTCCCCGGCCTAAGGGACGCACTGGGGCAGTGGGGACAGTCCCAGCTGCCCTTCCCACAAGCTCCTTACACTGGGGTTTACACTGGGCCTGTGGGCTCGGTATTTCTGAGCCTGAATTTCAGCTCGCTGACCATTGCTAGCTCCTGTCCCAAGGGAAAGCTGCCAACAGTTTTCTCTTTTCAAAACATCTCTCTCCGTTTCTCAGCACAGGCTCAGCAGTGTTCCCTTTGCCAGAACAACTGTCCCAGGGGTTGTTTCCTATTCCTGAACCAATGGAGAGCAGTGTCAGTGCCATGGAGCAGTAACAGACCTTTTTACACAGCGTGTTCTAAAAGAATCTGCTGGGATTGTAAATAAAGCTTCTTTCTCTGCTGACAGCTCCATGGAATCAATCTATTTTGTGTCCTGCCGTGACACTGTGCCCCTTTAACTCTCTCCCTTTTAATGTGTCCAAACTGGTGCCCAGCCCAGCCAGTGGGTGGCCCTGGCACCATTGTTTAGGCACCGGTCACTGATTGACTGCACGGTTTAAAAACTACCTTATGGAAAGCAATACCAATTAAACTTTACGCTACATTTGTGGGGAGTCATTAGATTTTCTACTCGAAACCACATCATTTGGCCACCCAATTTGCCAAGTAAAAAAAGAAGGATTATGCTGCAATATCCCATTACTTTATTCGTTGTATCTTTCCTTTCCTGATGTTCAAAGCCTCAGAACATTGTTATAATGGATAATAACAATAAGAGTTAAAAACACGAAGAAACCATTACGCTGAGGAGACACCATTCTCCTCTTGAAAAAAAGAAAACAATTCACTATATTGAGAATTGCTTTTTTTAGGAATGACTATTTGAGACTCTCTTATCGCAATTATCTCTGTAAAACGGCTCAGGTGGAATGGCTGTTACTCTTCACTTCCCCAGAGATAACCTTTAATACAACCTATCCCAAACTCTACTGCAGGGCTGCTCCACTGACTGAATCTTGGGATCAGATGAGTAAAGCCTGTTGTAACTCAGCTGCTAAAACCAGGGATACGATTAAGCTCTTGCAGCTGGGGATGTGCAGCCAAAAGTCTGTGACCACCCAAACCAGTTTGGAAATTGGGTGGCCCCAGCATGTCTGACACGACTCTCCCTGTTTTCGACAATCCACACCGAAAGCCTTTTTCAGGTTCCTGAGGCACCTCTGATGAGATAGCAAAGGAGGTGGCAACAGCCCAACACACAATTCCTGCTCCACCATCCAACACAGCGCAGGCATGACTCAGAGAACCAGCTCAGATCAAGAGACTGATCTTGCTTAACAACATATAATAAAACACCCTTCCTCCCATTTTTCTAAAGCTGTATCAACTCTCCTGTGCCAGAAATAGAGCAGCCATGCAAATACCCAGCAGTATGAGGGGGGCACCTGGAACTTGGAACAGCGTAGGAACGAGGCATTCAGACCGGACAGTTTTAACACAATATGAGCCCAAAAGCTGCTTTCTAAAACTGCACAGTTTCGTTCACTTCATGGTCAAGTTTTCTTGGCGTAATATTCTCTGTGCGCAAAAAATGTAAACTGCACCGGTAATTTTAGGGGCTGAATGGAGGTCCTGCCTGGGGCTCTGCTGTGCCAGCACGGTGCCATGGAAGCAGCAGCTCCTTGTGCTGATTTTAAAGGATTGGAAGGGGAAGGAGTCAGGGTGCAGAGCTGGAACCTACCGAGCTCCCCGGCGGCTTTGATGTCGATGTTGTCGTAGCCGCTGCCTATTCGGACAATGACCCGCAGGGCCTTGAACTTCTCCAGGTCCTCCCGGGTCAGGGTGATGGTGTGGTACATCATGGCCCCCACGGCCTCGTTCAGCACCTGCAACACAACACAGGAGTCAGGAGCCACCGGCACGCCTGGGGGAACACCTGCAGCTCAGGAATCAGGAGTATGACACAGCGAGCTGGACTTTTTCACTGCTGACCTGCTGTCTGAGCAGGTGGCACCAGACCCTGCTGGGGTGTGACCCACCAACACCTTTGGGAATGGATGTGGTGAACATCTGAAAATTTTGGTGTTACATCTGGGCAGACCAGGGAGGTGAAAACTATGTTTGTCTCTCACCTGCACCCTTTTCCAGGTGGTTATCTGCAAATCCCTCTGCTTCCAAGCAGCCGTAATTCTGCTTTTAGAAAGGAATCGGGTGTTGCAGCAGGGTCTGTTGGGTTTGACCAGGACTGTGTGTCACTCCTAACGCCTCGACCTCCCTGTGCATGTCCCAACCCCGGCCACACTGGTCACATCTACCTTTCCTGGCTCTTCTCAAGGGGACTTGAGGGGCTCTGCAGAGGCTGCTCAGTACACAGGGCCAGGCTTTGTCCCCTTCAATGAAGATCCAGACCTTCACTGGTGCTCACCACAAGCCACTTCAGTGCTCCAAAAACCCAAGACCCACTCAAACCCCCCAAGCCTGGCTCCTTTATCAATGTCTCACAAAAAACTCCCGTTCTCCTTCCCCCAAATTTAATATCTGCAAATACCAGTATTGATGCTATTTGTATTCCTCTTTCCCAGATCTTGGAAGTGATTTTGGATCACTTCAAACCTCATTTGAGGTATCTAAAATAATACTTTTAAGAGAAGTAACACGTAGTTGAGCTTCCAAGTGAAAACACTCATCCATGCTGCATGGATCTGCCTGAATGATTCCTAAACCTCCTCCACTCCCCCTGGAGAGGGAGGAGCTGCTGGAGGTGCACCAAGCATCCATGAAGACCCACCAACTGCAGCTGGGATAGTGTCAGCAAAGCCACAGCAAGAGCACCACAGACTTCAAAAAACACGAGAAACGTTAATAACATTGATGTGAAAAACCTGATGCAAAGAGATAAAGTGTTGTTTTTTTTTTTTCCAAAGTAACATCTGCTTTCTAAAACAGCCTGAATGAATATTAATCTGCAGTGGCTTCTGTTGATGTTATCTGCTGATTGACTCAATGTGCAGCTTTGTACACTTTCTGCTTAAAAATCAAACAATCGCAGACTGGTTTGGGTTGAAGGGAGCTCATTTTTCCAAACCCCTGCTATGGGCAGGGACAGAGGCTGCTCCAAGCCCTGTCCGACCTGGCCTTGGGCACTGCCAGGGATCCAGGGGCAGCCGCAGCTGCTCTGGCACCCTGTGCCAGGGCCTGCCCACCCTCACAGGCAGGAATTTCTTCCCAATATCCCATCTAACGCTGCCCTCTGGCAGTGGAAGCCATTCTCTGTGTCCTGTCCCTCCACACCTTGTCCAAAGCCCCTCTCCAGCTCTCCTGGAGCCCCTTCAGGCCCTGCAAGGTGCTTTAGAGACGTGGCAGAGCAAGGCCAGGCCCCGCTGCCCCCAGCCCGCCCCACTTCCCCCGGTACCTTCTCGTGGATCTCTTGAGTCGATTGTGCGTCACAGAACGCCACCGTGGCCAGGTCCTTCAGGATGGGCATCTCCACGGTGCAGTCCCTGCCGTCCAGCAGCGCCACCAGGGGCCGGGGGTGCATGGGGCCGTTCATGATCTGCGGGCGGATACCTGCGGGCAAAGCGGGGGGCTCAGGCTCCTGCCAGGTGAGGGGCAGCAGCTCCCCGGGGACATCCTGCACGGCAGGGACAGGGACCACCGCAGCAAGTCTGCCCGAGGGATTGCGATACTCTCTGGGAACGCCGCTGCCCTTCTGCCTCTGCTTTTTTAGGGAATGGTTTTATCGTTCTGACCACCTCAGAACAAGTCCAAACAGAGAATCACTGCAAAAATAGGATTACTGGAAAATCGTGGGAAGAGCAGGACACTGAAGACCTCTTTAGCACAGAAAGTGACACTCTGATGCATTACCAACTACCAAAGGTTTCATGGGAGCAGCAAAAATCATCTTTGTAAGCCCAGCATTTTCCTCTGAGATGAGGAAGGAATTTATCACCACCAAGGGCCACGGAAGGATGAATTTTATATCCTATTTATTGCTCTGTTGGGGATTAACTGGTTCATTTTGGGACAAGTCACTTAGCAATTTCTACACCTCCCTTTCAGTAAAGGTGTTTATTACATTAGGACGCTACAAAATATCTCAGGTATCTTTCTCAGCCGCCCAGGCAGTTTCTGGGCAGAGCACAGGTGAGGGGACCAGGTGCTCTGGGTACAATGGGGTGCTTTATTTCTGCTGCTGCACCATAAGATGGCTGGAGCAGGAGGGGCTGGGTTTGAGTCTCTGAAGCCTCTCAAAAGCAGCCCCAGCAAAGCCTCTCCTTCCCAAACCCCACTCGTGCACAGGAACCTGCCAGGGCTACCAGCCAGCATCTGTCTGGCCTTTAAGTGCAGTGGTTGTGCTGGTTAGGGGGACATGCCCAGGGCTCGGCTGAAGGAACTCTGTGGGGCTGTTCTGGGGTATTTTGGGGGGGAATCTCCCCAGCTGATGTGGGTGTTGCAGACCTGGGCACTAGTGGCCACAGCAATGAGCCCCAGACCACCAGGTCCTGGGGAGGGACGCTGCACTGCTGCTACACTCACACAGCTACACTCATTTCACATGGGGAAAAATAACTCCATGGAAACAGGCAGGTTTAATGGAGTGGGTTCAGTGGCTTTTCATTCCTTTTCTACTCAATCTGCCTTAAGAAATGAAGAAGCAACCACTCCAGCAGACCTGACCAAAGGTTTTCAGCATTACAGGTGGGCGTTTTTGGAACTGGTCCTTCCTTCCCCCATTCCCTACTGAGGTCTCCATTACTGGAAGTAATCCATTATGTTTGCCTGCATTTCATCCATATGGGAGTGCAAGTGTGTCAGTAGGCAGGGTAGAGTGCCGAGACGATCTGGATAAAGGAAAGAAGCTTGTGATAAGCAGATAAGCAAGAATAAAACATGCCAAAACCTCCGAGCACTTACACAATCCCTCTGGGCAGCACTGCACCCCAGCTAGATTATTTTCTCAGGTTAACAAGCAAGTGAATTACAACCCTGACTTAAATGCTTACTGATGTGTATGATCTCCGAGGCTTAGAGCATCACCTGCCAGTCTCACACCACAACTGCAAATAAAAAGGGACCTGATGCAGGGCCAGGTGACTGTGGTGGTGCCAGTCCTGACGGCCACCATCCCTGCCCCAGGCTTGGAGCCCAGTGCCCCGCAGGGGCCAGGACCATCCTCAAGGCAGAGCAGTGGGCACACAGAGGTTGGAGCGGCCTCCTGTGAGCGTGGCAGGTGGAAGATAAAACCACAGGTTATCTGAAACTTTGACATTTAATCCAAGCCCCCAAATAACGGGTTTATTATGCTGCCCTTACATAAGCTTCTTTGAAAGTCAAACGCAACGCAGCTTTTTTTTTTCTTTTTCCTTTTTTTTTTTTTTGAAACAGCATCTGTGTCTTTGCTTGGGATTAGGGATGTAATTGTGCAGGATGACACAGGCTTCTTAGGCACGTCACCCTTGCCCACACACTCAAGTGCAGTCACTGAGGATGAATGTGGCTGGAACCCACGAGGTACTCACAGGAACTGCTCTCGTTTCTCCTACTTCAAGGAAGGAATTTATTTCGGCTCGACAAGGAAAGTTCTGAAGCAAATCAATACAGGATGAAGTGCATAATGTATGGAAATTACATTTTAATAAAAACCATTGGCAGGTTTGCAGCTTAAACCGTGCCCTGCTTTCCTCGCCCGCCTCTCCCGCTGCCTTCCCACCACGCTGCATCCATTCCTCACCGTCCTGGTTCCCACCTCTGCACAAACACACGCAAACCAACACATTTGGGCTGACAAAACCAAGGCACCCCGGTTCATACGGCACGTTTGTTCTGCAGGCGACTGCTTCATTAACAACGAGGTATGCCACGGACCAGAAAGTAATTAAACAGCAGCCACTCCCCCCGAAATTGTGATAAAACAGCGGAGCCATTTAACCCTTTTGCTGTGCCAAACCGAGGGTACAACGCTGTGTAAACCATGAGCATCACCACCCCTGCGGAGACGGGCACCAGCTCTCCTCGGGGCTGGGCTGGCATCAGCTCTGCCTCCCAAATTCGGTGCCTCCCACGCCATCTGAAGCTGATTTTTGCTGAGAACCCCCCCCAGCTGTTCCTGCAAAGTTGGGGCAAGTATTGTTCAGTACGTGTTTTTTTTGTTGTTGTTTTTTTTTAAGGCGTTTTCAGCCGCTGCGGAGCCTGGCCAGCAGTGTGGGGAGAGCTTGCTAAGGGAGAGAAGGAAGGGTTTACATTAAAAAAAAAAAAAAAAAAAAAAAAAAAAAAAAGGAGAAA
>WBMY01001937.1:274139-291251 GCA_013397315.1 Donacobius atricapilla
AAAAAGGAAAAAAGGAGGCAAAAAAGCAAGGTTTTGCAGCCACAGAGAACTCAAACTCCACCCCGGCTCACAGGCAGCGCCGCTTGTTGCACGCAGCCCCGCGTATAAAGTGCTTTTGTTTCATTTTTCATACACAAAGCCTGCTTGTCCTTTCCTGCCGCTCCTCCCCTTTGCCACCCACTTGTATCCGATCCCAATGGCACCCCTGCCAAGAGAATTAGGGAGTGCTCCCTGCTAAATGGCAGCCTTTGTGTGACCGCAAGACGGCTGGTACTATCTCACCGAAACAAAAGCAGAAGCCATTTGCCTAATTCTTATTAATCTCAGTTGCCTGCGCCACGCAGCATTAAAACAGAAAAAAAAAAAAAAAAAGAGGAAAAAAAAAAGTAAAAAAGAAAAAAAAGGCTTTAAACATGTTGCCCTGCAGTATATAAAAGTGCATCAAGAAGCGATCCTGACACTCGCCTGAATTACCCGCTCGCAACCAAGTAGCTACAGTTTTACAGTCAGCTACACACTTTATTAAACAAACAGAAAAGAAACAGGAAATTTCCCCTTGCCTGGAAAATGTTGCCTCCACATTCTTCTTCTTATTAAAAAGCACACATGGCAGTGGAGGAGCAGGGAGGGAGGAGGAAGGGGGGAACGCACACACGATAAAATACTACCACTTCTCAGTGCGTTGCCTCTCCTTTCGTCTACGAGGGGGTATCTTCAAACAAGCGATCCCGCGGCCCACAGCTGCAACATCTCAAGACAAATGTCCCTTTGAACACGGAGGGAAAAGAAAAGGCTTTTGTCCTGAGCCCCAGAAGAACGGTCTGAAATTGCGAGAGGAGTTACAGTCACCTCTGCGCGGCTCCCAACTCTTCAGAGCACTCCCTCCAGACTTTGCCGAAGCTTTTAACTAATCGTAGTTCTTTCCCAGCCCTTGAATAAAATCATGTGAGTGCCAGCCAAAAAATCTTATGCTATGCACACTAAAGGGTTTGTATATGTCACAGTTGCTTTTCCCCCTTCCACTCCCCTCCTCCTATTGACTTGCACATACGACGGGGTTTTTTCTCGAGTTGTCTCAAATGGATTTAATCTGTGCCACGCTGCGTTTTATGTTTGTTTGGGTTTTTTTTGTGTGCGTGGCTTTTTTTTTTTTTTTCCAACTTAAAAATGTAACGTGTCTTTCTTTCCACGCAGAGAGTGGCTCCAGAAAAAGGCTGATAGCCTGGAGCAGCAGCACCTCGAAAACAAACACAAAGCACTGGGGAAAGCAAGGCTGTGCTGATCTCAGCTGCACCCAGAAACCAAGGGCCAAATTCTTCCTTGATGTGTGAATCGACTGATTTTGAGCGTCAGAAATGACACTCGGTGGCTGGCAGGAGTCGCATCTTCTTGGACACCTCCATCTCCGGGTCCTGCCCGGTTTGTCCCAAATAGGTAAAAGAGTCCCACGTCACTGTTTGAGGAATGGCTGGAGCTGTGTCAGGGCAGGTTTAGGTTGGAGATCAGCAAAAGGTTCTTCCCCAGAGGGTGCTGGCACTGCCCAGGCTCCCCAGGGAATGGGCACGGCCCCGAGGCTGCCAGAGCTGCAGGAGTTTGGAGAACACTCCCAGGGATGCCCAGGGTGCATTGCTGGGGAGTCTGTGCAGGGACAGGAGCTGGACCCACTCCCTGTGGGTCGCTTCCAACTCAGGATATTTTATGACTTTGTAATTGTCGTCCCAATCCCACAGTTTGTCAGGAGTATGTGGAACCCTGCTGCTGCGTACGTGGAGGAGGGCAGGCTGTCCCCGTGCAGTGCCCCATCTCCAGAGCAGGGCTTGGAGCAGTTGTTGGAGCAGTTGTTTTTTCCTCCTTCCAGTTGCCATTGTCACTGCCAGCGGCACCAACAGCTACAGACAATCCCCATCCAAGAAATGAGAAAAAAATCTGCACCTCAGTCCCGTTCAACACCATCAGCACTGCCTCTCCACAGTGTTACTCTGGCCCCACTTTATCACCATCCTGCTGCCTCCAACAGCATCATCCCCTGGCACACACAGCTCGCTGCAGACGGGCTCCTGCTCACCCTGGAGGGAGCTTCGGGATGCCCAGGGCACTCCTGGAATCGGAGAATTGGGCAGGAATAAGGAGAAAAAAGGTTTATTACCTCGAGTCGGTACTGATTTGTAACACTGGCATCAAAAGACCTGTCAGCCTCTCCAAAATCCAGTCTCTGACTACAGGACAAGGGGATTTAGGCACATTTTCTCTTGAACATAAACCATTGCTTAAAAACTTGAAATCCCCCACAGATCTGCTGTCCCAGCCATCACCTCTGCATTACAAGCTGGAGAGCCAAGCTCCCCAGGTGCCTTTCCAGGGTCCCCACTCCCTGCAAGCAGAAAGGTGAGCGGCAAAGGTGCCACTGAGTGATTCTGTGAGGATGGGGATGTGATGCTGCAGGACCCAGAGGACCAACCTCCTCCACCACAGCGTGTTCACCGGTGCTGCTCCTTCTTTCACTCAACTTTCCCCGTTAAAAAATGCTTCTCATAATGAATGCATATGCAAAAATGAATTAGGACACACGTCTTATCTCTTAGAAAGAAGGGGAAAAACCCCAAACAGATATTTAGTGTTTTTTCTAACTACAGATACTCTGGAGGCACTTGGTACTGTGCAGACAGAAGCCATACAGACATGGAGCATGTTCAGAAAGTGACATCAAATATATATTTTATAAATAATCATAGACTGTTTTGTATTTTAAAAGCAAAGCATCTTTGAGGCTGCTAGGATCCAACCAGCGAGTGAGTGCAGAATCTTCTCCTTCAGTAGGAGAGCCAGATGTTTGAACTGATGCTGGAGCTCCAGGCTCACAGCCAGGGCTGCTGTGGGGAAGAAGGATGATGGCAAAGGGGAGGCAACTTCCAGCCCACTGGAAAAACCCACAGGTTCATGGCAGTCCCCTCTGGTGAGGGAAATCGTGTTTCAGAGAGCTCCAGAGAGATGGGCAAAGAGGCAACAAGGCCCATTGATTAATTAATTAATCCTGCCCTGCTGGAAAGGGAAAACCCTGTACCTGCTGTTGGGAATGGGGCAAAGCCCTGATCTTTCCAGCACTTTTCCTCCAGTCAGCACGGAGGAGCTGGATTTTGGCCAGTTCCCTTTCCAGAAAAGCCCTTTCCAGGGCTTCCTTGAAGAAAGTATTTTTAAAAATTCATAGCTGGTTCCCATATAAAACAATATCTTTATTAGCTGATCCAAGCACCGTGGCTACAGTCCCCAGCTGAACTACAGACACGGCAGCCACAGGGAAATGCTCAGTTAAAATATAAACATACATGGTATTTTCTTATTCTTATTTGAATTCCTGCAGGTACACACACCAGAAACATCTCCTTTTGTGTCCCCCCATTAAAGCACTGGGATACCCTGCTGATTCCATGGGGCTGAAGCCCTGGGGCCAAACGCCAAACACAAGCTTTGTGAAACTCTGAAATGATCTCTGGGCTGAACTGAACCTCGCCCAGGAGCACTGCACAAACAGCTGCAAGGACATCAGCTGCTGTTAATGCAATAGAAGAGTAACAGAAGAGTAATGCATGGCCTCTGCTATACACCAAAACGTGGGTGTTTGGGCCATTCCCACTTCGTCAGGTTGGTAAATTTGTGTCTGCGAGCACCAAACACCAAGGAGCGACTGCAAGAGGAGCCAAACAAGGTCTAACATGAAACTCCTAATGGTCACACGAGGTGATGGGAGACAGGGGTGCCTGAGGGGTGTGCCGGCGCAGGGCCATGCAGAGAGCCTGGGGAGTGCAGAGCAGGGCCTGCATGGGTGGGATGGCAAAACCAGGGAGGCCGTGGGAGCTGCCAGGGCCCGGGAGAGGCAGAGCAGATGGGAGAGGCCATATGGGGTGGTGAGGGAGGGATGCGACCAAGAAAGCGAAAAGAAGCACCTGGGAGAGACACTGCTTGCTCAGAGCAGCTCGGATTCCTGTATTCTTTTTCTTTGTTGGTTTTGGTTTTGTTTTGGTGGTTTTTGGTGAGTTTTTTTGTTTTCTTTGTTTTTTTTGTTTTTTTTTTTTTTTTTTGTAAGAGAGGGATGGGATAAAGAGGAGAAAAGCTCAGTTAGGGTTTGTTTGCTGGTTATGATTCATACACCATACAGACCCTCAAACTATCCCACTTCCCAGGGCTGAGCTTTGCAGCTGTATTAAAAAAAAACAACAACAACAATAAAAAAAAAAAAAAAAAAAACAACAAACAAAAAAAAACCCAGAGAAGGTGGCAAAACCCCCCCCATAAATTCTCTTTGAGTATTCTCCATTACTAATCCCAGTGCTGGAAACAAACTGTATTCCTGGCGCTCAGTGGGCAGCTTTCCTGATATTATCCAGCCCTCTCTCCCGTGCTGCACTTCAGCTGCAGGATATATCCTTTATTTTTCATGGGTGGGATGCTCACCTCTGAGCCACACATTCCAGCCATACAGAATCATGCAGCAGGGACAGCATCCCATGCCAGCTCCCCTTTGGGTCCCTCCCTGTCCTCTTTATCCATTTATTTTTTTCCCTACCTACCAAATGGAAACAAACTATAGCAGTGAAAAACAACTGAACTGCTCCAGGAAACGGACAGCTTTCATTGTTTTGGTTTTTGCTTGGTTTTTTAGTTTTTTGATTGAAAAGATAAAATAAATAAACCCAAGGAGAAGGATGCTGCTGCCAGGGGAGAGCTGCTGATATTGGCCATCTGGGCAGGAGGCTGCTCAAACTTCAAATTGCCCTGAGGGATTCAGAGGCTGTAAAGACGTTCTGGAATATGAGATATTGCAATCAAGGGTAAAGATGAGCCTGTCGACTTGCAGTGACAGCCCTGGCATGGGGACAGCCTGGAATTCTGCTGCCTGAGAGCCCCACCAGACCAGCAGTGGGGCTGTCCACAACACACCAGCACTGAGGGGCGCAAACTTGGCTTGAGCACACAGACCGAGCACTGAAAGCCCTATGGTTTAGACTGCAAATTCCCTCAAATTAAAAAAAAAAAGGTCAAAGTATTAAAGCGAGCACTTGGATCCAGTTTTGGGCAGTGGGAAGATGGCAGAGGATTGGACTCCTTTGGAACTTGTAGTTGCCTCCACATAATAATAATGATAATGATAGATTCTGAGTGGAAAATGAAGAAAAGGCCACGTTGGGAGCTAGTTGTAGGAATTAAATGTTGCTGTTAACCACTGACATTAGTCCTTCCCACTATGCTGGACAGAAAGTACTCTGCAACTTTTAAGCAACAGGGCTTCCCCTGAGCATCTCGGCTTTGCTGCTGGCATTCCTGAGATCTGCTGGAGGTTTAGATCCCAGAAGAGGCTTGAGACAGCACTGGAGGAGATTCTGTCTCTGGAGAGACAGGACTCCTTTGCTGGGGTGGGAGCCTGGAGAGCCTTCTGGAAGATAAATCCTCATTTACAGCCAGAAGGGACAACAACCCCCCAAGGATCAAACCCAGGCTTTACCTCACACTTTTTCCATAAGGGCAATGTGGGAGCCTTCAGTGAGAGCCCAGCTTGACTTCAGGAACCTCCCCAGAGCAATTTCTGGCCAAGCACAGAGTGCCAAGAGCGGCTGGCAGCTGCCTCAGCCCCTCCTGCACACACCGATGGGCCCAGGAGCAGCCAAAGCCCTGGCTTGGGGGCAAGGGATGACTCCAATCCATCAAATCCACCTGGACACCTGCAGCACCTTCATTCAAAGGGTTAAAAGGCCGTGAGTGCTGTGCCAGGCATCCAGGACACATGGGCTGTGAGCCCTGTGAGCCCAACCAGGAGCACAGGGGGTGTCCCTGGGCTGTCCCTGAGCCCTGTGAGCGCCCCCAGGATCACAGGGGCTGTCCCTGGGCTGTCCCTGGGCTGTCCCTGAGCCCTGTGAGCCCCAGCAGGAGCACAGGGGCTGTCCCTGAGCTGTCCCTGAGCCCTGTGAGCCCCACCAGGAGCACAGGGGCTGTCCCTGAGCCCTGTGAGCCCCACCAGGAGCACAGGGGCTGTCCCTGGGCTGTCCCTGGGCTGCCCCCCAGCCCTGCCAGCCATTCTGTGTGTGCTGCCAGGGGCTCCCCCACAGCCTGCACGATGCCCGCTGGCCCCCGCAGGGAGAACCGAGAGCTCACCGCAAACCCACAGGTCCTGCCAAAGCCTCGTCCTTTCTAAGACCTCCTAAAATAGCTCCTGGGCGCTGGCCAAGAGCGCAGGCCCAGCTGGAACCGTCTGTTCAGTGACCCCACGGCGGGGTCACCCCTCCCGGAGCCCACAGCGGGAACATCGCCGGACCTTCCGCAGCTTTCTCCTCTCTCGCATCCCCACCCCTCGTCCATGGCAAAGATCCAGGGAAGGATCCCTCAGCACAGCCTAAATATTGCCCCGTTCCCATGTCCACGCTGCTCCTGCTTTTCCGTGCCCTAGTTTCTTGCTTCCCTTTTTTCCCATTTCTTTCCCCATCCCAGTCTGTGCCCGCGGCTCCTCTGTGCTCTCCCATCGCTCTTCGAGGAATCCGAGACCAATTCCTCCAAGTGCAGAAAGGATGGTGAAGTGTGTGAGCAGGGGAATAACCCTTGAAGGTCCTGGGAGGTGCTGAATGCCTGCAAATCCCACTCATTTCCCTGGGATAAACACCCTCACTTCCCTGTAGCACCGGATTATAACTAAGTGAGAAAAAACCCCTAAATACCAACACTCAAAAGCACTTAACTACAACCTACTTGCTACTAAAGTTGATTTACTTTTACAACAAAAGCTTTACAGGTCTATCATAGGATTTTATCATGGTTGCACTTTTAAAAAAACAAACAGGGCCCACTTTACATTCCTGTTGACACTTAAAAGGAGCTCAGAACCATAAAACCAGAGCAAACAAAGCTCCGGGCTTGGCAGTGACCACCAAAGCCCAGCTGCTCGCCTCTGAATCCTTCAAGAGCAGTTTAAGGAGGGAGGCTCAGAGCCACCTGGCCTGGTTGAAGGTGTCCCTGCTCATGGCAGAGGATTGGACTAAATGACCTTTAAAGGTCCCTTCCAACCCAAACCATTCAATGATTCTATGAACTCTAATATTTTCTGGTTTAACTAATATTGAAAAACTCCGGTTGCACCTCAGGCAGGATTTCTCAGGCATGGCTGCGTTAAGAAGACAAAGCTCTCTCTCTGTGATAGCCTACAAAAATATTGAAGAGAAAATAATTTCTGCTCCAACCCATGTTCCCTAACTAATATGTTTGATTATTTTCAATATTGCTGTGAAGCTGTCTCATGAGATACATCAGGAAAATGATGAAGGATCCCACATGTGCTTGCAGCCAGCTTCCCAGAGGAACATTTACTGCTGGAAAGTTTCTGGAATTCTGCTGGAATTGGGTGACATGAGGTCCAGCAGCATCTCCTGGCCTGACATCTTCTTTCTGAGCCACCTGCAAGGCTGCTCACTCAGCTGGGGAAATAAAAAAAAAAAACAACCCCAAACCCACCCTGAGAAACCTCAATCTCTTTATCCAACTTCTCAGAAAAAAGATTTTAGAGATGCCACACAATACAGCCCTTTTTAGCTATCTGTGCCCTCGAGCCATGCATTAATGCAGCTGAGACTAAGCTGGATTGAGGGAATTTTAAATTGGTGTGCTGGATGATGTAGAAGGCTATCAAAAAAAAAAAAAAAAAAGAAAAACAAAGAAAAACCCCACTCAAAAATGAAAAAAGGAAACAACACAAAACTGAATTGTAGGCTGGAGATTTCATGAGGTCAGAGTGAGCACGCAAAACCTCTCACTGGAAAGGTTATTAATAATAATGTCTTATCTCCTGGAACAGAGAAATTGCCTTGATTAATAACAATACACTGATTATTTACAAACTCACGCATCTTAGAATATTATCATTTAATAATTTTTTTAGACTGAGGACAAAAAAGCGGTATTCAGAGCAGGGAACTCTGTATATTAAACTCACCCTTCTTGACCCCTCTGACTTTGCACCTCTGTGGAGCCTCACTGGCTGCTCACCAATAACTCCTGTGTGCTGAGGGCACTCTGAAGGTGCAAAGGGCCTCGTGGGAATTTCAGGAAGAAATGAGAGTGTGACCATAGGTATAGAGATTTTGCATAAAATGAGGCTAAATGTACAAATTTTGACTTCATGGAATCATGGAGTCATTTAGGCTGGAAAAGAGCTCGAAAATCATTGAGTGCAACCATGCCCAGCACTGCCAAGGCCACATCTACATGGCTCTTAAACCCCTGCAGTGATGGGGACTCCACCACCGCTGCCCTGGGCAGCCCTTTGGTACACAGATGTCATGTTCCTATGAACAAAATAGTGTCTTTTGTCGTTCAGGGCTATTAAATCTTGAAACCTTCAAATCAAATTAAACCGAATTAGAGGGTTGTTTTTTTTTCTTTTTTTGTAAGTTGCTTTTAAATTCAGTTCTTTCAACTACCCGCAGAACCTTTTAAAATTAAATTTATTTTATTTTTAATGCAATGTGCAATTGTGGAGATCTGAGGAAATGCATATGGTCCCAAAACACACGGGGTTTTTCCCAACCATACGAGTTGCTCTAATAAAGGATATTATCTCCCCCTGCAAACCTTGTCTGGCTTCAGTTTTCCAAGCTGAATAAAGATAACAAAAAGCTCAATGATTAACTTTCCCATTCTCTACCTTCCCTCTTTATCAGCCTTTTCCTGGCCACTAACATTTCTGCCTGGCTGCAAAACATGGACTGCGGGTCTGGACAAGAGCCTGTGGACCCAAACAGGGCTGGAACCAGCCAAAACTCTCCCAAAAATTCTCAAATGACATTTGGGATGTGATTTCTCTTGGTGCAGTGGGCAGAAGCTCTGAGTAAGGACCCAGGAGGAAGCTGAGGTGCTCCTGGCCACCCCACCTCACCTTCTCAGTCTTCCCAAAGCTTTGGAGGCTGAAGCAAACCCCTCCAGATCTGTCCAGCCAGGCTGTTCCTGAAGTCTGGACACATGCACTACGAATGGGTGAGAACATACCTCACATTTTTTCTTGTCCCTGACCCTAAAACGTTCTGTGGATTAGTGATAATCCCCAGCCACACATTTTACAAATTAAAACAGGGGACCGGGCAATGCTGACTGAAAACCGTCACCAGCGTTGTGACACCAAAGTGCCCCTTTCACCCTGTGACCTGCCATGTGTCAGCACAAGTGATAGTCACCCCATCCAGGGTTTCCACATGGGGCTTTCCTCTGCGCCCAGGGTGGGCTGGAGTCAAAGCAAGGTTAAACTCTCATCATTTTGTAAATGCTACCCCTGAAGCTGCTTCATGTCCCCCTCTCCCGCCCCAGCCAGAGGGCCCTGAGCCCGGTCAGCTGCATGCCAGTGCCTTCTGGTTTATGGAAAACCATGCACAATGTCCAAATATTGCACAGATCCTTGAATAATAGAGCTCATAGCATCCATAATTTATCATCAGTGTTTAAAATAGTATCACCAATAAGTAATTGCAGTTGAAACATTTATCTTAAACCAGAGCTGTTTAAACGACGATAATCTAGAAAAATCTTTGCTAATCTGCTCCATCTTTGAGCCAAGGAAATACACACTCCCTGGCTTTGTGTACTGAAACAAAAATGAGCATTGGCAGAGCAAGCAAAATCATCTACAAACACAAATCAACCTTTTCTCCTTGTGAGCCAGAGTAGCCCAAGGGATAACGGCACGATCACGCTCCTGATGTATTTATACAGCACATTTCATCTTCATTAATCCAGATAACACACTGGCACATTCTTACTTTTCAATTCCAAGAATGATGATCTATTCCTGTGCTGTGGCAGCTCAGCACCCACCTCTCCCCCTGGCACTTGGGTCTGACCACCACCCCGGAGCTCCAGGGGTGTCTCCTGCCCTCCCACTCCCTCGGGAAGGGGCTGCAGCCCCAGCTTGTCCCAGCTCCAGGCTGTGGCCCAGGAGCCCTCGAAGTCCACCACACTCCTCTGGCCACAGCCAGGGGCTTTAAGGACCTCCTGAAGCAGCCCTGTCCTTGTCCCCATGACTTTTCTCATGGGGAGTAACCTCAGCAATGTCACAAGAGCTAAAGGAGACAGATCAGGATGCTCAACAAAGAATCCCTGCACAGATCTGTATTTTCTCTCTGTTTTTCATGAGCTGACGTTTTGGCCAACAACGTTCATATTTAAGGTGTCTTATTTTCTTGTGCATGCCAAGGATTGCTACAGTGCAGCTCCCACAGCTGCTGGGAGGCAGTTCCTGCAGGCATCCTCAGCACGCTGAGAGACAAATAAAATCCAACCTGTAGAGAAACTGACTGCTCTTGAAACCATGTTAACTCTAATGGGCTGAAAATGTCTTCATTTTTATGTCTCTTTACTATCACAGGGCTGATGTAGGTAAGCACAGGATATAGGTTTATCTAATAATGTATGCCCAAGATAGTGAAAAATATTTCACATTTGCCTACAGTTATAAAACTGTAAATCACACTGAACCATATCACTGCAGTAAGCTCTTCTCCTCTAACCATTTTCTATATTTTATTGGCTCAATAAAACCCATCACAGATCAACCCAAGAGGTGTAGTTAAACGCCGTATGGTGAGTGTCAATGAATTTATTTCGGCTTAAAACTGCACCATGAACCCACCAAAGTGAGGTATGGCAAAATGAACTGATCAGGTTTATTTTCTTTGTTGGGAACAAGATTGGGAAAGGGAGGCAAAGGAGTCCTGCATTGAAATTTCAGAAAGTTGACAAAATTCCCTGCCTTGCAGCAGAAGGCAGCTGGCAAAGAAGGATGCTGATGCACCCCACCCCGTCTACGTGTTTATACACTTTGATTAGATCATACCGATTACAAAACAAACCAAAATCAAACTGAGTGTGTTGAGAAAACTCCCTGTGATCTTGAAAAAGAGGCTCCTCCAGCAAGAACACTCCTACATTGTGCTTCTGTCTGAGGGGGTCCCAAAGCCCCCCCAAGAGCTGCCACTGACACAAAACCACCCCGCTGTCTGTAATCAACAGGTTCAGGAGACGAGGCAAAGAGGGGAAGTAAGACATGGTGCTCATCAAGACACCCAGCTAAACGAGCATTTTACAGTTTCACACAGTTTTCACTGTTCATTCCACAAATGCCCAAGAGATAATTGTACAGCATTCAGTGTAATCTGTTCCTCTAATTAATACCTTTGGTAATACAAAGAAAAACCCAATATTGTGAAAAAAACCCCAGAGAACACGGCCAGCTGACTTTCCCAAGAATGCTTAAGAGTACAGAGGTGGCTTTTTAGTTCCCATCAAACCCCTTTCTATTCAGTGGCATTCCTTTTAGCAAGAGTTTTCCCAAACCTCTCCCTGATTCTCAGCCCAACCTGAGTTACCTTCCTTGACCTATTGTCCTTGCTCTGCAAGCAGATAAAATTTGCCTCCCTGATGCCCCCATCCTTTGGAAGGACAAATGGAGGTGATTCTTCTACAGAAATTTACTACAAGTTACTCTCAACATAAAATCAGGATTCTAGAATGGTTTGGGTTGGAAGGGACCTTAAAGCCCATCCCATTCCACCCCCTGCCATGGATAGGGAACCTTCCACTGTCTCAGGGTGCCCCAATGTCCAACCTGGCCTTGGGCACTGCCAGGGGTCCAGGGGCAGCCACAGCTTCCCTGGGCACCCTGTGCCAGGGCCTGCCCACCCTCACGGGAAGGAATTTCTTCCCAATATCTAATCTAAACTGACAAATCCCCTACAAAAAGAGACGTAGATTTGTCACAGGATGTGGAAATGATTCCCTGAGTTTACCAAAACAAGCTATTGTGTTGCTCCTCGCAAGAAGCAGACATTGAGAGAGTTGCAGATCCAACTCAATGCCTTGCTCAAGGTCTTGCCAATTGACATTGAAGGTTTTCATGACTATTTTTTTGTTTTGTATGTAATGTAAGGGTCACAATCCTGGAAGAACTGCTCTTCCAGCTCTCACTGAATGAACAGGATGGATCTGCACCAGGTGGGATCTCCTGCAGATCTCCTCTCTGGGGGCCCTGCAGGAGGTGTGGGTGAGGATGCAGCACAGACACCCAGACAACAACATATCTCACCCTCCTCTGCCTCCTGACTTCAGAGGGAGCTGGGGAACGCTGCCAGCATGAGGGTCGGGGTGTGCAGGGGACATCCCTGGCACGTGCCTTGGTTCAAGCAATCAACTTGTGACTGCTCTGCTGTTTCTGCCCCTGTCAGGCACAAAAACCAAAATCCCAGTTGCTGCTTCCTTGTGATTCACATGAGGAGTGCCTGGAGTCAATGGGTTCAGTGTGGGGATCATTCAAACCAGCTGTGGCCACTAAAAGACTCCATTCTTCAGTCCTGCGACCAGCCTTGCTAGAAAGTAGGGAGCAAACGTTCCACCCTAAATAGTTTTGGTCTGAGCACAAGAGAAGCTATGGGCAACAACAACATTAAGAGAAAGAATGTCTTAGCATCAGGCTCAGATGCCTTGCAAATGTATTTTCTACCCTCTACCCCAAACTGTATCTCTTTCTGCCTGTAACAGACTACATGCTTTAATCGGCTCTGGCAGATTGCTGAGTGTCTTTATTTTGGCTAGTAGAGAGCTCCCCTCCATATGGGACCTATCTGGGATGGAAAGCACATCGACTGGGATGGAGAGCCCAGCCCCAGCCATGCACGAGGCCACCGTGGCCTCCACTGTGAAGCCAAGTTGTGCAGGAGCCACAGAAGCACAAAATGGCTTGGATTGGAAAGGACTTTTTTGCTCATGCAGTTCCAACACCCTGAGGGACACCCTCCCCCAGATCACACTGCTCCAAGCCCTGTCCAGCTTGGCTTTGAACACTTCCAGGGATGGAGCAGCCACAGCTTCCTCACCATCCTCACAGTAATGAACTTCTCACCATCTTCCAGTTGAACAGTTTCCTCTGGGTGACCAACCAGGCCTGAGCTGAGCATTTTTTCTGGGCTGACTGGCAAGAACAGCCCTGACACGGTGCATATGTTCTGAATTTGATGCACTTCGGAAACAAAATGAGAAAAGAAGTTATTGTGCTGCACTGTGAAATACCAAAAGCACTCAACTGTGCTGCATTAACATGGCATTGTCTCCAGGACTCTTGTCCAACTCCAGGCTGACAGGAGGAGCTGGCGCACAGACACTGAGAAGTGCCCATATCCTTTCGTCACCCCCCCAGGTACCTCTGCACAGCACAAGAACACACATGAATGTGTGCACATGAATGTCTCCATCCTCTCCATCCAGTTATCAGCGCCAGCCTGAACTGGGGACAGCGCTCATTAACAAAAGATACAAGGGAGGATAACAACCAGAAGATAAAAGATTTGCATTTATTAATGTCACAATATAAAGGAAATGATAAACCCCTGCAAGCCGAGTTTCTAATTGGGTCCTAATCCCACTGGGTGTAGCTGTGTCAGCCCTGGCTGCCTCTCTGTCTCAGTCCCAGTCTCCTTTCCATCGGTCAGGACAAGCCTTTTCCCAAATCCCAGCAGCTGGCTGGAGCAACTCTCCACATCCTCTTTCTTGCTACGACTTTCCCTTAGAGCATGATGACTTTTAAATCCTTTTAGGCTCAAAGCCCAGTAAGCAGTAAAGTCCGGCACAAAGTGATATTTATTTCTCACAACTATTTTTTTTAATATAAGAATCCAATAGAAAAATAACCTCAGCAGTGTTTGTCATAGCCAGAGGTGGACTTGAAGCTCTTATGAAGTGAATGTGCTGCCCACAGTGGGGCTCGATGCCTGGTTCTTAACAGAGTTAGAGGAAGAGCCTGCCCTGAGCCAAAACTTCTGTCCTCCTCCAGCTGTAGTAAGGAGTGACTTCAAATCTTTTGGGGAGCTGGAAACTTCGGTATGGACAAAGAACTCAAATGAACAGTGACAATGGCTACAGAGTGATTTCCTTAATTAAAAATTTGGCTGCGTTCCTAAGGAGGAGCAAAACAATGCTACAGACTGCCAAGGCAAAGAGCAAGTAAAAACTGTAGCACATGTAGCTCTGGAGGAAACACCAAGGGGCTCTACCAGCCCCTCAGATCCTCCAAAACCATTTGTAATTATTAGGCTGAAAATCAAGCACAGTCTTACTGCTGAATCAGAGCAGCACAGGCTTGTGAATATGACTTGGCCTTAATTAATACATTTTGACAAGGCTCAAAACACTCTCCAGGCGATTTAAGACACCGTAAAAAATCAGGAACTGACAGTTTTTGACCTCAAGATGTCAAATACAGAACTGCTGTCTAGCTGTGACAAGCTGTCACTCTATGCCCTGGACATCCCCACTGTGGCTCTGCGTTTCACAGGGTGGGCTGCAACCACCCAACGTGGTCCACGAGAGGACTGGCACGTTCTGAGAGCACCAGTCAGCCCATCCCCAACAGCATCCGAGAATCCCTGTCAGCACAGCAGCGGTGCTGGGTGGTCTTCTCAGCCTCTGCCCTGCTTGGTGATAGAAACAAACAACCAAGAAGGCTGCCTAGCTCTTTTCAACAGCAGCCCAGCAGGCCCCAAGCACAACGAAGTCTCTAAGAACAGCCATTTCAGAGCATGCGCGTCTCTCAAACCAGCACGGGCACAGAAAGGCTGCACAGAAAAGGGAGGAAAACCCTTTTCAGGGTTTTCTGAACAGGCAGTGAAACTGCAGCTCTTCCCTGTGCTGGTCACATGTGATCTGTCAATCTGACCAGCACCTGACACCTGTGATCAGAAAGAAGCTGATGCCTGTTGTGCCGAGACAACTGAACATCCCTCAGTGGAAATTCCAACGTCCTGTGCCAAAACAGCGCTCCCGGGGAAGAGGCGGCGTCTGGGGAGACTGGGAAGGCAAAGGGAGAAGAAAAGGCTCCTCGGCTGCAGCAGAAAGCCACCATGCTGACGCCTCTCCTCAGCACAGGACTCTGGCCAAGGAGAAAGGGGGGTCATGGACTGTTTCCAGGGGTGCACTTGAGCTGCTCTCACTGTAATTGAAGGTGAGGATGTGCACACTCCTCGCGGTGATGGGAGCCCCCCTGCCCGACTGAGCATGGGGGGTTTGGGTTTCCCTGCTTCAAACCAGCCACAGAAGGAAACAAAACATGAGTGTCAGACGTGAGGGAGGCTGAGGAGACAGCTGTGGGCTGCAGGCAGGTGACCACAGTGTGATGGCAGCAGTAAGGTTGAGTGTTCTGAGTGTGGTTCCAAAAAGAAACCTCAGGACACCGTCGTGATGCACTTCCAGGCAGGAGATGAAAAAGGATCATCCTAAACTTGACAGGAGAATATGGGTATCACTCCAGGAGATCTCCAAAATTGCCTTACACTGGCACCCAGGAGGTCCATGTGGCTTGTCCAAAGCACCGGTCACACACTGTTTTCAAGAAAATTAATCTTAAAGGGAAATCTGGGAATCATGAGGTTTTTTGAAAAGAATTTTAACTTGCTCTTTTGCCAAATTCTGGTTGAAAATCGTTGCTCAGACCCCAAGGGCTCATGACCCACTTAACCAAGCATGGCACTGCTGTATTTGGATGGACTTGAGTCAGAGCTATTTCTAACTCCACGAAGGGTAGGAGCTGGAGACAAACAAAGTGTGTAACCCTGCCAGCTTGAGAGGGGAAGTGTACAAAAAACTTGGAACACAAACATTTTGTGACTGTTACCAGCACCGTTCTTCCCAAGCGTGGAATACTTCCCTAGAAACTGGCTACCTTTCGGGCACCCTCTGTCCCGCTGCAGTATTTCCGTTGGATTGCTGTTGCTGATTCCAGTATTTTCCTCTTTCTTCTGCTCTCCTACTTCCTTCCTCTCCCACTTCTCCAGAAGTGTTTTTGCTGGAGGAAAGTTGCTCCCCTTGACTCAGTGGGACAGTTTCCAGCCCTGCCTACTCTCAGCACCGTGTGCAGACCAGGCTTTCCAGCATCCCTTAATATGTGCTTCTGCAAAGAACCGTGGGGCTCTAAGTGCCTTATGAACAGATTAAACAAAGAAATAGGTAAGAGACATATTAAGTCAGTGTGCTCAATAACTTCCCAGTGTGGAAGTAAAGGAAATTGGAGATTTCCCAGGAAATTGTCCAGAGTAAGGCCAGGTTTTCCCAGGCAGCCTCACATAGATGAATCCTGGTACCTGGCATAGGCAATCAATGACCAAACCAGAAGGCCACCAAAAGCTGGGTGGGAATTGCATTGCAAACTCTTGTCTTCTTGAGTCCAGCTGAGAGAAAAGCTGAGTTTCAGAGCTAAGCACAAGTTACAAGACGTATTTACCACCAACTTTCCAAACTTACTCCTAGAAGGACAAGACAGTCAAATGGATCTACTCTGGATTTCTCTTACAAGCCCCCCACAGCTGCAAATCCTTTACAAGGTGTTTTTTACTTAGCAAAGCACCCATTTTTCACCCTGAGCACTGTCTCCCCTCTGACAAATATCTCTGTTTACAGTCTGGAACTTTGTCATATTGAGCTGTGACCAAATTCATTATCTCCACACACTCCCGTTGTGTCAATATTACATGATTGCCATTTCTCTTTCTCCTCCTGAACTGCTACCATGATTATCAACACTGCTGTTTGTGTTCACAAGTGATCTCCTTTGCTTTACTGTAGCCCATAGTGTCACAAATCCTAAAATGATCCCAAAATACTCACGGACAGGCCAGTTGTGACATCTGCTAGTTCCAAGGATCTTCAAACCCCTGTCAAGCAGCCAGCTCTGCCCTTCCTGCAGAGCTCCATCCCTCCCTCTCCAGGGAAGCACCACTGGTCCCTTTCTGCTTCAATCACTTCTAACTCTGAAGCACTTTTCTCTTTCAGAGGCCCTGGTTAATCCTTCCATCCACCTTACAGCTCTCTGCACACTTTCAGATTTCCACATTAACGCTCCAGACTTCATGTAGCTCAATCTTTAAAGTCTCACTTTCTGTCATCTCCCAGCTACCACTCAGCTGTGCCTGGTGAAGCACTTATGGCAACCATTTAGAATGGTCAAAAAGCCACA
This sequence comes from Donacobius atricapilla, assembly GCA_013397315.1. NCBI lineage: Eukaryota > Metazoa > Chordata > Aves > Passeriformes > Mimidae > Donacobius > Donacobius atricapilla. The sequence goes on from WBMY01001937.1 coordinate 291,160, forward strand.
ATAATTTGTCAATTAATTTTGCACCCTCTCTACAGCAAAGCACAGTGGGTCTGTATCTATGAATAATTTTCATTTCCTGATTTTTTTTTTTT
>WBMY01001940.1:6992-22569 GCA_013397315.1 Donacobius atricapilla
GAGGGAATGGTTAGTCTTTAGTAAATACAAATTATATAATCCTCTTTAAAGGCATATATTTCCCTCTTCCTTGTCTTTTGACCAGTACAATACCCTAAGCTTTTTAAAAGCGATTTAACTCCCAGCTTTTATTGTACCTTTAAGGTCTCAGAGTTAAATTGAAAGATGCTGTTCAGTAATTCTTATAGGACTGGAAATATTAATGTGGCAGATGTGACTGACTTCTGACTGGCCAATTAACTGCAGCCAAATGAAAAACAAAACTTGCTTGGAGTAGAAAGTATTATAAGTGGCTGAATTGGGAATATTCCAGAGTTGATAGCTTATATTTAATATCGTTATTATCATTCAGAGCATCATAGGAAAATTAATGCCTGGTGTTTTTAATGTTTAATGTTGTATTTACTTGTCAGATGATATTTACAAAAATACACAGAGTGTTTCTCTAGGCTGACCCCTGGGAGTGAACATACAGTGGACCTGCACCTTGGTGCTGTTGTTTTTTGGGGTCAGGGGAAAAGCTTTAGAGACAATCTTGTCCTGAGAGCAAACTTTCTCAGGTGGAGTGTGGGTCCAGGGAGCGAGTACCTAAACCCTCTGCTTGTGCGGCCTTTCTGTTATGAGAGCCCTTGGAAACACTCAGAAATCAGCAGCTAATAAGATGTTCTTCCAGGGAAGCGGATTCTTATGCGGAAAGATGGAGTAGTAGCCTCTTATCTTGTGCTCTGCAAAGCGTTGGAGGGGCTGAGCTGAGCTGACCTTACCACCAGCTCTGACAGATGCCAAGTGAAATGCTTCTTCAGGAAACACAGACACCTTGGGGAATGCCAAGTCCCCCAGCTGGCTACACACTCCTCTTCCTCAAGGTCACAGTTGCCAAAGTTGACATAAGGACACGCATTTCTGATAGAGCACCATAAATCAGCCTGTACCCAGCACTCGCTGTGCTGTGGTGCCAGTCTCATGGCAATGAAATTACATGCAGGGCTGATGTATAACAGGGCTGCTTACTGGTACCTGCTCTCGTCTGAAGACATTAATGCTGGGCAGAGCAGCAAATTTCCAGTCAGAGGGCAGATCTGTGATGAATTTATGTTACACATCAGACTGCAGATCTGGGCTCGGCCTTGGCAATGCTCAGGAAGGCAAAGCAGACAGGTGGCATGTCGCAGCTCTCACTGTGTGGAGGGGAAACGAGCTGTTGCTTTTCTTAGAATCTCCTGTTCAGTTGTTGAGAGATCAGCGTTGTGGGTTGCCATGGCAGGGGGGAGTCAGGCTGTCTCTTGAAAATGGCATCACCACTGCAATTTTTTCAAGTCCAGAAAAATAAATGCCTCTTTCAGCTTAAACTACAGACTTTGAATCACAGTCCCTGCTTGCAGGAGTAAATTGCTTTTGGAAAGGCAATTTTAATGTGAGTCTGACATTCTTCTAAGGGCAATTTGTTTTCTGTTGACACGATCAGTAAGAAATCAGCATACCCAATACCCAAAAAATACCAAACAACCCTGATTTCTGGAATCAGTCATATCATTTAATACCAAGGTGAGAGGAGTTTATTCTCTACTACCCAAGAATTAATGAATTAATTTGGTGTGCTATGATCTCTTAAAACTGAGTTTAGCTATTGATGTACCAATATGCAGAATCTGGTTGCATGTGCTTAAATACTGAATGCTGCAAAGAGAATACCTGCTTTTTAGTTAAAGTGATATCTAACACTAAAGCTTCACTAATGAAATATCCCTTTTGTTCATCTTTCCACGCTTCAATGCATGGTGTGCAGGGTCAGTTCTGTGCATGACACCCACTGCAAGCGTTGGTAGGTTTTTCTACACAAACTTCTCAACTTCTCCTAATCTGAAAGAGACTGCAAGTTAGTATGCATCAGTGAGAACCTGGGTGGCTGAGTGGTGTGACTGTCTATCCACTGTCTTCTTTGAGGCTTAAATGGTTGTATCCCTTTTAATTCCTGTGCAGTATGGTGTTTCATTGTGACTTACAATAAGAGAATCCAAGGTGATGTGTTCCCTATTTAGTTCCACTTCAGAGATAAGAATCTGTCACTTAAATGTCTTTACAACCCATTTAAGTCATCTGACACGAGGAAATAGAAATGGGAGGATCCTGTTGGCTTATTTTTGTTTTATTTTGTATCAAGCAACAGTTGGACTTAAGACGGGAGTTTTAGTTGTCCTTCTGAGGGTATTTTAGGAGACTGGTTTAACAAAGGTGCTAAGGAGGAACATATCTGGGGTCAACCCCTCTGCCAGAGCAGGATGCTGCTTGTACAGCAAGAGAAGCAGGATTTGGATCATGGACTGGCTGGAGAGTCATCTCTGTAGGGCAGTGTTAGGTGAGCAGATACAGGAGATCATGAGGAGGTACCACTGCAGGTGCATGTGGGATGCAGGGAGGCAGTGAGTATGTGCTCATTAGAGCTGCAGGAATCCACTCTGTTCAGGCTCAGCATCTGGGTCTGGATGAAACCTCTGCAGGCCTTTGAGGACCTTCCTCTCTGTCTACAGCAGCTGGGCATAGCAGGGCAGGTGAAAGCTGAGCTTTCATCCTCTAGCCAAGACTACCAGCATGCAGGTGTGTGCCTGCTTTAGCCAGAGGGAAGGAGGCAGGAGCCCTGGGGGGGGGTGCAAGGCTTTCCAAGAGCAGGTCTGGAAGCTCTGGCATGGATGACTAAACACTCTGCTCTTGAACCTGCCTATCCCTATAGTACAGGGAGGACACATTGCTGGCATGACAGGNGCTCAGTCTGCCAGCTGCTCATTTGCCGTGCCTCCAGCTCTGTCTCGTGGTGAAACATTGTCCCTGCTAGATAGAGGCGAGAAAACCTGGTGAAAGGGCTGCGGCAGCCACTACAAAGTACATCATGTACCTCTGGTTGCTGGCGGAGATGGGGTGGGGAGGGAAGGGGACAAGCTTTCCCAGGTGGGCGGGAGGGTGCGCTTGCCAAAATGTCCCCACCCAAAGGAACGTGCACTGGCTGTATCTAACTCCCCATGGGTGCGAGCTGACGTGGGCTTTTGCTAGCACACCCATCCTCTCCCCCCTTTGGAAATTTGGCCCTCGGAGTCTAATACATCATTGTTCTGCTTATAAATGTACTAAGTGTTGAGAATGTTTTGGTTTTTTCCTTAATTTTAATTGTAATTGGCTTTTCCCCTTCTCTCTTATTTTTTTTCCCAACGCTGTCTTGCTTTGCACTGTGATTGCATGCTGCGCCCCGATGTGTCCTTCATGACGATGTCACATGGCTTGTTGCTGTGATTCCTGCCATGCCCCCAAATTCACCACATGTTGCCATGGTTACATAAAACCAAACAAACGATATATATATATGCTCCACCCTCCTGTATGTCGCTTCCATGGTTCCCTTCCGAAAGTGCCCATGATGCACGGTGCTACGCCCACCACTGTGTCTGCAGCAACAACTCCTGCCACCAGCGTCCCCTTCGCTGCAACAGCTACCGCCAATCAGGTTTGGCCCTTTCAATGGCTTTCTTTCACGTGTTCAGATCTTGAGGACCGGGCGAGGGCTGGATCCNTGCCGAGCCATAATTCTCTCCAAAACTTTCCTCTGAAGATACTGAGTGTGATGGCTGCTTCTGCACCAGTCCTGAACTGTATATGCACAACCTGTCCTAGTGATGCTTCCTGATAATTTGGTGTGGCACAGCTTCTCCCAGTTAGACCGGAGACATTTCAAACACTTTTTAATTTCTTTTCCCCCCAGGACTAATTTTAGCATTTTTATTTGTCATGCTCCCAGATTTAGAGCTATTGCAAAGAAATCAGGGTGTCACTTCGCTCTGTAGGAGGCTGTTAGCCATGCTGAATGCCAGTAATATCTCTGGGGGCATCCTCTAGTCTTTTGCTGGTGTGAGGTCGTGAGGATTTCAGTAGTTTTGCCTGCATAAGTCTTAGGCAGTGTTTTACTGCTCGCAGTAGGAATTGCCAGTCTTTTTCTGTGCTTTGCTGTTATTTTCAGATGGAGCAGGTCTTACTCAGACTTGTACTGGTCATGAGAGGAAAGCAGAAATTCCTGTGCAGCATTGCTTTGTGGCTGTGTGAGTCCTGTTTCAGCCAGATAGTTGCAGGGTATTTCTGTTTTACTTGAAGTCTATGGAGTCAAAATCCCAGTACAATCACCGGGTACTTCCCAAGGTATCAGTAGTGGTACAGTTACATTGTGCTTGATGTGTAGCAAAATAAAGACTTGGGAGTGGATCCTGTTTTATAAGACTCTGATGTACATATTAACCTGATACTGAAGACAGAATGAACAGGCCAATCTCAAGGCAGCGTTTTAATGTGTTGTGTTCTTTGTTTTTTTTTTTGCCTGTAGATATCCCAGTTATCAGTAGATGAACTGAGTAGCAGCATGTTTGTTTCACAGATGTAGAAGTTCCCGATAGAACAGTAAGTTCCTTTTTGGTATTTCTCTTTATGGCAAATCGATCTGTATGTGGGCACTGTATCCCCTAAACACGGGGCTGGCTCAGGCAGAGGGACTGAGCCCATGGGACCCCACTGGCTTCATGCTCTGCCAACTCAACAGGAATTCAGCAGCTGCAGCACAGAACAGACCAGCCCCGTGGTTTATAACGAGTTTCCTGTGTCTCAAGTACCTGTGTTGTGGTGTTCACAGCCTCCCTGTGCATACCCCCAGTGCCATGGCTCTGTTTACAGGTTGCTCTTGCTCTGCACAGCTCCCAGCTGCCTGCAGATGCCTTGGGGATTTGCAGTGTTGATGGCACAGACTGCTCTGGTAATGAGTCAGCTGAAAAGGTGTTTTGCTTTTTGCTCTTTTGCTGTTAATGACATATTTCCTTTCCTGGGGTAAGCAGGATTGGGTCAGCAGCAGCTGCTGTACATCTGCAAGGCTGGCTTGGTCTGGGCAGAACTCTTGCTGGTCAGCTGCAGAAAGGGTCTGGCTCATGGGGGTTTGAAGACCAGAATGGATGTCATAAGCAACATAGTCTTCACTCCTGCTGCAAATTCTAGGCTTCCAAGATGATAGTTTCCTCTGAGGGGAATGATGGAGGAATTTGTCCTTGGACTTACAGAGTACTGTTTCACAGTCATAGCAGCAGTGACATTTTTCCATTGCTTTTCTTTGCGAATTTTAGCTGATGTTCATGAGCTAAAATCTCTGGGTAGTTTCCATTCTGGACGGTGGTTTTTTACCTCAAGAGAGTAAAGAGCAGTTCAGCCAATTCAACAAGAGGTCACGAGATTTTCTCAAAGCAGCCATTTGATATATGCAGATATGCAACCCATTTCTTCCTTAGGTCACATATTACAGGCAAGTCTTTAAATACTGGAAATTAATTTGGCAAGCAATTCTGTAATGATATCTATTAGCAATCAACAGAAGCTACTTTCTCAGTGGTGGCCATTATCTCTGCTGACTTTAATTAAATACCATATGTATGCATGACCTGCTAACTGTGGCTGTGGACCCTGTTTATGAGAGGTGACACCATGCATATCCACATTAGGGAAAATGTTCAGCTTAGACTTTACTGTTGTTCCAAATGACAGACAGACATGACACCTGATATGTTAACCCATTTCCATAACATGTGTAAAACAGCCTGTTCCACAATCATTTGATTGGATGAGCTTCATCTTGAAGTCTTTGAGATTGCTTTCAGCATTTTTTCAGGAGACTTTCCCTGAGTGGGACTTTGGTACCTGAAACACTTGCTGCTCTGAGAGATGTTTTTCTTTTCCTCCATGGTTGAAGTAGTCCTGGTAGCTAGGCTGGTTGATCTAGGTCTGCAGGAGATAAGTTGTTGGGTCCTTCAGTGGGGGATTTTTATGAGTACATCACAAAGAGGCAATTTCCTCCCAGAAGAGGGTCCCCTGAGCACAGGGTTTCTGTGTCTGTGTTTTATCTCTGGGCTCAGTTAACCTTTGGCTTGTGACTCCTTAGGATCAGATTTAATGTGACTGTCTGAAGGAAACAAGAGCTAACACAGATCAGAGATTCCTTTGGCCCTTTCCTTAGCCACTCTCTACTTGGCATCCCATCCAAAAAGCAAGACTATTATTTGTCCACCTCCCTCTTTTATTATTTGTCCTGTCATTTTGTGTTAAGTGCATGGGAAAGAGAGTCATAAGTGCAGATCCAAGTGGATGCCAAGTGTGTTATTGGCAATTTCTCCCTACATCAGAAAAGTAATGGAATAAAATGTCTGTCTGCAACACACTAATGACAACCTCTTGGGCAACACATTGAGAATGTAAATATATTAGAATGACTTTTAAAATATAGATGTATTAACTTCTCACTATTTCTTTGTTGTTTTTTTCTTGCCCCTGCAGCAGACCATGTTGAAATTCTGAACAGCAAAATTATGGAGCACCAGGACTTCTTGGTGGGAAGCTGCGCATGGCCTTTCTGTATATATTCCCCTCTTCCCTCTATCATTCTCTACCACCTCTACAGTAAGCCTGTTGCAGCCTACATGTTAACCAAAAACTGATCAATGGGAATGTCAAAAAAAAAAGAAAAAAAAAAGCACTATAGAAACAATTAACAAACAGCGCTCTGTTATATGAGATATACAAGTAGGAAATTATAATAGACTTTTATAACACATTACTTTAACACACTTAATCATTTTATAACTACCATCATGATAAGTGCATCTGCACAGAGGACTGTTGGTTTACTGTATACTATCGATGGATAAATGTTTGTCTTGTTTTTAAAGTGTTATCTTACTGTTTTGTTTACATCATAGTCTATTGATTTGTTTTAAAGTGTACATCATTATCAAGTATGCTCAATACCATTTTTTCATTATTGTTATGTCTTAAGTTTTCATATACTGTAGGTTTTATGGGGTTTTGTTTGTTTTTTACTAAAAATGTTATTGTGGGAAACAGGAATTATGTGCTTGAAAAACACGACACAGAATGTTCTGCCCTTTGCTGGATTTTGCTGTTAATGTCAGCTAAAGTTGCTTATGTTAAATGCTCCTCTTATAATTTAAAACTTGTCTTCAGATAGTCTCCAAATTTTTAGTACAAGTGATGTGAAAGGACAGCTATCATTTTAGTCCAGTTCAGAGTTCTTCTTTCAATACAATGAGCTGATTCTGGAAACTTTTGAAAAAAGAAAAAAACCAAAACAAAAACCCACAAAAGCCCAGGCTCGGTAAGGGGACTGGAACAATTTGCTCAGAGAGGGGTAAGCATCAAGGGATTTCTGCAGCTCTGTTGTCCATTGAAGTGCATTCTCAGCTGCAAATGGCGCACAATCTCTCTCGCTGTTCTCATGGTGCAGTCAAAACAAACAACAAAAATGGTGGTGGAGTGAGACAGCTTCAGTTGGGCAAAAGCTCATTGCGTTGGAGAGGAGCAGGTGCCAGCTGTTGGCTGGGGACGGCCCGGGGCTCAGCCCAGGCTGGGTAGCACCAAGCCCTGGGGCTTGTCTCCACCAAATATGCTGAAACATTTTGGCCTGAAATCTTTTATGTGTTTCTTGTTGAAATTTTGTCAGCATGCCCGATTTATTTAATCACCATTTTCCATAAGTGGGTCATTTCCACACCGCCCCCCCCTCCGTGATCTCTGGCCCTGTAAAGCAAACACAGCAGTAACAAAGCAGCAAAAAGCTCAGCATAAGTTTTCTGCTGTAGGTAAACATTTGTCTTAATGGAGTTCCTGTCAGTCAGTGGATTTATTTTGGCACCTTCTACTTGATCAAGAGCAATGTTTGCTGCACAACAAGGGCTAGTTCTCAATACCTCCTTTTCATACGCACGAATAAAACCATTTCAGCCCATGCACCCTGGACAGCCCCATCTGTCGTTATGCTGCGTTGCTGAACAATCTGGCTGCAGAAATGCATTTTGGTTGAGGATACCTCCAAATTCATCCGTCATAGCTCTACAATATCATTGGCATTATGGAAGAGATGGATTTGCTGCTGTAAATTCACAAACTCTACAAGGAAAAAGAGAATCAAGTAAGAGGCCAGTTCACAGTGTCTGGAGGGGCAACCACCCTGAGCTCAGAGTGGTCCTGTAGAGTGCCAAATTCAGACAACTAGATTTTCTTCTCTTTTCCCAAGTTCCTTGGCCTTGGTTAGATTTTCCTTGCCCCCTCTCCTGCAGTATGAGCACAGACAGTTTGCTAGATCTGTATCTCCATGGGCCACGAGTGATGGAGGCGCACCTAGGGTGCAGCCTGTGCGCCCCAGGGCAGGCTCTGACCATCTGCCCATGGAGACTCACTCATAGTACGAACCTTTGAGGAGCCCAGCTCAAGAAGGCCTTGAGGAATCTTTTTGTTCAATTCAGCAGACATTGAACCAAACCCTGATGGGGAAAAAAAACATCCCCGCAAGACCTCCTTTATGGACCCTGAGTTTTGACAGTTGCTTGTGTCCGTGGATGTTCCCCAGCCATCTGTGCTCACAAATGGCAGGGTGGCCTGAAATCAGTGACTCTCATTTGTATTGGCAACCACATACCTGTTCTTTTCACCACTGTGTTTCTGTTTCCCAAAACCATAACATTGTTAGTGGAAAAAGTGGATTTGAGTACTTCCTGTTTGAAGTTATTTGTCTATCAAAAATTGGTTTTGCACAACCTGTGCCAGTGCCTCAACAAAGAACAGAGCTGATCTTCTTAAACCAGAAAGGATGCATTCAAGCTTGTATGGCTTTATGAGTTCGAGGAAGTTGAATTTTTTTCAGTGCTAAATGGATTTTTGTATATCTTGAAACTTTGATGTAACCTCCTATTTTATTTATTGACTTAAACATCTGGCATAGATGTGCATAGAATGTAAACCTAGAATACAGCTGTTTTCATGTCACATTTAAAGCACTGAAAAAAAAGGCATTTAAGGATTATTTTTTATTAAAGAGGTCCAGTGAGGAATGTTCAGGGTAGTTATATTAGGTGCCACAACAGTTTTTATATTGCTGGCAAATTTAGAGTTAATTTGTAAATGAGTTTAAGGAAAGAAAAGCTTGAAGCACTAAACTTCACCAAATTCAAAACAATCTCGGCAAAAAATGCCATTTTGAGGTAGCACTATTTAAACTAGTTGTGCAATGACTTGCTCTAATTTTCTTTGTTCAAGAAAGAAAAGAAAAAAAAAACAGTCGCCAGACTATAAATTTCCTAAATAGACTATTACAAAGTCACCGAGCTAGTGACTCTAAACAAATGTCATAAAAGCATGAATATCATCCTTTATTTGACAAGAGATGTATGTAAGTTTGTTTAAATCAATATAATTTTAGTGACATTTTTATAAGCTTCCCACTTTCCATGAACCTATATTTTTTATTTATCCAAAGTTATTTCTCTTTGTCCATTTCTCTCAGCCTTATGCAAACAATATGCAAGAAATGCTGAAACTTGGATAAAACGGGTCATGCAGAGGGAAAATGAAAGTTGAGATTGATAATTTTCACAAAAAAAAGGTTGTTAGTAGTTTGAATAAAAAGTGCTACTACTAAACTGTAACATAAGCAGACAATAAAAGAGGGATTTAAAATAAAATGGATTCATAAAGCTATTAAGATTATTTTTGTTAAATACAGCGTTTTTAGTAATTTGGAACATGATTTCACAATCAGCCGTGTTTTTTAGTTGGAAGTTTTTAGCTGATGATTTTTGACTATGTATTTTTGCATCGCAACATTCTAGAAGCCATTACCTCCCCGGGTAGCCCGCACAGGCCCCATTCCTGAGCACTCCAATGTGCTGCCCCTCCTCGGCTGCCCTGCTTCACGCTTGGGTGCTCCCCAAGGGTGGCCCGGCCGGGCCGGTGTCCCGCTGCTCCTCCTGCTGTCCTCCTGCAGCGGGGTCTCTGCAGAGCTGGCACTGGAGCCAGGCACGTGTTGGTGGCACAGGTGGCCGGAGCGGGATGCACGTGTGCCGGCGACATCCCCTGGTCTGGCTCAGGCTGACGCTGGCACAGTAGGAGTAGCTCTAGGACACGCCAGGTACACAATGATTGAAAAACTGGAGTCCTTGTTTTGTTTATCCCTTGTACATTTCACAGATGAAAATTGAAAAAGGTGAAATTTATGAGGAAAATCTAATTTCCCATTCCTGTTGAATGGATTTAGTTTGATATTGACCTGATTTTACCATGTGCCTGTTGAAGGCCTTAGAGTATATACTGTATGTTCAAGATTGTAATAACTTTAAAAAAAAATAGTTGATAACCTAATCCAAATGTAAATAGAGCTACAACTCATTGTTACTAGGCTACAATGCATTAATTCATGTCATATATTTTCATTTCTCTACCATTAGTTTTTAAGGTTTTCATTACTGCTTTTTTTGATATCTTTAGTAACTAATGAATTTAATTTTGAAGGAGAGTTAGAGAAAGTTTGAAATTTTTAATACATGTATTCAGCCCATTTAGTTATATTCTAAACCAACACTGAAGCATGGTAAGGTATAGAATACAGTCCATAACTAGTTTGTATAGTTTACAGTTTAAGAACAAGATTAACTTTGTATGTAACTCCTACAATGATAGATTCATTGTTAACTAATTATATTAAGTTGTTGTTGCTATGGCAACAAAACTACAACATGGCTACCTTTGTATACATTATTTGTGAAATTTTCACATGTAAATTAAAAGTGATGTGTAACAGTATGAGCTTGTTAAAGGTACAGTTCGATACTGTCAGATAAAGATATGATTGAATATTTTTAAAATCCCAAAGTCCCATGTGAACGCTGAATTTGTGTCTTTAAGGTCACTTTTTCAGTCAAGAAGTTTACAACACATGGATTTAGAGTCAGGTTTTATAGCTTGTAGAAATTGTTGTGTGGCAAGGGTTATTCCACAGTATTTTCACTTCGGAAACACAGCAGCCTGTATTTACAATGTAGTGACTAGTCTTGCTTTCATTTCACATCCGTTCTCACAGTGGGAATTCAGAATTAATCAGTTTCAGTACTGTAGCTTTGCCTGCAATTTTCTTTTCTCCAGAAATTGAACACTCACACGATTATGTTATGATCAGGGCTAAATAATTAAGCATATAACTATTTTAATACTAATTTATATTAGCAAAAGCTGTACATAAGAAAAAAAATATTGTGGAATGACCCCATAACAGTGTTGAAGATACAAATATGCTGCAGTTAAACTGATTCAGTTAGTGTACGAATGTGTGAGACACACCTTTTTTGCACTTATGTACATAGTCCACGAAAGAAATCCTTGGAACTTATTTTGAATATAAAAAGTCTGTAATAATACAGGAAAAGTTTGTAAAAGAGATAGGTATTACTAAGGCTTTGAAAAGGAGGAGTTTTTTGCTATAAAACTTATCTGAAAGCATGATGTTGCTTTGCTGTTGTAAAAGCTTTGTAGTTTGCCATAGCTTATTATACAGCAGACTGATAACAGGTCAGCTCCAACCTGCAGCACAGAGAATGGGAAACGGTGTGGAATTAATTAGTAAGGTCACTAGCAAAGATTCAAATTACTTTTTTTAATCAGCCTACATTTTGAAACACACCCCAGGTCATGTTTCTGATAGGTTGTGTTCTCGGTGAATCCTTTTAGGACTGGTAGGTCCATGGCAGCACACACATTTTTCCTAGCACCTAATCTGATTTCTGTCTGGAAGTGTTTATCTGTGGGAGGTGACTGTCATTGTGGTGAGTGTTTTAAATCCCAGAGCAAATTTGAAATGTCACAACTTCTTGATTTTTTTTTTTTAACCTTTTGGGGCAAGGTAATAAAATAGAAGGAGCTGGTGAGCTGTAGATGGACAGGGATGGGTTGGGATTGTCTGGGACCAGTTCTTCCTGCTGTGTGACAGCCATGGTGTTTATTTGAGAGGCACATGGTAGTGCTGCAGGTACTGCTGGGGCAGGGAGGTGGAGGCTGGTAGTAGTGTGGCCAGCTGGGGTGGTCTAGGCTGGGACTAACAAGCCCCTTTGAGTTGCTACCAAAGGAGAGCAAAGCTGTGGCCCCTCAGTGAGCAGCCTCTTGTTCCTGTTTGTGTTGGTACTGCTGGGGCTCTGCAATGCTGGGGGATTTTGGAGCAGCTAAAGCGCTTGTGTTGACCCATTTATTTTTGATTTGATCAAGTTTCAGTTTTTGTTGATTTTTTTTTTTTCTGAAACCCAAGCCCCAGTTATGCTTCAGAAAAAGAGCTGGTTTTGCCATGAGTCTGGTCCTGACTTGAACAGTGAGTCAAGTCCCCCACAGCAGAAGTGGTGGAAGGTGACATCCAGTGTCACTGTCGCCCTTTGCTGGGTGCCCCAGGGTTGGGGGCTGAGCTGTTGCTGCCAAGCTCAAGACCTGCTCCTTGGCCAACATTCCCAACTCCTGGCGATGCCAGTGTGTGCCCAGCCAGCCCACTATGCACCACAGGGCTGTGCAAGTGGTGGTTTGCTGAATTGGAGCAGCCCTAGGGTCTTTAAAATGAGAAAAAATCAGATGTTGCTTCTCTCTGTGGTGTTATATAATAACCTAGATTTTAATACAAAATAATCAGCTAGTTCAAGCCACCACACAATTACAGCTTCCCTTTGCCATAATCAATTTGTATAATCAAGCTTTTTCTCATTTCTAGGATTATGAGAGAAAAATATTTTGCACTATGTGAAATGAATCATAGCTGGTCAAACTTTGTCGGGGTATGAGCATGATCATGACAACACTGCTAAAATCTTTGCTAGTGATCTTTACTGACATCCTCTATCATCAAAAATAACTATATGCCTCTCAAAGGAGATATTTAAACATGCAAAATAACACAACTGTTAAATAAAATGAAGTTATTTTTCCAAGCACACAACAGAGAGAATTACCTGACACCGAATTACAAGGTTCCAGTTCTTTATTACTGTACACAGATGCTATTTGATAGTGGTGGAAGCCAAATGATTTTGTTGCCATGGCTTTTGTATCCTAGCAGATGAGGGGATGATAAGACCATTCTTAGACTGGATTATGGGATTTTTTTTTCTTTCCAATTAGCTTTGTTTTAATTTTTTTTTAGCTCATGAAAATTAACCGTCTCCTCACCCTTTATTACATCACCTGACAACAGATCACGATTTCTTTTTAAAAATAGAGAATTGTATTTTAGGCAATCACTAAAATCAAAGAGAGAATGTTCTAAATTGTCAATTTTTAATTTAAATATATAAAAACATTTATACTGTACTATGTAAAGTAGATCTTTGAAGCACATTCTTCTTTTCATAGGCATTTCTGGTAAAACAAAGTAAGGGAAACATTAGATATCAATTTAATGGAATAGTTTAGAAAATATATACAAATGATTACACTTAGCCCTGTGAAATTGTAAGAAATTTAAATTCATTGGATCCAGACAGGCGTAGGTTAATGCAGTATTTCAGTTTCATAACAGGATAGTTCATTCCCTCAACTGCTACCAACAGGGTATACGCTTTGAATTTATGTTTCTTTTTGCCACATTATATTGCTGTAGTGCTTGTACGTGCTTTAGAAATGTGCATAATGCTACTCATTTTAGTATGTTACTTCTATATTGTTATTGTTTATTTTTTGATCTTTTAATAAAGTGTATAAAATTCTTGGTTATGTTTTTTATGGATCCATATCTACACATTAATAGGAGTTAACTTTAAAAACTTTTCAAGTTTCAGTTTATTAGTCCCAAACTTCAAAGATTCTGATGTAAAAATAATAACTAATGAATTTGAATCTTTGTTATATCTAAAGTGTAGACCAACAGAATAAATTTCTTTCCAGAAAATATCTTCAGTATTTTGAATTCTGTAGCCAGTGCCTCCTTTTTACTGGATGCATTTGGCCTATCATATTGAAGTTACTAACACAAGACAGACATTTGTATTTTAGAAAAATAAAAAGTAAAACTTTCCAGATGCTGCTTTTTGGTTTCTCTTGTGCCTTAGACCTTCGGAGACACGTGATGTGGTCTGCTTGGCTTGTATTTTTCCATGCTTCCTTTCTGACCCTGCCTGATGTGATTAGAGAAGAGATTAGAGCTGTGCATTTGAAGATAACTATGAAGAATGAATCAACTCCCATTCAAAGGCCTGCAGCTTTTGTAGAACTGTGGTGTGTGTATTAATTTTTCTCTTTCAGCATTCGTGTCAGATACTGCTTTGAATGTCCCAGTGCAATAATACAACAGTGAGCTCCCCTTTGGCAGCATCCTGGATTCCCCAGCTCTCTTCCAAATGCCTAGCTCATCCTGGGCTGCCCAGCCAGGCTTGCGCCTCCAGTCCAGCACAAGCTGGGGCTGCCTCTCACCATGGTCTGGAGCCACCCTGGCTGAGCTGGGTCTAGGCTGCTGCAAGAGAAAATTGCTTCTTGATGAGCTTGTTTGTCCTTTTTGTAACGTTTAGATTTAGACATAAGAAAACTGCTCAACAGTGAGGCCACCTTGGTCACCACCTTCTTACCAATAGCATTGCGTCAGAGGGGCTTTTACTCTTAAACTGGCTTGTGGTCACCACTTGCTCCATCAAGGCTTTACGCTGGAGGCACCAAGCCAGGGCATGTGGCTGTCCCAGGCCACAGCATCACTCAGCTCATAGGCGGCAGTGGACAATGTCGGGAGCCCTGAGAATGTAACTGCCCTTGGAATGTGCAAGTGTCAGTGCAGCCTTGGCACCCAGGCATCTGTGACAGGACACCGGCGTGACGGGTGAGCCTGGATGGTGCAGCCAGAGGAGTTTGGTACCAGCACAAGGGAGTCCCCTCACAGCAGGGGAGGGATCCTTGGCTGTTTTCCCAAAGGAGTTTAAGAATCTGACTCTTGGGACTTGGGGGAGGGATTAGGAGTTTGAGAATGTGTTTCAGGGGATGTGGGTGTAGTAGAGCTGNTCCTTGGGCCAGGGATGTGGGATTTTAGCTGCGGCCCATTTGCAGAAGTTACAGGAGGAGCTGCTGCAAACTGCTTCATAGATGGAGTTGGATTAAAGGATCTGACCAAAATTATGCATGATGCTGTATTTACAGCATGTGTCATTTTGAAGTCTTACAGCACCTGGCCCATCTTCTTTTTCTTTGGGGCTTGTTTGTGCAGGAAAGTCAAGTTTAATACAAGAATGTCTTTTCGCTCTTTTGCTGTTGAAGCTTCAGTGGGAAACATGGGGAAAATTCAATTTTTTAAGACTTGCTCCATATTCAGATGGTCCAAAGCCAGTTTTTATTCAATCTGGTCTTAGCGCTGGATGAATAGAACAAATTGATTTATTTATTATGAGAAAAAAGAGAATGTAAAAATGTTTGGCTGATCCCCAATGAGTTGTGGATCTAAAATATGCTCTCTAACACAAGCAGNGCTCGCTAACACAAGCAGCCCTTGACTCTCCCCAGCAGGGGTCACATCAGAGTGCAGGGCAGTGTGAGGAACAGGCTGTACCCTCTCACTTGCGCTCTGAGCTGTTACTGCAGACAAAGCACTCGGGTGCCTTGAGATGCTCAGGTGCTCTGAGATGGTAGCACATGCCAAAAAGGATCCCTGTGAGTGGGCTGGGAGTCCTCTGAGGTGTCTATGGACAGGAAGACAGAAAATGCCACAGCCTGA
>WBMY01001941.1:305-56000 GCA_013397315.1 Donacobius atricapilla
GAGCCTTAATGGCCCATTAAGAGAAGATATCCCCTGGAGGGAAGATGGGTCCTGGAAAAGATAAGGAACCTGCCCCTCTCCCCTCAGGAGTTATGAGATAAAGGAAAAAAACCCTCTTCAACCAGTTTCAACAGATTGGGAATAGAATACATGCTTCCTGACTCTAATTGCTTTTCTGTGTTTTCTGCCTGTTCTCTCTAATACTGGCAGTTTAAACTGCACTAAATAGCACTATAGAACCACTATTTACTTCAGAATATTTTTATTTCAGTGCACTAAGGTTCTAGTCTGTGTTTGATTTATGCATTCAGCCACATAATAATATATCTTTTTACTTTTTTTTTGTGCTGCTTTGCAAAACAATCCAACTGATTGTTCTCATTGATTCCTTGCCCAGTTTGACATCATCAACAGATAAAATATCTGAGGGTTACCTCTCTGTTGGTGTTTTAAGCATATTCATTAAAGATCTGATCTAGCCTCATAACAATACAGTATCAAACCATATGGCTTCTAAAAAAATCCAGGCCTAAATAATAAATCTGTAAGGGAAAGAAAGAAAAAAAAAATCCTACTAAACCGTTTTTGTAATATTATGGAATGCAGCAAAGCACACTGGATTGAATTCACTTGTATCACCAAATATCCAGTTATTTTTATTACATAATAAATATCAATTGATTTGTCAGTATTTGTAGAAGATGAAAGGCAGCAAGCAACACAAAGCTATGGACATGGAAGTTGTAAGAATTGATTCTTCTTTGTTTAAGACTTCTTTATCCCTTCTGGTTTACAATTTTGATTGATCTTCATTTTATTCAGAAGTAGTAGCAGACAATGCACGGGAAGGGTTTCCAAGAGAGCTACTCTCTAAAATACATAAACTATAGGACTCTCGGAAGAGCATTGTGGAAGACTATTTGTTTAGAATATTTATTTTTTTCTTTACACAAATTTTAATGGGTGGTAAATGGAACAATTGATCTTGTTTCCTTTGTCATTTCTGATATTTCATGTGAATTGCTTTCAGAACAATAACAGAGAGGTTACATGGGTCTATGTGAATAGTGTATGTCTACTGCTCATGGCAGGTAAGTACAGAACTGGAACCCTGAAATACTTTCTCAAGTTCTTTGTGTTTCCCTGCAGAGTGAAGAGAGCAAAAAAGGGAGCTAACACTGAAGTTAAATTCAATAAGCTGTACACTGCACTGTTCTGGACTTTTTTGCTCCAAAGAGATATATTGCTGATACATAATTTCAAATTGATTTTGCACTATTCTAACTTTTTGTTGACTATACAATCTCTCAAGGCAGTCTGTTCCAGTGCTTCACTGTCTCCATTGTGAAAATTTGTCATGTCGAATGAAAATTCACCTATCTTGATGCACTAATCCAATACAGGGTTGAAATAGCTCGAGACCTCTATTCTGGCACATATGAGTTAGGATATCTCATATTCTCTGCAATATTTCTGGATGGTCCCTGCCAGGGAGACTAACTTGGAGGAATTCAAATCAAATTAAATTACTTTCAAGTGCCTGTAGCTAACAATGGCAAAGAATGGGGTCATTGATCAAAGATGTATAAAAATGAAGAATATGAAAATCCTGAAACTTTCCCACACCTTTTGCTCAGCCTATACTTTTTTATTTCCCTGTGGTATGAAATATGATAGAGGTTTTTATGAATAATGCCTTGGAAGTGCTATAGATCATGGAAGACATTTGTATTTAATATCTGAGTTATGAAGGACAACAACATTTTTGGTATTGAAGAACAACAGGTGCTTTCAAAGCTAGCATTTACTTTCCAATGAACACAAGAGCAGTCCAAGAGGCCAATGGTGACCATAATAAACCATGAAGGTATATTTATAGTGAATTAGATAATTAGTTTGCTATTTCTGGGGTTATTGTATATGTCGCGTAGTATACTAAAGAGCTTAATACCCAGGATTTCTTCCAAACACAGTTCTAACTGTGTCTTAAGAAAGGTATTTAACAATAACTAATCTTTCTTCGTGTAGGTACATCTTCTTTCACATTCAATGATTTAGCTCTTCTCAGGCAGATTTGGAAAGGAGTAATGAGGCATATAAAAGGGAGATTTGCTGTGACTGTAAGCTTTGGATGAATAGGAAGTAATCCTGTTGCTTCCAGCACTTGGACCCTCTGCTGCCTGTTACAGCAACAGTCCCAATTAGATGAGTTATCCACAAGATGGTGTACTAACACAAACTACTGGCATTCATTTTTCAAGGAAAATCATTCTAACCTGAAGGAATAAGAAAGAAACCTTTCTACTGATTGTGACACAAATTCTTATGCAGAAATTTTTATCAGTATCTATTCTGATGTCTCTCATGAAATGTTCATTCCCATTCATTTCCATTCATCTATGTAGCTGTTTGGTGACTTCCAATAGCTACAGGAAATATTAAATATGTTTCTTTTAAATCCTGGAGCACTTTCTTTTCTACTTGAAGATGATTAATGGCCCAAGGTGCCATGGAGAAACATCCTTTTGTAAGGTAAAAAAAATCCTTCAGTAGTGGAGATGTGATAGCCGGTTTTTCTGAAATTCTTTTTTCTGGTAAGCAATATAGGGCATATCAGTACATGATAGTGACAAAACTGGTTATATCTCAGGTCTTGTAATAATCCACAGGTGGATTGTAATAATTCTACAGCAGTGTATGGTGGTTCTTTTTCTGTCCTTATCTTCTTTCAGAGTTTGTTCTGGTAATAGACTGTGTCTGAGATTTCTTAATTCCTGCAGGTAAAGACACCATATTAGATACTGGATATCTTCAGAATGTTTTTTTTTTTTTAATCAATGGAAGCATCAGTCTCAAGGAATTCTTAATATATGGACCTGCATTTTTTTTATAAATGCTTTTTTTATTTAGCCTCTCTAAAGAGGCTAAATAAGAAAATTTTCTAAACATGAAAAGAAGATACATGCCTTCAAACCTAAAAGTTAAAAATTATATAGATAACTGTAAGTAACTATTTTTCCTTATTTATGCCATAGGCTATATCTATGTTCATCTGACTACAAGTATAGTATAACATAAAAATAAATGTATCCAAAAGATCAGAGTCTAGTAAAAGTTTTATTAATATGTATAGTTTTCAGGTCTGAATCCAATGTGTAGCACTGATCTAAGTTGAGAAAGTTTTGTGGTTTAAGACTTTGAAGCTTTTAAAAACAATTTCCACTTTCACCTGTTCGCTAGTTTTGCCATAGAGTGTGATACAAAGTGAAATTAAAGACAAGCAGTGAGTTGTAGAGCAGAATCTCCATATGTTTTTCTCTCCACTTAGAATGCTGTTTCCCATTGGTATAAGTTCAGTGATTTGGCCTCTCCTGGCAATATCTCAGCTTGATACTGTTTTCTGTGATTCTGGAACTGAACTAAAACCTTAGTGTCAAAAAGCTTTGGTTCATTTTCAAATAATTTAGTGCTTTCTAGAATACCCTTTCCTTTAAGATGCAAGCATCAACCTTATACCCAGTTACCTGTTTCTGAAAGCATATTGATGGATTGCAATCTTATTCAATCCAGCAGCAGTAGTAGTCAAATTCCGTCCCCCCCACCGTACAATCTTGTAAACTGGGAAATAAATGCCCTCATTAAGCCTTATAACCATTCTGTATTCTGTACTTAAGCCTATAGAAGGCTCAAGTACAGAAGGCAAAATGCAAATCAAACGCTCTTTTTAACTGAATATAGTGAAGTATAGGAGAAGTAAAATTGTAAAATATTGTAGTACATGTAGGGGAATATAGGAGGAGTTCTGTAAAACTTCCAGGTATGACAAACTTACAGGCCAGGGAACTTTTTTTGCTGCCTAGGGACATACATTTCCTTCTGGCGATGTACCAGAGCATAGACAACTGGGTCACAGAGTGAAATGTACAGCTATCTTTTTTTCTTTTTTATTTTTTTTCCTGATGCACATTAATATTTTTAAAATCAGATGTCAAAATTCTGTGATAACTAAGGTGTCAGTGTTCTCCTGGGGCAGAAATGTGAGATTTTTGGTATGCCTCTGCATATGACTTTCAGTCATGGAAGGATCTTAATTCACTGTAATAAAGCTATGCATTAGAAATCAAGCTACTTACTAATGTGGTGCTGAAGCCAGCTTAGATTAATTGCACAATAAAGAATTGGTATTGACCTCGCACATGTCATCAGATACACCTGTCCAATTTAAAAAATGGTACTGGTTGTACTGCTGGTTTAATCCAGTAAGTAAATATTTTTTTGAGTGGGGAAATATATTTAAAATTGTAATAAAGACATTATTTTCCTTGCATGGTAAAGCAGGATTGTTAGTTCAATTTTAATTAATATTTAAATTGGGGATTGTTTTTCATCTTAGTGAAGTTTCTTACTGATGTTTTATTGGTGTGTCCTCCCTGGTATCCCGTGATAGAATATGTGGAAATCTCCCAAAACTGCACCAGGGGAGATTTTGACTGGACATTTCCTTACAAAGAAGGCAGTCAAAAATTATAACACACCTCCTGGAGAGATGTTTAAAGGTTCAAGCCTGGCAGTGTTTAACATGCATTTGGACAATGCCCTAAATAATGTGTCTTAAATTTTGGTCAGCCCAGAAATGGCCAGGCAGTTGGACTAGATTATTGCTGTAGGTCCCTTCCAGATAAACCTATTCTATTCTAGTCTAGTCTAGTCTAGTCTAGTCTAGTCTATTCTATCAACAGTTGTAATTAATATTATTTATTTCAGTGGAATGGTTCTGCGTGTTCACAGAAACAGTATTTATTCTGTTGGGGATAAAAATTGCCAGAATTTCAAATTGTAGTTGCACAGGTTATATGAATCCTCCAATCTATAGTTTTTTGTCCTTCAGTGACATGTCTTGAAAATTGATTCCTGGCATTTAAATATCTTCCAGTGACCTTAGAAGGAATAAGCCAAATCCTTTTGCTTCAATAGGTCAGCTGCAGGTTGTAGTCTGTAAGAAAACCATCAAGAAAACTAAGCTCCAAATTTCCTTACATGAATGCTAAAAATCCCAACAAAACCAAGCCATGAAAACGGGTGTGGAAGAACAAATGATTAGAAGATTACATGATGTGAAGTGTCTTGGGAAGGTATTAGAAGCCTTAATTATTATGATCCCATTGAACTCTTATCTCACTTACGTCTTCTTTGACGAGAGACTTTAAAAATGCCTAATTTGGAAGAGATGCTTTGTCTGAGCTTGTACTTTAAAGGAAGAGGTATAATGAGCTTTGAACCATACATTCTGACATCGCCAGCTTCAGCTCCCACAGTTGGTCCCACTGGTCATTTCCAGGGTCTTATCATGTCAGGTGGAATCACCCTGCTTTTTTTTCCCAGAGCTCATTCATTGCTACAAGGGACAGTTTTGCAAAGTGCATGCAAGACGTAAAAGTTAGGTATTGACAATTTGTCTCTCATTTTCATTATTCCTCCTTTACTGGAAATTTTCCTTCAACCTGTGGTGGAATACATTCAGTTATTCCTCTGAAGAATTAGAGGAACTACTTAGAAATGTTCTCAAATTTCTAAAATTACGTGTAATTGCTTGACTTTGAAATGCTACTATTAAGTTTTAAGAGATAAGTTGTTAAAAACATTCATTCAATGAGGTATACCATGAACAGGTCAGGTGCTTCTCAAAAGGGACTGCTGTTCTTTTGACCAAACTTCAGAAGCTCAGATTAAGCAGTGGATCCTAAGGAGAGTACTCAAAAGCTAAGGTAGATGTTCTCTTCTTCTCCTTTCTCCCAGTTGCTTTAGGCTGAAAATTTCTCCATTTGTCAGGATAAATATATAGAATTTTGAAAAAACCCTCACTTTCCTCAGACCTGTAAGTTAAAAAGAAGCCCTTTGCTTTTGTGTTGGCAGGATTGCAGTTTCTCTGTGTGCCTTTAGAAAATGTCCCATCATTTACTAGATGCATTTTTTTTTCCATCTGCAGACTACAGACATGCTTCCTTGTGTATAAGGAGCAGATTTCCTTCTAGTGGTTTAAGGCTGATAGGTCAGGAACAAGACACTTTCTAAGACATGTTTTGCACTGCACTTTATTATTACAGAATTAACTTGTGATTTGTTCCTTTCCTCCTTTATTTATATGTGGCTATAATGTATTCTTAACTGATTTTTGTCTGCTCTTTAAAACGTCTACAAAACTTCAAAGCAAACGTCCTCAAAAAGTTATTTGTTTGTTTTTTTAAAAATCTACTACCTGTGTCATAAACTATACCCACAAAGATATCTCTGTAATAAAAAGGATGGAATTCATAGATCACTGCTTTCTTGAAAAACACCAAACAATAAACATGGAAGCCCAATGACCTTTAAAATAATTGTTGCTACCTTTATGCATAAGAAATTTGCATTTAGAATTTTTTCTAATTATATTAATTTCTTTCAGTTTATCTAGTTGATTATCACTTATTAACATTTATTCTAAAGAGTACAAATAACAAGGATAAGAAAAATGCAGTTAAATTAAAATGCATTTAAAATATTTTATTAATTTAATTACAGGGTTAATTCAATTTTTTTTTTCTTCTTCACTGGGGGTCTGATTTTGTGAGCTTTTGATAGCCTCAAATTAAATTTATAGCAGCAGATAGGTTTTTTGGATGCAGATTGGGAATAAGTGTTCTGAAAAATGCATCTTGGCTGTGAAATATTCTGGGCATTCAGATGGACTGAAGCACATACATGTGGGAACTATATTGTGGTAATCAGTCCCCAGTGCTCTGGGAAATCTGGCCACTGGATCATTTTTTAAACTTTTAGCTAAACCAACTTGCTCCTTCTGCTTGCTGTTTTCATATACATAGAAATACTTATAATAGTTGAATTCACTAGAAAGAGAAAATAGCAACAATAAATAATGTAAAAGTTGTCAGCTACTTCACTCCTGCTTTAAAACCCACAAACTTGGTGCTAAATATGGATTAAAAACTACCATCACCACGTTGAGGAAATACTATGGGTAAAGAACTAAATATCTGTTCTGACAGCTTTGAAAAATGTAAAGGGTGTTAAGAGCTCTGCACATACCAGTGTCAGGGAAGGGAGCTGCTTTGGACTGATGCTCAAGCAGGAGAGCAAACAAATTTGCACGAGGAGAGGTTGCTGCCTGTGGAAGACAAGACACTATGAGATCTTCTGCACATGTAGCAGATCAAGAATGTTTTGCTCTACATGAAGATTAATATCCATAGCTCAGGAGATGTGAGCAAAGGAGTGAAATGAGTGAATCCATAACAGTGTCTGTGACTGTGGGGGCAAGTGTGTGGCTGGGGAGTACAGAACCAGAAGAGAAATGTTGAAGGGCATGGAAAAGTTGAAAAAGCCTTAAAGAGAAAAAGGATAAATGAGAAAAACAAAGTTAGAAGACCAACATGATTTTTTTTTTTTTTTTATGTAAGGCTAAAGAATGTTGCATGTACTGCTTTAGAGAATGCCAAGCATTTGATTAACATACTTTCTCTGCTTGCATTATGAAATAAAAGTTTTCAAAACAATGACTTTAACCATTGTATTGTAAATCCTCCTAAACTCTATTAAGAAAAAAAAAATCAGTTAAGAGAAACAGTTCCTATAAAGATTACGTTCTTTGAACATTCAGGTTTAGGATGGTGGAATAAAAATATGGGCAGCGTGGAGCGACTGATCGAAATTAAGCTTTTAGAGCTCCATTAAATGCTTTTGGTAAGAAGCTGGTATACCTCAAAAGAAAATAGGGTGTTTTATATTAAATTTTGGCTGTATAACCCTCAAAACCACAATTCTAATCTAAACTTCGGTTTACAGTGTAGGTATGTATGAGAAGCAGGAGGTAAGAAAGTAACACAGCAGCCCAGAGACTCTACAAGTAGAATATTCCTGTTATTGCCCTTCAGCAAAGAAATTCACAATTACCTTCAGACTGTTTAAACACTTCGATTTGTACATTTTAGGTTAATGTAATTTGTTCTGGTCTGCCATGGAAATTACTGCCCTTAGACAGAGGTCTTGTGCCTTTCATAGCACAATTCATGTGCTACTCAGTGTCCAATGTTGAAGCACTGAATTCTGAGACTTCTTCAAGGCATTGCTGGAAATAGAGAGAGCTGCAACTGAGTGCATAGGTTTGAAAACCTATATTTGTTGTTGAATACAATTTAAAGGCATCTTAAAATGGGAAAAAAAGCATCCAATTATTTATGAGACAGCTGAGACATTTATATCTGTAAGTGTTGAATATTACAATTTCCATTACTTTTAATTGCTGTTGAATCCTCAGTATCTTTAAAAATGAAACTTCTGGAGACAAACAGCAGACTGATGTTATCCAGTAAACAGTCTGTTGTCCTCTCCTTTATCTCCCTTAGTTCATGCTCCTTCTGTGCTGTGCTACTTCTTGGCCGCTTTCTTAATGAACTTTCTTCCATGCCTTTAGAGCTGTATAGCTTAGATGCCAAGGGCAAATGCCCAGTAAGTGGGATTTAAATTTTAAGTTCTTCGGATTTCCTCTGAGGTGTTGTATGATAAATATGGTAAATTGTGATTGAAGGCTTTATAATGCACATTTACAAACACAAAAAAACTCAGTCCTTGATAGATTATTCCACAATTTTAAAATGTACTGTTCTTAAATTGTGAGCAGTATGGACCTGCAATCAGATACCTACAATGTCTTCTCCTACTTGTTTGACATCCGACTTAGAATTCTACCTCATTTACCTTTCTTCAGTGTGAAGTGACGTGCTGTGATACCAGAAATACCAGAAACAGCTTGATTTTGTAAAATTTATAACAATGATGACATATTTTTTTTCCTTGGGGTATGTATCACAATAAAATGTTCTCTCTTCAGTTTAATTCAAATTTTAATTTAATTTCAAATTTTAATTCAAAATTTTCATAGTAGTATCAAACAGAAAAAAAGAAGTAGTGTATGTCACACTAACTACAAACCTTAATTCTAGCTTGGAGATGCCCTTGGGGCTTTTCTAGTTCGTCGGCCAATGCTGAGTCAGTGAAGCATGTTATTTCTTCTGTTGTATTCTTGGCACATGCTCATGATGAATGTGAAAAGTTGTCTTCCTCTTTTTAAATAAATAGGAGAACACAACAAGGAGCAAGTAAGCAGATTACAGGATAAATAGTAGGGCTTTATGTCTCTTTGTGGGAACAACAACATAGACTCATAAACACACCTCATTTTTGATGCACTTTTACAACCAGATTTTGGTATTGTGCAATCCAGGAAAATAAAAGAATGGAATTACCCTCCAATGTGCACAAAGAAAGTGGACAGAAGGAGCCTAGGACATGAAAAACAAAAAACAGGCTATCAAAAGAACTAAACTGCAGTTTGTACCTGTCAGGGAAGAGAGTTGCAAGATGAGCGTCAACAGTCATGGCCCATCACAACCCCATTTTATTCAAGAAAACATGCAGAATTTTCTCCTGAGTTTGAAGTAAAACAAATGATTGTGGGTAAGGGAAATATTAACCATGAAGTACATTTATTAGTCCAGAAAACCAATAAAGAACTTGAATATTTTATCTCCTTCTTCTTGCCTTTATTTGGTGAACTCTAAAACAAACAAAAGAACCCCAAGAAAATATAACATTATATTTATGATATTAAACATACAAGTGAAAAAAAAGGCAAGTGAATTCTTGAAAGAATTAATTTTATTTTCGGGCACATTATAATCCAGATAAATAAGTATTGTAAATGTTCTGGAAAGCAGTGAAATTAAAATAGGGAGGATGATTATAATAAAGAGGTAAGGAGCATAGATGTTGAAAGAGGAAGAAAATCTGATGCCAATTAATATTGGCATTGGTATAATCCTACTTTCTCCCCTCGCCTAATATGAAGGATTAAAAATATTTCTCTTTCTTTCTTTGGAGCACAAAACTGGCTAAGAGGTGTAAAAGACATCCTAATCATAAACTGTGCCTGAATTCAAAACAGAGAATGTCTACAGGACTAGAAAATATCTTTTTAAGACTATAATGTGAACATACCGAATGAGGATCCTCATCCTGGCAAGACATGAGCTCTACAAATTTTTTTTTTACTTCCTACAGTGGTTTAAGAGCATGATGAAAGTACTGATTTTGTTTATCCATACAATGGTCAGCAGACAGGAGAATGTCATTAATATCTCCTAGGATGGCAGTCAAAGTTAGACCATATGAACTATCGAAATTTATTTTCATTCTTATTTTGCTGATCAATGAATTGTGAAAAATAGATATGTGACCTCAACTCCTGCATACAGTGCTTATGAATCTCTCAAAAAATATTGTATAAACATTTTGGGGCTCATTAGCAGGATAATAGTGTTGAATCATCCTTTCATTGAGTCCAGTGTACAACTATGACATAGACTGCAAGCTGCTATCTCATTTACCATTAAAACCACTTAGGAAATAAAATGCAGCTTTTAAGTGGGACCCTTTTCTGGCTTTCAGAGGCATTACATTAAAGAAATACTCAAAGCATCAGCTAAAGCATAAATCAACTTGACATCAATGAGACATGAAAACATGAATCAAACTGACATGACTTAAATTACAGTACATATACATGAGGCCTTAGACTGATTGTAATTCTGAAATGGTTTCTTTTCTAAATAAAATGAATTAGGGAGACATGATGATATATAAGATTTCAGTAGGCAGGAGACTGGAGGGCACATACAGGAGATATACCTATATCTATTTTCTCTTCACAGTTACCACTTTTTTTTCCTGTTGGCTCATGGCAGCTCCAAATCTTTGAACCATAGAATGGTTTGAATTGAAAGGATCTTTAGATGTCTAGTCCAACACCCTTGCAATAAGCAGGGACATCTTCCTGGTCGGGAAGAATCCTGATCAGGTTGCTCAGAGCCCTGTCCAACCTGGCTTTGAATATTTCCAGAGATGGGGCATCCACCACCTCTCTGGACAACCTGCGCCAGTATTTCACCATCCTCTGTTGGTAAAAAACTACTTCCTTACATATAGTCTCCATCTACTGTCCTTTAGTTCAAAACTATTACCCCTTGTCCTATCACAGCAGGTCCTAAAAGCTTTCTCCCCCCCCTTCTTTTGAGCGCTTTATAAGTATGAAAGGCCACCATAAGGTCTCCCTAGAACCTTCTCAACTCCTGTTGAGAAGGCTACCTAATCCAAATTTTCTTACCCTTTCCACAGAGGTATTTCACCCCTCTGATTATTTTTGTGGCCCTGCTGCAACCGGCCTGTGTCTTCCCTGTGCTGAGGGCTCCAGAGACAAATACTTCATTTAGGATCTCACCAGTGAAGAGAAGAGGGCTCCTTTGGCTGAATGATAAATACATACATAGCAGCATAGACTAGATAATTTTTTAAAGCAGAACCTGTCACTCATAGTTTATATAATATAATAAGAATAATTTTTAATTCCCTTGAGTTATATTTAGTTGTACCTTACCTCTCATTTAAAAAGTGGAAATACTATCAATATCACTGAAGTTAAATCCACTTGTAACAGTGATACTAGCTCAAGTAAAAAATTCTCAAAAAATCCCCTCCAAAATAAATTCCCCGCTCAATAAAAGCCCCTTATGACAATCTATGGTTTTCAGTGGCATAATTTTTATTCAATGATTCAACCTAAACAAAGTATCCTAAGGAAGCACTGACATATCTTAAATTGTGAAGATACGTAGGGTCTTACTAATGCCTTATCATTGGAATTTTGAAAAGTTTTATCTTGTAATTTATCACTTTAATGTTGGAAGACCTACTACCTAAAATGATTTTAGAAAGTCCAGCAGGTAAGTCTAAAGGTAAGAGTGCTCAGAACACTTGACTTTCAGTGTCATCTTTGTTTCTATTTCGATATAATTATTTTCTGCTTTTTTCACAGTGTTGCTGCCCTGCTTAGTTATATTATAAAATTTCTGGTGTGAAGACTATCTCTTAGAAGGCCTAATTTTCTTTGAAGTTATAAAATTATATGACAAAATCAGGTTTTTCGCCAGGATATCAATGGTCCAATTCAAATGAATGGTGTGTGAGTACTAGTTAAAATGAGATTTTAGGAGAATCATGTGTGCAGTGGGACTGTGGCCTCATTAATTTTGTATGTTTGCATAAAAGACACAATCATGCAGATGTTCTTTTGCTACAGCCTGTCTCTTGTAAAATTTTCTAAATTCCACTAAGGGTTCATTCACTGAATTGAGTAATGGGTTTTTTTTTTTTTTTTAAACACATTTTTGAAAGTGGCATGGAAGAATGTTTTTTTCCAGAATTTGCTTCGTGAACAAGACTATGTATCTTGAAACAAGTTTATCTATGTCTCAGTTTGAAAGACAGGTGTCTGCTAGGGAGGGCAAGACCTCCCCTTGGAATGGAGAATTCAAACCCCCTCCCTCCAAATTATTNTGTAGCCTGTTGCTACACCTTCCTATCTGTTTGTATTGTTTTGGTCAAGTACCCATAAGTACCCAGCAATTAGCCTCCTAGCGACTTTGTGGGAAAAAATTCTATAGGGAAAAAAAACCAAACCTAACAAAACAAATCTAACACCCAACATTATCAGCAGAGGTGATTTTACTAGATTTATGACTATGTGTTCTCTTATTCTTTCATTAAAATCAACATCTATTCCCTCTGAAATGCTTTGGGTTTAGGTAGCCTTCTAAGCTCCAATATCTAGGCAAGGCAGATATTTCTGTGGAGTGAGGGAAACTGACAAAATACATGTAAAATAGTATCTCAGGTTATTTTTTTTCTGACATGGACCTCTCACACTGCACAATGCCTTCCGTTTTAAAACTCAGAGCTAGGAAGAGAGTATATGCAGTAAGGATGTAATATGACCTAGATAAAAGCTGCACTGCAAGTGTTTTTTGTGTAATTTTTTTTAATGTAGGAAATTATAGTACAGAAAAATAATAAAAAACAATGAAAAAGAACATCTGTCACGTACAAAATATGAATTATTTTTTGTAGTAGATAATTCATGTACATAATAAATGTGAGGCTTATCACAATGCTGTGCCATCTGGAATCCAGCCTTTTCTATCAGAATGATAATTTCCACATACTTTAAGTTTTGCTTCACTTTGCACTCTCCTTCCTGAAAGAAATGAATCAAAATTACCCCCTCTAAACCTCAGAATGCAGAAAATCTGTAATGTCTTGCCATATTTGTTGCTGTCCAAATCTAGCCTGTAACCTAAGTTAAAGTGTCCTGAGGTTTGGTAGAATGTTTACTGGGATATGGGTGTGTGATTGCTGAGATAAGTAGCAGGTACAGTATTAAAAGATGCAACTTACTCTGACTTCAGGTTGATGCTTATACAAAGTATAAGCCTGCACTCCTTCAAGATTTCTATAAGCTTTGAGTTTCCTGGCACAGAAAATTCAGTTTAGCTGGTAACAGTCATTACGGTCTGTTCTTACTTCCCTGTAGAAATGAGTACTCACATAAAATCCAAGGCCTTAATGGCATGTTTTTGAAGTGGAAAGGAGGAGAATGTATCTTTAGTGATGAAAGTGTCTTTACTCTAAGTTCAACTCTGTCAAGTTCAGTTTACCACATTACAGTTTTTCTACACATTAATATGACACTAGATGTACAATAAATATAGATCAAATTTAAATGTATAACCTTGTATGAGGAGAGGTAGGAATGTCTGAATACTGATTAAAAAGCTCTTCTAGATGACTTCTGGTCCTTCTGAGAGTTAAAATCACAGAATATTAGTGCTAATTCATGCTACTGATAAAAATTCTCTCCAGAATTTAAAACAAAGGAGAGCCATGCATTGCTTGGCCTTCCTTCTTAACTTTTTATCTATTCTTTTTAAAACCTACTAGTTTGTTCTTTGAGAAGAATGCTATTCATATGGTAAGAATATAGCTGCATCGCACCTCATAATAATGTGGAATTACCTGTATTACTTTTACTGGCCAGATAATAGTTAGGCAAAAGTTTTTGTGTTCCAGAAATTTTCAAAACTTGATCACTTTCAATGTATGATGCTTTGGTATTTTATATCTAGCTTTTATTTTGTTGTCTGGTAATAAAAATATAGAAGAGTAACAAAATAATTTTAAAATATGCTTTCAATTGAAATCAAGGTCATAATTCAGACTATAAATCATCTGGACTTGCTCATGTGTGTACTGCTTTTCTTTTTAGACATGTTATGTTCCTGACAAATGAACTAGTTTGTTTACTTAGAGTTTAATTGAGCTGCAAATGAGCAAAGAACCAACTTCATAACTCACCTTATAGGGGTTATAAAAGTCTGTCCAATTTTTTTTTTTTTAACTACAGAACATTACATTTTCACTTCATACACTTATTTTTTTAGTTCATTCACTCTTTTCCCTTTCCCTTTGGACAAGATTCCAACCAGCAAAATGCCAATTTTTGTTTAACCCTTAATGTATTGCCTTTCATGTTGATACTTAGCATGATTGAACTCTACCCTCTTCCGCAGCTTCTTAGTAACTGCTTGCTGATTAGACTGGTTGTATTCTGTCAATTCATAACACTCAGGTGCTGAGTAAAAAGGGCTTTTCTATTTTGCACTGTTTCTTAATTCCTCCAAGTTTCTCCACAGAAAACATTATTATTTTCGGTCCCTGTTGACACTGACTTTCTTTTGGCAGTCCATTCAACTGTATATCACTTCCAGTTGTGGCCAAATCGTCTAATGTGTGATGTTTCATCAATAAGATGCACTTTGAATTGTAATCCTTGCTTTTAAATTCAGTACAAGTCTCCATATAATTTCTCCATAACACTAATTATCTGGTTTGTCTGTCTCTGAGTGAAGAAAGAGCCTCATCTGATTCCACAATGTGCTCCATCTGCTCTTCTGGAGAAAGCAAATGGCTTCAAACTTGAAGCTCAGCTGTGGTCCAGCTGTCAGCTTCTCCTGCTGGCAGTGTTAATGCACCAGAGGGTCCTGGCAGATCGATCAGTGTTTGCAGTGATCTCTGTTCCTACCCCATGAAGACCAAAATCAATGTGCACCATGGCCATATTTAGTAAGCCATTAGAAGGTCAAGCACAAAACTAACAACAATTTGTTTTCCAGTGTTCCAGTGCCTCAGCCATCTGAGTAATTAAGCTTTCTGTTGCCATCACTAGTTTAGTACTGCCAAAAAAGAAGACACTGATATTAACTCAAAGAATAGTTGAGGGATCAGCTTGATTATTGAGACTGGAGGAAAGAATCTGATACTCACTCACAAGGAAATTTTTCTTGTGAAAGGACATCACACTTAGTGGGAAAGATGGCCAGAGCCACAAGGGCCATGCGGTTTGGTGTCACATTATTAAAAACTTGGAGGAACAAGATGACACCTCCGTCAACTACAACTGTGCCAGTAGCTGGGAGTTACAAAGGAGTGCATGAAGAGAGATGAAATCTCAAGAAGAAACGAGGTTATACAAATTACTTATACATAGCTAGTCACGGGATGGTTTCTGTCTGCTATCTTCACAGATTATTGGAGCATTTTAAAAAGCAGCTCTGATTTAAACAGGCATTTAAATAACATTCTTGGGACTTGGTATTTTTGTTATGCAATATGGTTAAGTCATGCTCTGTCTTATACCTGAATAACAAATTAAAATTTTTTTTTTAAAAAAAAGTAACAAGTGGAGAATCAAGTTTAACAACACTAAGAGTTATTTGGAAGGTACTTTGTAGGAAAAACTTCAGGATTTCAGTAGAAGTTGCAGTCCAACTACTTACCTTTTAAAAACTGTGGTTTGACCCATATTTATAAATTTAGTTTGTTGTATACTCTGGGTAAAAGTCACCATTTTAGTCAGAAGGTTCACATGAGTTCTTCCAGGGATGGAAATATACATGTTAGCATGTATAGATAGAATAAAAGAGAATCTCAGTGGGATGCTGGTTTGGACAACACATATTAAAAGATTTTTAAGAAGAAAATTGCAACTTTCTGTTAAGAAATAATTTAAATAACCTTTCTTTTTCAGTGTAAAATGGTTGTGATTTGTTTTTAAAATATTTGGTTTTGATCAAAAACATACACTCTCTGGAGATAATATACTTACTGTAGTCCTGTCATGTATGAAGACATTTAATGAGATAAACAGCATTCCATAATTTTAATGATACACTGGGTCATTGTACATTATCTCAATGAAATTATGATTCTACAATTACACCAGGAGAAGAAGAAACTTTCTTCCAGAATTATGTTGAAGGACAGCTGCTTATTAAGTGGGAAAGTCTTGTGACTGTAATGTTTTTCCAAAGTAACTTCAAAGTTCAGAGGTCTTTATGTAGGGCAGTGGTGAACATGGGAATACTCTGAAGCTTCTTCCCTTTCGAATAGAAGACCTCTGACTTTCCTCTCTATGATGGCTTTTAAGAGCTTGTTAAAATTAAGTAATGATCCTAATGTTCTGCAGATAAATGCAGGTTGAATGCTGTGATATTACCCTGAAGTACCCTCTGGCAGCTTGCTCTGCGCTTGAGTTCTTGCTTTATTCCAATGCAGACAGAGCTACATAGGGATGATGATGTTATATGGACTGGTTTTGTGCCAAAGAAAGTCCTTTAATATATATACGTGGATAAGAAAAGAACAATCGGACAAACAAAATCTTCAGAAAATTCCATAGGCAGCTTTGTGGTTTGTTTTGGATGGTTTTTGAAGGCCAGGTGAAAAAGTGTAAAATAAGTTATGAGAATCTGTGTGTCTCTGACTAAATGGCATTTTATTTATGGTTCTCACATAGTCAACATTTGCTTTTGTACACANACACCCCTTATACCTTGCTTTGCCCACAGCTCTGTGGATCAGATCCCACCTCCAAGGATCAGGCTCTGAATGATAAACTTCTACACAATACATATGTAAAATTGAAAATTTGCTTAGAGCTGAGAAAAAATCTAAAGATAGGATATCTGGAAAATGTTGCTATTTCTTGTGTTTGAATTGTAATATTCATATTTGCTGATGCATATGTTCTACAAGACAGGCAGAGAAAGTAGTTTCTTATTACTGAGGTGGAGAGCTTGTCCTCTTTAATTTTGCCTCTTCTCTGTGTAACAAATCTATTTATTAACTATTTTTTGCTCTTTGTCCACTGCTGAAATGAACTGTGTATTATCTTCTCTGTGATATGACTGATTCTTGCTCCTGATCTAATCCCTGTTTTCTTAATCTTGAAGAAATCATAAGAATAAAATCTGCTTCTTTACTAAATTATGTTACCTTTAGTTTGGCAGAGAGCTCAAATTAGTTATATGAATTATAATTGATTATAAATTGTAATATAAATTATATGTTTTTTTAAATACTCTATAGCTAGAAAATATCTCCTAACCATGTATTAAGCATTCTTTGCAAGTACCTTTAGGAGATGTTATTTTAACTATGTCCTTTGGCTCAAATTTGTGTTTTAAAAGCCATGCATTAAAATGAGCTAGGAAAGAAAANCATGTATAGATAGAATAAAAGAGAATCTCAGTGGGATGCTGGTTTGGACAACACATATTAAAAGATTTTTAAGAAGAAAATTGCAACTTTCTGTTAAGAAATAATTTAAATAACCTTTCTTTTTCAGTGTAAAATGGTTGTGATTTGTTTTTAAAATATTTGGTTTTGATCAAAAACATACACTCTCTGGAGATAATATACTTACTGTAGTCCTGTCATGTATGAAGACATTTAATGAGATAAACAGCATTCCATAATTTTAATGATACACTGGGTCATTGTACATTATCTCAATGAAATTATGATTCTACAATTACACCAGGAGAAGAAGAAACTTTCTTCCAGAATTATGTTGAAGGACAGCTGCTTATTAAGTGGGAAAGTCTTGTGACTGTAATGTTTTTCCAAAGTAACTTCAAAGTTCAGAGGTCTTTATGTAGGGCAGTGGTGAACATGGGAATACTCTGAAGCTTCTTCCCTTTCGAATAGAAGACCTCTGACTTTCCTCTCTATGATGGCTTTTAAGAGCTTGTTAAAATTAAGTAATGATCCTAATGTTCTGCAGATAAATGCAGGTTGAATGCTGTGATATTACCCTGAAGTACCCTCTGGCAGCTTGCTCTGCGCTTGAGTTCTTGCTTTATTCCAATGCAGACAGAGCTACATAGGGATGATGATGTTATATGGACTGGTTTTGTGCCAAAGAAAGTCCTTTAATATATATACGTGGATAAGAAAAGAACAATCGGACAAACAAAATCTTCAGAAAATTCCATAGGCAGCTTTGTGGTTTGTTTTGGATGGTTTTTGAAGGCCAGGTGAAAAAGTGTAAAATAAGTTATGAGAATCTGTGTGTCTCTGACTAAATGGCATTTTATTTATGGTTCTCACATAGTCAACATTTGCTTTTGTACACATAAATCCTCTTTATTATTTAGTTTGAAGCTCCTGATAATAAAAAACCCAACAGAACTGACTATTAGGCTAGCTGACTGAAAGTAAGTGCTTTGTAAAAGTCAATATTCAACTCACCAGATGGGTACATGAAAACAAATATTTTTTCCCCAGGGGTCTCAATTTTCCAAATAACAGGTCCCTTTCAGAAGGGTAAAATAACTACCAAAAATGAATGCAATTTATTCAGGCTAAACATATAATTACTTTAAAAACTGTAAAATTATTGCTTTAACATTTGTAATCTCTTTTGATCTTACTCGCAGAATAAATTGGATTTTTTTTTTCTCAAGGTAAATAATCCATTAAAATATCCTAAATCATTAACTGAGGAAAAATACCTAGGCTTGATATATTATTTAATACTGTAATAAAGAAGACATTTCTCCAATTATTAATTTAGTCTATGCATTAGATTATCTAAAGGATGTTTTTACAGTTTTACGAATCAACACACATATATACATACATATATNTCTGTGATATGACTGATTCTTGCTCCTGATCTAATCCCTGTTTTCTTAATCTTGAAGAAATCATAAGAATAAAATCTGCTTCTTTACTAAATTATGTTACCTTTAGTTTGGCAGAGAGCTCAAATTAGTTATATGAATTATAATTGATTATAAATTGTAATATAAATTATATGTTTTTTTAAATACTCTATAGCTAGAAAATATCTCCTAACCATGTATTAAGCATTCTTTGCAAGTACCTTTAGGAGATGTTATTTTAACTATGTCCTTTGGCTCAAATTTGTGTTTTAAAAGCCATGCATTAAAATGAGCTAGGAAAGAAAATTGAGTCTGGATTCGTTGTTGGAAGTACAATCTCCAGCAGAGTTGTCAGGACTGAATTATATGGGGTGGATATCTGGCAAGGAAACTTTTACAAAAGGTAAAGATAGCAGTTAGTGAATTTCAGAAGATTTTCCACGTAGTGCAAAAAGGGGGATGGTATGTCTCTTGTACACCTCTGTATGCCTCTATTCCAGATTAGCTGCTTTGCCTGACATTACAGCTTTTGGGACCTGGGCTGTTCATAATTAGTGATAATGCAATATATTGCCCAGTGTAGTATAATTTGTATAAAGCTATTATTTTTCTATATTTTTGGTATACAATGGTTAAATCTGTATTGAGGGATGTGATTAATTGGGTATACAAATGTTTAAAGATTATTCCAGTTGGAACCATTTGAGACCAAATGTTAGTATTAATGATGCCACATTTAAAGAATTGTAATAAGCTTGTTTTAAAACTTCATGAAGAAGTAAAAAGAAAAAAAATTCTAGTTTTTAGTATTTGTAATGTTGATAATTCAATATTTAAAGTCTGGTGGAAAGTGATATTTCTCAGGAGCTGGTGGCAACCAATGCTGCTAAACTTCTTTGTCAGTGACGTGGACAGAGGAACTGAGGGCACTCTTAGAAAGTTTGCAGATGGTATCCAGTTGATTTGTGCAGGTGACATGCTGGAGGGAAAGGATAGCATCCAGAGGGACCACAACAGGCTGGAGGGGTGGAGCCATATGAAGAACACGAAGTACAGACTGTGTGGAGAATGGATTGAGTGGAGTTGTGTGAGTTTGGTAATTGAGAGGCAGGACATAGACCTGCAATATGTGCTCATACCCCAGAAAGCCAAATGTCCTGTGCTGCATCCAAAGCAGCGAGGCCAACAGGGGAGGAGAGTGTGCACATCTGCTCTGCTGGGGTCGCACCTGCAGTGCTGTGTTCCCAGTGCAGAAGAGACATCATCCTGCTGGAGTGAGTCCAGAGGAAGCTCATGCAGATGAGCAGGGCTGGAGCATGTCTCCAAGTGGAGAGTGGGAACAGAGGTTGAGTAAGTTAGGGTTTTCAGCCTGGAGAAGTCCATGGGGAAACCACACAGCCCTTCAGTAGCTAACAGGAGCCTAGAAGAGAGTTGAAGAGGGCTTTTATACAAGGGCATATAGAGATAAGACAAGGAGGAATGACTTCAAACAGAAAGAGAGTAGGTTTAAGTTAAACATAAGAAATAAATACTTTATTGTGATGGTGGTGAGATCTTGGAGTAGGTTGCCCAGAGAAGTTTTGGATGTCCCATCCCTGGAAATGTTTGAGACCAGGCTGGATGTGGTTTTGATCAACCTAATTTCAAGAAGGTCAATGCCCCATCCAGGGTCCCTGCCCATGGGAGGTGGGTTGGACGAAGGTCCCTTCCAACCAAAGCCATTCTGTGATTCTATGACATTTGAGATTGTGACATCGACCAGACTCAATGACTATTTACTGGAATACAGTTTTGTTGGAATGCAACCAGTTCAGAGTCCAAATGCCCCAAATAATCTGGATTAGACCTTTACTTATAACAGGTTTGATTTGAGCGGTTTTTGAAATATATAGTTCCCCTTGAAGTCAGTGAGCATTGTTTGTCCTCATCTCAGAATAATTTGTCAACCTGGTCACAGTATCTCTATCCACTGAAATATGATCCATGATTTACTTTGATTTTACAATAATTTCTTCTTGAATGGCAGGATTTATTTTTATTTTCAGAATAATTTGTAAAAATAAAATGTCCCAACTTTTGGAGAAATATGTGATTAAAAACTCCATCCTTTGGAGAATTATATTTTTTTTGCAGTCTCTAAATGGTGTTCTGTAGTATGGTCACAGAACTCAGCCTTTTGGCAGAGAAAATCGTCTTACATTGAATGAGGTGCAGCTGTTGTAGGAGTTTTGGCATATATATCCTTTCTTAGGATGTGTTTTCTAAATGATTACATTTAATATATGATAAATGAATAGCATACAAATAAAAAAATAATAATATAATTTTGAGTCCTTGATATAGTAAAGTCTCTGTAATGATTGATTATTTTTCAGTAAAACAGTTAATTCAGAAAAATTAGCATTTCTTTTTTCTTTAAAAAATTCCCAACAAGACAACACTACTGTTAATTGTGTTATTGTGTTGATTTTTTGAGATATGCACAGTGACTCCAGAATATGTACATAGTCTCTCCCAGGGACAGATTTTAGAAAGGTGAAAGAGAGCCATTGTTCACACATGGGTGTGTCAAACAGGCAGTTGAATGCATCAGCCATCAAAGATGTCAGACCAAATAAAATCAGAGTGATTGTGGAAGCTATAGTCCACTTCAGGAATATGGTTTGAGAAATGCATGGTTCTAGCGATAGCTGACTAGGAATAGGATAGTTTATCATTTGAAGTCAGAGAAATTATATGTGATAGGAAACAAAGCCCTTTCTCTGCTTCAAAATGGAGGAATTACATCATTCTGTTGCTACTCTTCTGTTTAGAAGAAATGATGGTTTGGATAAAATTTTGGATTCATGTGTATAGATGTGAGCTCTTTTGATGATGTGGGAGTGAGTCACTTGCGTTAACAGATGGAAAGAATGAAAGGGGGAAAAAAGAATCCTCTTGGATGTCATGGCAACAAATAAGTCCTGTGTGAGGGAATGGAAATTTCTTGATTTTGTTGTAGTTAATATTATTTTGGTTGATGAAGCTGCATCTTAATCAAATCGCATGAATTCCTTAAAAGCTAGAATAAAAATAAGAGAGCATGGTCTCTGCTGTTTGACTAAGAAGTTGAATTAGACTTATAACTACAGGGCAAACTTGGATAGAAGCATAAGCTACTCGGATTTCTGAAGTATTTATAGCCCTTTGATGGCTTGGTGAACTACTTGTTGGTGACTGTTTTGTACAGCTTTGCTGCTGTAGGGCTTCCCTTCTCCTCAGAACTTTATTTTTTTATTATAGAAGTAAGTACTAAAAGGTGCAGTAGGTGCAGTACAATTGAACAGAAAGAGTCAGATATTCTGCTTTGTATTTGGGGGAAAAAACATGGCTGCTTGAAGGCAGAGGTAGAAAGGTGTTCAGAGAACTAAAATTACTTCTGTAAGTGCTCTTTTTCCAGTGAGATGAATGAAAATTAAGTGGCCTCAGAGATTATGCTCCCACTCCGGCTCTCCCTTCTGCTTTTCTCTCAAGTACTCCAAGCTGAGGTGCTGGCACAGCTGCTGTTGAAACTTGACATATCAATAATAATGCCATTTCTACCCTGCAGTGTGGAAAAGGGTGCAGGAGAGACACACTAGCTGCTTTTTCACTTGATGTGACGGTGAGGAGAGGTGCAGCAGCTGTCGCTGCTCTTTTTTCTGTTTGCTTCTCTTTCTGAATCAGGGAGTGTTGCTTGGTCTGAGTCACATTTGGTGTTGAATTGCAATTAAGCTCATGAACCCGAGTTTGTCTACTCCTTTGGCCAGAAAATGAGTCTTTTTGTGGTTAACTTCTAATGCTTATACATATGCATCAGTGTTCTTAGAACATGGTATTATCTAAATTTA
Source organism: Donacobius atricapilla (assembly GCA_013397315.1). Taxonomy (NCBI): domain Eukaryota; kingdom Metazoa; phylum Chordata; class Aves; order Passeriformes; family Mimidae; genus Donacobius; species Donacobius atricapilla. The sequence continues at coordinate 23,128 of WBMY01001941.1, forward strand.
CAACTCCAAAATTGCTCTTAATTTCATCCAAGATATGTGTAACCTAATATAATGTCATGTAAGATTAAGTAAAAGATCCATTCTCACATCCCATTTCTTTATATATATATTTTAGGCCAATTTAATTCTTTGGGATGAAGTAGTCTTTTAGGTGTTTTGAGATGTGACTACAATAACAAAGTGAAGCAGTATAGCTCTTTGAGTCAAATGCTGTCATTATTCCAGTGGCAACTGAACAGCTTATAAATAACCAGCTTACTGCTCGCTTGATAGGTGAAATAATGGCTTATGCTTTTAAAAAAGCATTGCTGCAAATCTATGCTGTCCCCAGACTATGTTTCACAGTTTAAGCTAGCATGCTGTCCTCTGCACTAGTTAGCTGCTGCACTGAAGCTTCTGGGCATAGACATGTGTTCCCCTGTGCCAGTGTGGCTTCAGGCAAGCAATAAACTGGTGAAGAAGACAGCTGAGAACTGTGCATTTTAGTACCAGAATTTGCTATTAGCTCACAAAATACTGTTCTAAATTATTTCACTGTAATATGATCCTCTTCTAACAATAAGAAACTTCCCTTGAGTTGCTGTAGGTCTTCCTGGATCTTGCAAAGAGCTGCCATCCCTCACCAAGGAAGGTCTGAGAACCCCTCTGATGGAGCCTGGATGTATATAGGTGTATACAATAGACAGATTGCTGTGATGTGCAGTTGGCTTTTCTCACAAACTTACTAGAAGTTGTGAACTTTAGCAAAGATTTCACAGAAAAGCTTGTCCTGTGTACAACCTTAGATCTAAAAAGTAAAGAGCTACCCATTAAGGTAGCTGTGCTGAAAATACAATACTACTGACACACAGGAATTAAGTTAGACTGCAAGAGTGATTGGCAGATGGCAAGACTAAAAAGATTTTTTCAGCTGTTCCACTTGGAGCCTTTGTGCAGTTCCTGAGAAAGTATTCAGTAAACCCACCAAAAGATGGATGTGATAATCAAGTTTGATATTTGCATAGGTTCTGTGGCTAATATACTTTGTTCAACAAAAACCATGATTTTACATAGTTGATCTTTATCAATCCATTCACAGATTACTGCTGGAATTGCAATGGAAAAGAAGAAAAGGGTGCTCTCAATTCCAAGGTGAAGATGTAGATGTGATAGATTAAAAAGGTGATGACTGAGCTTGTTGTGTAGTTTTGCTATACTTTCAAATTAACAGACAGTTAGGTAGATTTCCATAAATAACTATAGCATCCACAACATCCTGTGTTTTCTTTCATTTGTGTCTTTCCACTGAATGGTCTAGCCTACATTTGATCCTTTATGTTGATAAATATATAATAATTTTGGGATGATAGATATCTTTACATATTGCTGGTATATATATATGCTCATCCACTCCTTCTAGGAGGTGTTTAACACCCAGCTTATTAAGCCAATGAACTGAATGAGGTAAATATTGTGTCAAAGGAACACTTGACCAGTAATGCCAGAAAAATATATTGGACCTCAATACTATAACCATGTTTATGTGTTCCAAAGAGTATTTGGAATGAAAATATGCAGACCTAAAGGCTTCATTCAAAAACTCCTGGAAGAAAGAGAAACCATTTTGCCTTCAGTACATATCAATAGATAAGCACAGAAGACATAGATTTGGCAGTCATTGGTATTCTTGACTACGTAGGAGACCAAGCTAGGGACTTTTCTACATACATAGATACGAGATAATGCTTGTAGTGCTTTGACCTCGTCTGGTACAATACCTCCCTTTTATCAGTCATCTGGGACTTCACCTAGCTCCCATGACTTTTCAAATATCATGGAGAGTGTCTTGGCCACTACCCTCAGCCAATTCCCTCAGGACTCTGGGATGCATCCCATCAGGTCATCTTATACACCTATGTGAATCTATGATCATCTTTCTGGGCTGCAATCAGACATTGCTAGCTCATGTCGAGTTTTCAGCCTCTAGAATCTCCATGTAGGGCTGTTCTCAGTATGTTCACCTTGCAGCCTGTACTGAAACTGAGGATTGAACTGAATAAGGTGCAGGATCTTGCAATTGTTCTTGTTGAACATCTTGAGGTCTGCAGGGAGGCAGTCATCAAATCTATGAGGATCCATCTGGGACTGTGGGATACCGTTATGCTCAATATTAATTTGCTACTATTTTGTTGACAAAAGAATTTTTTTATTCACTAATATGATTGTGGATTCTTTAGTAATGTAGAACGCAACTGAGTGCATAACTTACTGTAAGCAACAAATAAAGATGGGATATTAATTTTGCACTGGCTCTGAGGCAAAAATACTGAAGCCATTGGTAGTGGTGTATGAACTTGGAGATTAAATGCACTGGTTTGCAAAAATTGTAGAAGAAGAGGTAATAGTTATATCCCTAGGAAATGCATGTCAATGTTCGAGAAACACTGGGCAACTCATTAAAAAGTCAAAGGTTGACAGATGTGTACAACCCAAAAAAATCCCTGCCAAAATGCAACTTGGATAACACTGTTGCATTTTAGGTAGTCGTTGCTCAAGATAAGGCCAGTGTGAAGAGAAAGCCCTTGAAGAGCCCTTTCCAGCACAGCATAGTTGCAGTTATACCAAAACAACAAGCTGCAGCAGAAGAAGACGGCAGGGTTAGTAAGGATTGCCAAGTACTGTATGGCCTGGAAATTCTGGTGTCTGTGATGGTCTGGTAAACTCACATTGCACAGAAACTCCTTAAACATATAGTAACACCCAAACCAATGCCATTAGGCAATCCTGATCTTGTCCTTGTGATTGAAGGATTTTTAGGATGCCCATAGAAAATCTATGAAGGGATACAGGACATGTGACCCTTTTAGCTCATAACCAAGATCTACCTGCCTTCCTCCTTCAGGTCAATTTATGGTGCCTGGGGAGAAAGTCTGTGATTAGAAATTGTAACTGTAAATTTATACTACACTGCAATGTTAAGCTATTACATTTTGGGACAGCAACGATACTCATTTCATATCCTTTCAAACAATGTATCTCTAGTGTGATCCCACTCTAATATGACTTTAGCTGTCATTCTCTTATCTCATTTTTGACAAAAAATATCCTCAGTGAAAAGATGCAGCTTCTACGGTAAGAAACAGTCTTTTGATTATATAAGTGTAGAAGGTACACAGAAACTTGTTGCAGTGATTTAACATGTTTTTATTCTTGTTTCGATCTCTTTGTTTTTCCTGTAACTTTTAAGTAATCTTGCTATTACCCCTTTTGATTTGTACACTTTTAAAAACACTTTGGGGATGGGCAGAAAAGTCATGCATCAAAGATGGCTTGGCAGTAAAAAGATGGCTTTTATAAACTGGTAATTGGGAATCAATATGCTTTAAGCTGTGGGCAAGAAATGTAATAAACAATCTAGTCTGGAGGGACAAAGGATTATTTGTTAATAGTATAAAAAGGTCAGTGCTACAGTAATTAAATTAAACCTGCAAGGCATTCCGAGCCATACTTCCAAATTGCAATATACCAGAAAGAAAGAAGATGCTTGACAACTATTTTCTGTTGAATCTACCATGAGTCATGTCCTATACAAATGAACATGCTTAAGTAGCTTTCTGCTTTAACACTTGATTTTAAATCTGCAATAATTGATATTATATTATTCAATGCTGTAAAGACCCAACAGCTCAGAGGTGAAGAGTATGAGGCTCTGCACTGACCCAGGTTCAGAGCAGCCCATATTTCTGTAGGACACACAGTATCTACCTGCATCCATGAAGTCTTGCAGCAGCCGTGCTGTATACCTGTGAAGTATTGCACCAGAAGCTTGGTCTTTTGCCTACAAAAAAAAAGCAAGGATCATCCTTGTGGTTGAACCAATATCGGCAGTTGCACCCAGTAAGTTTCCAGGATTGTTTCTGCTGGAATTAAACAATGTATGTTGTGTTGTTAAAACCAGAAAAATTAATATGAAATACTGCTTAAGCATTTGAAACCACTCTGTTCCTTGGATTTTGTGTTAACTTCTACATGTAACTTAATGAACTGCAACATGGATAGTTATGAATGCATGATTTTTTCTTTCTTTGTCCATTTTTTGAAAAGTTTCATATTTCTGAAGTTTATCTGTAGCAGTGTTTGCCTGTAGATCTAGTCTTTTGAATCTTAAAAGAGCACCTCAGGAAACACATAGATATAATTAATCTTGGGATAAGGACTGTGTGAGAATACTAATTTACTTTTAATTAGTAATATTTTCTTAGTCAACTTTATTACTGCTGCCAACTACTTGGTAGAAATGAAGGCTTTAATAAGAAAAATAAAATGGGGATGCATTTTTTGGCCGGCTGGCCCCAAAAGATGGAAGATTACTAAGGCATCATACAAATATCTTACATTATGTGAGTTGAATTTTTTTTCTGTTGACAGCAGGAGAACTCAGTTTTTGGCTTTATTATGGCTAGGTATGTTTTCTAGATTATTCCATGTTTCTGAGAACATCCCTGATCCAACACTTGTGAAATAGCACCAGTTGCTGGTTTTTTTTCTAGTACAACTGGATTCATTGGTAGGGGGAATAGTCTGAGACTAAGTCATATTTAGGCTTAGTGAGTTTTCTGAGACTTGGTGGGGAAAAGTCCTCTCAAGTTCCACATTAACAAGCTATAATCTCAAGTGATTTGGTTTGGTTTTCTTTATGAACAGTGGGGTAAAAAATATTGCCTCTCATCTTATCAAGGATCAATGGATAGAGGATAGTGTGAGGAAAAAGTGATACATGAAAAGCAGGTAGTTCAGCTGTCAAACAAGCTCTAATTTGCTTAAATTTGTTTAATTTCCATTAAGTGAATGAGATCTCAATGGGTTGCATATCATTGAATTTTGCAGTATGTTTTTACACACAGTTCAGAAGTTTCCAGGGCCTGGATTTTAAGGGGGGAAGCTAACATCAAAGTGACTGGCCATTGTAACGAGTAAAGTGTTGGGGGCATTGGAATAAACAGCCACTCTTCTCAGCATGAACTGTCTGTAACTAGGCAGTAAAGAAATCCTGAGGATGTTGTATATGAGCTGTTTATAAGAATACCAGTCAGGGACAGATTCATAATTGTGGACAAATCTCTTAGAAAACAGATAATGGATTTTGAATTTTTGAAAGCAGACAGATCTTCTGACTGCTGGGTAAGGGTTTTTTGGTTTTTTTTCTATTTCTCTGTGTTTATTTGATATGCCTGTTATGATAAAGCCTCAATGTATTTCTCTGATAAAAGAGCTGTCTATATTCAAATCCATAGACTTCTGATGTACAGGATTGAAATTTAAGGAGAAAAAAAATCACTGAAAATACATTAAAATCTTTTCACCTACAAGTTAAGTAGGGTTTAAATCCATGAGCACAAAGAGAAATTTGTAAGTTCAGAATATCAGAAATGTGCCACTTTGAAGCATTTCCCTTTTTCTTGGTTCTTCATAATACATTAGTTCTTGAATGTCAAAGTACTATTTAAATATTGTAATCAAACTGATTCAGTGCTTAGTTCAACTTCTGTTAATTTCTATTTTCTTTGTATAAGGGAAATGTTTGTAGATATAGGCTTTCACTGCTCTTCTGTCAGTCCTTGATAGTGGAAAACCATGAAAATTATAGGATTGCATGTTTTCTATTGTTCATAACACTGTGTGAGAACAGTAACCATGACAGAATTGTGTGATGCCAGAATAATATTTCTGGCTCAGGAGATAGCATAGTTAAAAGCAACAGAAGACCAAAAGATAATTAGAGGTGGTGAATCTTACATCCACAGCAGTATAAAGCTACCGAAAAAAAAGGATGCAAAGAAATCCATCCAGTTAAGGTGTGAGGTACCTGACCTATAAATTGCGATTGATTAGTTTGCTTAAACAGTGTTTTGGGAAATTGCTGAAAAGATGTTTCAGAACAATGTCATATTTACAATACGTTCTTGAAATGTTGTAAGTAGACTGAAGTGGGAGATAGTAAGAGCACCAACCAAAAAGGTATGACCTTAGGCGTGCAGTAGCATGTGCTTTTGTGGGAACATGTTATGTATGAGCCTGGAGCCTGGAAATCCATTTGTACCCTGATCTGAAAAAATTGAAGCGTGGCCAGCAGGTTGAGGGAGGTGATTCTGCCTGTCTTCTCTGCTCTTGTGAGATCCCACCTGGAGTGCTGCATCCAGCTTTGGTGCCTCTAGAACAAGACAAACAGGGACCTGCTGAAGTAGGCCCAGAGGAGGGACATGAAAATCATTAGAGGGATGGAACCACCTATTAAGGCAGGCTTAGAGAGTTGGGCTTTCTAATGCCTGGAAAATAAAAGGCTCCAGGGAGACCTTTTAACAGACCTGTATTATATGAAGTGAATTTATAAGAGAGACTTTTTGTCAATGTCTGCCATGACAGACAAGAGGCAATGGCTTTAAATTAGAATAGGTTGAGAATAGGTTTAGGCTGGACATATAGAACATATTTTTTACACTGCAACATTGCCCACATGGTATCCCCAGGGATAAGGATATCAAGTATACAAAAATATTTGATGATGTGGATGGTCTCTAGGAAACAATGACAAGTACAGGCAATATGATTGTGGTCAGGACGACTTCACTGCAGGCACTTCACTGTTACACCAGTCTCTGGCATGCAATCACTAGAAGAAATCAGCAAGTTAAACCCATAAGAAATTAATTCTTGAGTGAATTGTTTTCTCTGATTACTGTACCAAGACACTGAATAATGTGATACCTATTTCTATTGAAACCTGATTTTTGCAAGAATTGCTAGAAATTGTTTTGCAAATTATTGAACATAAGCAATTTATTTCTAGTTTTATTAGATTTCATTCCTATTTTAGACCTTGGTTTTTAGATTAATTTTTTACAGCTTACCAGCTCATTACTAGTTAAGAGATATGAGCATTGTCTTGAAAAATCAGCTGTTGTATCATTGCTGGTTTTTTATCTTTTCTCTATGAAAATATTTCTCAGGGAGCATGCTAAGTAAAAATGTTTTTTAGCCTTTTTCAGGACTTTTTTGGAGCTTTGGTTGTAGACTTTGGTTGTGACTGTTTCTGAGAAACAGGTTTTGCTAGGGAGCAGAAGCTGCTTCCCCTCTCAGCTCTTCAATAAATAATATTTTTCTCTTGTCTCTGAATGCTTGCTTGCAGGTACTCATTCCCTTTTTTGTTTCTTTTCCTCCATTTTCTCATCCTATCACAACTCTATGGAGGAGATAATATGTCATAAATGAAAAACTTTCTTGTCTTGACGCTGTAATGAGGTTGAAATTCGTATTATACTGCAAAGTTAGCCTGACTCCATGCTGATTGCTTTTTATGTGGTAACACTGTACAAGAAGCAACATGCATGTACATGCTGTTTCATACTCAAATTTACTTAACTCTATGTAATGTATTCTTAAAAACCCCAAACAAACAAACACTTTTTCTTCTTATCCCTGGCTTAAAGTGCCAACATGTATCTTATGGCAAATTAAAAACAATATCTGGTTTCCATGGAAAGTGAGGAAGAGCTCACAGTGACTGAATAGCAGCAATCCTTGAATGTGAAGAGAATGCTGGAGCAAACTCTACTTTTTCTTGTCTTTATTTGTGTTTTATGTAGAGCTTGTTTTGCATATTTTGGGAATGCCCATCTGGTAATTGTGAATGATTGCCGTGACTTTTTTGTGTCCTTTAAGGGACTCAGTAGGAAGCCTTCTGCTACCACCCCCAATTCCTACTCCCATGAGGTCCTACTTCACTAACAGAGTCTTGAAATAAGCAGATGACCCTTGAAATTTCCCAAGCACACCGGCTGGTTTAAAATAGGCCTAGGGTTTGCCACTACAAAGTAGCACTTGTCTCTTAAATAAGAGGGTTTTTCTAGTATTGACTCACAAAAATGCAACAAATGACATGGCTGGCATAGATTTTTATGGCTGGGGAACCAGGAAAGAGCAAGTGTACACCCCAGGCAATCCAAAACAATAAATATACTGTTACTCATTATTCTCTGGGGACCTAGGGGAGAACTTCTAATCCTTGATTTCAATTTCACATTAAATCTCCACGTGTTGGATACAGCGAACACCAAGAGAATTGCAAACAACAGTGAACTAGAAAAAAACCCAACAAAACCAGAAAGAAACTTTCACTAGAATATAACTTGTGAGAGTTAAGGTACAACCTATAGAGAACTGGGAAAATGTCTGAAGCAAGGAAACTGGTAATACTTTCACTTTGGCTTATCCATGTATTTGTAGAAAATCTGAAAATTTTAATTCAGAGGAAAATTCAACCTTTTGAACTCAAATAATGTCCATTTTTTTTCTATTATTCAACTGGAAAATAATTTTTTTGAAGGGAGTGAGAGTACTACAGGCCTTCTTAGAGGAATTGAAGTCAGACAAAACTGATTTATGGTTTTTGTATGCAAGTTTTTTTTATTTTTTGATTTCAGTAATGAAAATTGTTTATCATTGAAACAAATATCTAGGACAGCATTTTTCAAATTACTGAGGTTAGCATAAAGCAAAACAAATTGCTTCAAGGGGCTTTGAAATCACAGATGAATTAAGGATGTCTCTTGATTTTGTGAAGCTCCGCGTTGTTCAATAATATCACTACTGATTGACTGGTATTCTACCTTTTATCTTTACGAGATGCTCTCAAGTAAAACAGAATTCAAGGTAGTCTGTGATCACTAGGCGAAGATGTCAGATGAGTGTAGAATATTAAAAAGGGTTAAGCCAAATGCCTTTTCAATTTTATTGATAGAGAGGCTTCTTGGACACATATTGGTAGTGACGTGTGACGCAGGTTTGTGTTTTGTGGTATATCACTCAATGCATCACATCAAAAGCTACAAAACAGTGGCAAAGCCTCACCTCAAGAAAACAGGGAATATCAAACATACCAGATTAAAGGGATGAAATTAGAATACCTATCTGAGGAGTTAAAATAAACCTATATTCAGAGATCTCTCTTGAGATTTAGACTTGATTTAGATACGACAGATTAAATTTCATCAGGTCAGAGCTAAACTTTGACAAGAGTTATTTGTACCCTAGATGAAAACATAAAAGGTTTAAAATTAAGTAGAATAGTTCTAAAAAATTTTTCAAGTTCTGGCAATGTGCCATTTTTAAATTCACAACCAAGCAGAAAGCTTCATTCGATGATAAACATTATTGATAATGCAGGCTTCTTTGATACATATTTGCTCTGATGTGTGAGGCCAGACAGCTGTCTTGTATAATAGACCATAGCACTTGGTAAAATTACATCACATAAAATCCAAAAACAAAGCTTCACCTCAAGAAAATAGGTAGTTATTCAGTATTTCAGGTAGATAGCTTGCGGTACCGTGCTCACCTAAAATATCTTCTCTTGAAATCGGCTAACAGCCCCTTTAATTTGCAGTATCTGAGACGAAGTAGTTTCTTCCCCATCATATCTTTACCTGATTCAATTTGCTTGCATGGAGCACTGATTCTTGGCAAGTAAACTCATTTAGCAGCAGACATTTAGACAGAAGTGCACTGACTGAGTTTTTCAGCTACTGTTCTTTTTGTGTATGCAGCAGCACTCCAACAGGAGTCACCTCAAACTTATGCTACATCATGACATTGCAATATCCTCCACAAGCAGACATGGTGAGAAATAGTGGCGAATAAACAGTGAAATAGTGGAAGTCTGGACTTCTGGCAGTGCATCATCTTTTAGTGAAGCATGCTTATTTTCACTTCAATTGCTGGCAAAATATATGGCCTATGAAAGTAATTTCATTCATGATACATAGGGGAAAATGTTTTTTTGTAAAATTCCATTATCTGAAGGGTTCACGGGGTTCAACTTACCTAAGATAGCCCTTCACTGCTGGAAATGAAGCCTGTTCTTAGCCAAAGTATGTATGACTTACAAAGATCTCAAAAGTAGTGTGGATGTCAAGATAGTAAAGAAAAAGTAGGTCTTCCCTCCAAGAAATTTCACTAAACAGCTGGCATTAAAACTCTGTAGCATTTTGTAGAGCTCTCAATTTCTTTACCTCTCTTTTTCATTTATCTGTCTTCCTAAAACATTCTACATTTAATAGTGACATTGACATGAACAGAATTCTAGGGGAGATATAATTTTTGTACAGAAAACTTCATTGAAAACTGGAAATAACTAGATGAAGTCCTTTCACCCTTCACTGTTGCAAGTGCTACTCAGTGGCCAGTTCTCTCTTTTTCCAATATAAAACTAGCAGAAGAGTTAACTTCTCAGTGAGGATTAAATTATGGACTCCTACTACTATATCAATTATGACAGAAATTTTCAAATAAATATTTACTGTAAGTGATCATGCATTAAAATTTAAGTTTACCTTTGGACAAATTGAGGAATGGTTCCCTTTCAAGTTATATTACAGTCCTGCAAACTTCAAGAAAGTTATATATTTAACTTATCCATCAATTAAAAAAATCTCATAGCCATATTAAACTTTGATTTTTCCTGAAAATCTAAGTTTATAAATATTGGAATATGCTCTGAAAACCATTAAATTTGGTCTCTGGTGAGGTAAGGGAAATATAATTAAAGTGCAAGTGACAGATTTAATTATTTATGGTTTGGAATTTTTTTTAAAGCATCCTCTCAGTCCCCTTCTTGCATTTAATAAGGACATTAATTGAAAAACTGTCACAAAGTTTTAGGAATAGTTAAAAATTTTTCAGGTTGGAACTAACATCCGCAAGTTAACTGGTCCAGTACAGAGAAATAATGGACTTTTTTTCTGAAATATTGCTTAATAACTGAGTAGCTGCCAGCAAACTCTGTAGAACTTTTGGCTTCATTAATTTATGAAGTGAGACTTCAGACCACAGGCATTCAAAGATGGGAGAAGAGTTCAGTGCTGGGGTGTCAAAAGCATAAAAGGTCATGTCACAAAGGTCTTTGAGGCAGGATAAGATTAAAAAATTATATTGCTGCCTCTAGAATGAATATCCAGTACTGTCATCCAGGGTGATTTTACACAAAATGTGGCAGATGAATGCGTCCACAAGTACATATTAACATAGTCCCTTGTAGAATCTATTTCTGTTCACTGATTCTTTCTCCAAAAGGTTACACTGATGTGAGCTGAAAAACAACCAGCTCTTTGTCAGACCTCACCCATTAGTAATGCAGATTTTTTCACATTATTTTGCCAACAAACACAGCTTACTGTACTTAATTTGAGGCGTGTAAGAGTCACATACGTTTGACAATACATCTACTTTAAGCGTAACCATAATTCCTGTTTAGATACAGTGCCGATATCTATGTTACAAGTTCTGGTTTTATTCTGAAGTATTTACTTCAAGTAACTTCCTTTCTGCTCAAAAGTTGAATGAATGAGGTGTTGTCTGCCTCTAAAATAGCAAAAGTATGTCCCCAGGTTCTGATTCTTTAAACAGAACAGTAAACTTTCATCCCATGAACTCATGGAAATGTTCAGATAAACATGCTACTCTAGATTTATGCAATGTCTAATATACAATGTTCTCCTCTTCCCTTGATCCACTGTACTTTGATTAGTATGTGGTCTAGGTGTCATGTTTTGCATTCTATCTTATTAAATCTAAAAAAAAAAAAAAAACCCAAAAAACCCCACCAACCAAACACAAACAAACAAACAAACAAAAAAAGGAAAAAATCAAAAGTGTGCCAGCTGGTAATAAAGTTTGTTCTACAGCTTGCATCAGTTCTAATGTGCTAGACAATGTGGATTAGGTAGTTGGTTATCACTGGCTCGACACTTTCCCTGCTGCTACCTTTTGCTGCAACTGGACAAAGGGTTATGATGGTTCTACCTACAGAAGCATAACTGCACTGATGTAATCTCTCATCATGCCACGGGAGACTGCTCTGTTATAAAAATGGCTCTTTACACTACGCAGAATGTCCTGTCTGTTTTCATAAGTTAAGATGAAAAGGATATAGTTATCCTGGAATAAATATTTACAGAAGATTTTATTGACTTAAAGACATCATTACACAGAAGGTAAGTTACAAGCTGAAGTGTAGATAAAAAGTTTTACCTAATATTTTAAATCATTTCTATCACTTAACACTATGTACACAATCATCATTAAGACCATTATTTTTAGAGAGTTATGTGTTACTGATTGCAAAATGCTTGTGACATTGCTGTTGCCAATACATAGATTCTAGCTCTACTTTTTATGAAGAGCAGCTAATTAAAAAATACTGCCATTACATTACTTGTTACTGTGTGAATACATAAAATTTCTAATATATTATGCAATGTGGACAAGTCCTCCATATTGTATAAAAGAATGATTTTTGATATCATACAGGTTTCCTGTATGTTCATTAACGTTTTCATGAAATCTCTGTAGTATTTTGCAACTAGGCAATGACATCACGTTTCCCCTTGCCTTCAAGGTCTTCATGTTCTAATACGGTGCTGAAGTCCTACTTGATTTTCTTGGGATAAAATAAGGTTTAGAAATCTTTTTAATGCAAATGTAACGTACTGTATTGCGCTTGCATTCAAAAATGACTTTTGGTTTTGCGGTTGAATGTAAAGAGAGAACATTATTTCTTGTGGTTTTTGCTATATTTAACCTATTCAATTAAGTTCTATCTTGTCCCATGCAGTCCATATTGCTCTTCTTAAAAGGCTTGGAACATTCTGGGTTCTGTAAGACTTGCTTAGGTTAGCAGTACCCTATAATACTAAGCACTTAAACTCTAAACTCTACACAGAAAATATAAGCACTATATTAGTTATTTCTAATACCACTAAACAGTAAAAGAATGGTTACTTTTCCCTTCCAGCCTTCTCTATGATACACACTATCGAATGAAATCGATATTTTATCGATTAAAAACATATTTTAGCATTTCATCACAGAAATTTAAGGCTAAAATCTCTCAAAAGAAGATGTCTAGGTAAAATTGTTTTAAGTATGGAATATGAAATCAGAGCCTAATGAAGAAACTTAAAAGTTAAAAAATTGGACCAGAAGAACAAGGTTCTTAGTTGTTCTCCAGAGTTTCCTCTGGCTTTTTAAAAAATGCATTTAACTATTAAACCTAGAAAGAAAACCTTGAAAATTAGCATTATTATGTAATTTACTGTCCGTTTGGTTTTTTTTAATGGAGATTGAATACTTGTTCCAAAGTTGTGCAGTCAAAATTATTCTTGTATGACAAATACAGAAAACATAGATAGAGGTTTGCAGTACCCTGGTATGAAAATTATATGTCTTAATATTTAACGTGAATTTTAGTTAAGGAACTTTTTTTAAAGAAACCCCTAAAGATATTTTAAATTTTGGAAAACTATGTATTCTTGGTGCATCATTTTCACACAGGAAAATCAAACTTACACAAATACATTGCTTCATGAATCATCCAGACTGTAATTCTCATTGGGTGAGATGACTACATATTCTTACTGTCTCAAAACCGAACACTTTCTCATGATGGAATCTTTTGCAGCAAGAAGAGACACTTTTAGGCAAGTACTCATGTAACATCATCTTTTTTTGAAAAATATTTTTCAAGAAATTATTTTCAAACTATAAAACATCCTCTTATTTCCAGTGGATATAAAGTTGTATGTCACCAAATCATGCTAGAAGAGTCCATGACATTAAAATTTGTCCTATATCAAAATAAATACATCATTTAGCTTTCTGTTTAACAACATTTGGGAGAGCTTAAAGGAATATGAATAGCTTCCATTTAAAACTTTTAGATTCAGGTAGTTCTCAATATAGGTAGTATTTAGTCTATAAAAACTCATTTGATTAGAGGAAAGCATTGCAGTCTACAATGTGCTGATAATATAAATATATATCAGAATTCAACCATAGAGGTTGATATGATCAAGCCGCTTAACCACAGATGCTTGAAGAATGCTAATAAAACTGCACTCATAAAAATGATTCCTTTATTGTACATCGCCTATGTCTCTTACCTGTGCACTTTGCTAGCATTGGTTTTCTATTGCAATGTATTTCATACTTCAAAGATGAATAGCAGTGTTTTTGAAATTATCCCAAATAATTTTACAGCAGAACTTCAACAAAATTTGTTGATAAAGGCATATGGTAACTAGATGGGTACAGAAATAGCAGAAATTAGTAAGAGTAATAAATCAATTTTGGAATCATGTACTTGTGACTAAGAAGTACAATTCATCCTGGATTACTGTCTAAATATTGATACTTTCTGACAGGTCATTTGAAGCTTAGTCAAACTTGATTTAGGAAATTATTTTTGAAATAAATATATTACATATATGCCGGAATAACCTTGTTAAGCCATGAGGTGCTCATGAAGCCACTCCATCACCCCTGCTTTTTAGCAGGAAAGAGGAAAAAATAAGACAAAATGCTCCTGAGTTAAGATGAGGGTGGTTGAAAAGAAAGAAAAGCTGTACATGGAAGCAAATCAAAGCAAAAAGACTCATTCCCTACATCAGCAGGTGAAGTCCAGTTGTTTCCTGGGAGGTATAGTCCCAGAAGGCATAGCAGTTGAATCAGAAAACAAAGAATAAGTTCCACCCCCCACTCCCTTGGCTCAGTTTTATGGCTCAGCAAATGCCATACGATGTGGAATGTCCCTTTGGTCAGTTTTTCAGCTGTCCTGGTATGTTCTCTCCTAAATTCTTTTTCATCCCCCCCACGCAGGCCTTGAGGAAGTTGAAGAGTAGGGGGTGATAGCCCTGGTGCTATGGGAGCATTGCTTAAAGGACCTCAAACACTGATGTACTCTCAGCACTGCTCTAGCCACAAATTCACAGCAGCACTCTGTGAGGGCAGCTACGGGGAGAAATTGCCTCCATTCCAGACAAAAAACAAAAAAAATGTGAAGATAGATTTTCTGAAAATTCTGGACTACATCAGATCTTAGGCTCAAGTATTCTTGTGATTTTATTGACTTTTTTTTTTTAATGTCAAACAGATTTTTTTTAAATATTTTTTGGATTTTCCAAGTTTAGTTTCGGAGTTTTAAAATGCTGTGCGTAGAAATTTTACTCAAGTCTAAAAACTCTGTAGGCACTTTTTTTAATGGCCTGTATTTAAGGTAATTTGTTTTATAAAATTAATGTCTTCTTTATGTTTTGTCAGAGCTTAAAATACAAGTAGTTTTTTGTTCTGAGGTTTTCAGGAACCCATTCAATTATATTTTAAGATACAAATCCTTATTTAGCTATTTTGGTGCGATTAACTTGTTAATTTTGTTGAAGGGAAATTGAAAAACTTTAGCTCAAAATTGGAAGAATTTTCTTGAACTTCATGATTTTTTAAGAGAAAGTTTTCTCTTCAAGGGATTGAAAATTAATAAACCCTGCAGAAATAATTGTACTAGAAAGACTGTTTTTACAGCGAAAACACCTGAACATTTTATTTCTGTCTATTTTGCAGAGGTTGTATAGAGAATTGGTCACAACTATAAACTTACTTTGTAGCTTTTTGATCATAGTTCACTGACTCTTCCTGAACCCCTCAACAATGTGTACATTTGTGGGCCCCTCATCTAGGTCCAACTATTTTTATACTGCCAAAATTACACAGGAAAGTCTTTTGACTTGTGGTTGCTTGGGTTCACTCTGACAGCAATTTAACTGCCTGTGGCCCTAGTGGCAGATAAGTATGAAAAGGATTGGCACAGAAGGTGAAAACAGCAGAATGAAATCTCCTTAACCTTGCTATGCATAAAATATTTAAAAAGTCACTGAGTTAGTAAATTTTGGTGCAAAACAAATGGTGCTCATGCTGCAGCATTACAGACATAAGAAAGACTGTCTTTGTGGTGTTATACTTGTGATGTGAGAGTGTGCGTGGCCTGAGTTTGGAATCCTGAAGATTTTTCTGGCTTAATGCTGTACAGCAAAAGTACTAGTGCCACAATGAATCCTACCTTACATTTTGTGTGTTTATATATCTGTGAATGGTTATATATGCAGCTCAATATGAACAAAAAATGCTATTATAAATAAAAACTATAAAACTTAAGTGCCTGTTAGCTTTAAGTCATGTGATGTTTTCAAGTTTGTAGGTAATAATCCCTTTGCTGAAGACAAGTGACCTCAACAATTAGATGCATCATCTGCCTACTCATTAAACAGTCACTTTCTTCTCTGTGCATAAGCCTTTATCTTTTTAAATTTAGGCTCTATGTAGAACAGTTTCCATATTCTTTCTTCCACATCACTTCAATTACTTAAAAAGCAAACATAACAATACTGTCTAATATACCTTTTTTTTTAGGGATACTTGCTTAAATCACTTACCTTTTCCAAAATGTGGCTTCCATTTTGTTGTCTGTAATTACTTGGGAGATGGCATTTCAGTCAACAATTGCTGACTCAAAAGACTTGCTTTTGTATCCATGGGTCATTACATACCTGTAAATCATGCAATAAAAGTTGTTCAAGAAATTGTTTGGTAACAATTAATTGAACCAGCAAAAGAAGAAAAGTTACTCATAGAAAAATTAAGTAAGAATGTATAGTACCCGCATGCTGTTGACAGTGACTAGAAACTTAGGCATGGAAATTAAAATTTCTTCTGCTGTTCATGGAAAATAGATGTTGCCTTTTATCCTTCTGTCTCCCTCTTTGTGTCAGTGACCTTTGGCATCTAAGTAAAATGAGTTCCCCATTCACGGTGAACACTGTAGTTGTGTGATAATGTATAAACTGTGCATAGCCAGGCTGTTTTGGAAGATTCTCTTATAGCATGTCTGGGTGGTTCTGCAACTGCAAAAATTACAGGGCAGAGATCAGAATATATATGCAGAATTTGAGCCACAATGTCTCAAAATTATAGGGTGCAAAAGGGGGTGGAATAATTGGAAAAAATTAAATACCACAGTGTATGTTGGATTTCACATGGTATGTCATATGATGAATAAACAATTCACAGAATCTAGAAATATTAGAAAAAGTTCTTTTTGAAAATGTTATCTTTCCCAGAGAAAGTTACTTTAGGGGATTTCAGGCTCTGAAAGTTTTTCTAATAGGTATATCAATGACTTGATTACAGCAATTTGACTTATCTGAGCCAGCTTTCAATACTTAGCTATTACCTGCAACACACTAATGACAATCCACAGTTAATTCTAAATAGCAAAATCTTCAGGGAAAATATTTCGGGAAGGAAATAATTGTTCTAAGATTAATGATACACCTGCAGTAGTAAAGATATCCAATTTAGTTTACATCTGTTGAATGATTTAAGAGTGTCACACAGATGTTGTGACAGTGATGAAACCAAGAGAATTCTTGCTGCCAAATTGCAAAGGTATAGATTTGATGGAAGGAGTGTTGGACGAAGAATTTTCTGGATGATCATGTCTAAAGAGCCACAGTAAATTGCTCAGTGTCTGAGGCAAGAGTGAGGAGTCATGTTCTCAAGATTGTTATGGAGACACGTACTGCTTAATATCCTAATCAATGGCACAGACAGTTAACTATAGTGCACCCTCAGCAAGTTTGGAGATGACATAAAGTGACACAGCTGACACGCTGTAGGGAAGGGGTGACACCCAGAGGAACCTGGCTGGCTTGAGGAGTAAGCTCAAGGGAAACTCATGACTCTGACAAGGCCAAGTACAAAGTGCTGCACCTGGGTTGGAGCAATCCCCAGTACCATGACAGTCTGGGGGATGAATGGCCTGAGAGCAGCCCCAAGGAAAAGGATTTGAAGAATGGAGTGTTCATCCAGTCTGTGGATAAACAAGTGGACATAAGTCAGCAGTGTCTGTATACAGCTCAGAAAGGCAATAATATCTTGACAGAATCAAAAGCATGACCACATTGAGGGAGGTGATGGGTCCAGTTTTAGACTTGGTAATTCAAGAAAGACAAGGTGTGACAGAGAAGACCCAGCCGAGGGCACAAAGATGATGAGACTGGAGCATTTCTCTTGTAAGGAAAGTCTGAGGGAACTGGGCCTGTTTATTTATTTATGAGGGGATCTCATAAAAGCATACAAATATCTTAAAGATAGATGTCATGAGGACAGGCTCAGACTCTTCTCCATGAAACTCGCTGACAGTAGAAAGGGCAATAGGCACAAATTGAAACACAGGAAGGTCTGCCTAACTATGAGGAAAACAATCTTTACTGTAGGAGTGAGAGAGCACTGAAACAGGCTGTTCAGAGAGGTTCTGGAGTCCTCCCTCTGGAGATATTAAAAACATACCTGAGCATGATCCCAGGCAACTTGCTGTAGGTGAATCTGCTTTATCAGGGGTGTTGGACTAGATAACCTCCAGAGCCCCCTTCCAACCCCAATCATTCTGTGACTCATTATGTTTCTGTGTGGTTCTTCCCTTCTATTCCATGCTTGTGAGTCTCTCAGTTGAGCAGAGAAGTTGTGGTTGACCCATCTCTGGAAGTTTTCAGGCCAGGTTGGATGGGGCTGGGAGGCGTCCATGCTCATGGCAGCAGGGTTGGAAATAGATGAACTTTGAAGGTCCATTCCAATATAAACATTTCTGTGACTCTGTTATTATATGAAAATATTAGTTCTTTGAATCATTTTCCATGTGTAATATTGATACATCCTCTCTAATTTTGGAATTTACTGCTATAATCATCAGCTTGCTTTATTTTAACATGATCCTACACTGCATCATGTAAAACTATATGTGCATTTTAAGTACTACTTTGGCAAGGAAAGTCCTCCATGTGTAGGCAATTACTTGTTTTACTAAGGGTACTTTGTTTTTCCAGTGAGAATGGAAAATAGCAAGCCTTTTTTTAAAAAAATTACAAATATGTACCCTTACATTTGAAACTGAAAACCGCATGCCAATTCAAATGAAATACTAAAATGTAAAGCTTCAAGTCAGCATATACAAAAAGAACAAAAGATTCTGTTACATATGTCATGAAGTGTAAAAGATTGTGTTACTTTGTTTTAAGAAAACCAGATTACAAAGATACCAACAGAAGTTATGAATCTATGCTTTACAGTTTATTTCTTTCCACCCAATGCCTTTCACTAGTGGGTTATAATAAATTATCTATTAACTCTATGATCTTAACTTTCAATTACTTTACTATTGAAAATCAGCAAGTACAATACCTGCTGCAAAACTCTGTGTTGTGACGCGGACTTTCTGTTGTTACAATTTTGAGCTGAAGAACACATCATTTCCTTGCAGCTGCAAAGAGCTCTTCTCCCTAGGACATAAGTTGAAAAATGCAGAAAAATAAATCCTGAGGATGTTGGGAATCAGTTTGGTAGCAACAGTGGCAGCTAGCAACAAAATGGAACTGGTTAAGGTGTGAAAGACACTAAAGGAATATGTAACAGCAGCAGAGGGTCTGTTTTAGATATTGACTGGGCGAACAGGTTAAGCAAAACAAGCTGGGCTCTAGCTCAGCTTGTTATGCTGAACCTTTACTGATTATTTTCTTTTTGGGAGTCAAAAAGGCTCAGTAAACAACTGAACTGGTGGGACAGAAGGAGCAGCTCCTATGCAGATAGAGGGAAGAGCATGAAAACCACTTTTCAGGGTTTCAGATCTACTTGCCCATTCTCTGTAACACCTGTTGACTTCCATAGACTGCCCTAGTACAAGTTATGCCTTCCTGTGTTGTGTGTGCTCCAGGTAGTATCCATGAGCAAGATGGATTATTTTATTTATAGACTAAATAAAATAATTTTTATTGGTTATATAAAAGGGTCACTATACAGGTTAAAACTGAATGTTTGTACGTGTGTATACAATATATATTTTTGTGTTGGGGATACTTCTGGAAAGAAGTATAGAATTTAGAGACATTTTACATATAGTATATACTATAAAGTGCCAAAGGACAAAGTAATTTGAGTAGGTGCAGTTGTACAGACCCACAGAGTAATGTAATACTTCTAAAGATTATTTTGCTGTATAATAAATGCAAACCTTATTGATTAGTTACTTTATTTAAAAATTAATGTTTAAGCACTCATATTCTTACCTTGTTTCATAAACACCTGTGGATATAAGTCTCTAATGCTCATCTATAATGACTTGAAAAAAATCTGTTGGTTTTGTATTACTATTTTTTTTCCACAGATAAATAAAATAAATGTCATTCTGTAGATGCAGGGAGAAAGTGAAGTGTGAGATGGATAGAATATCTGCCAAACTTACTGTCAGGTTACTGACAAACTGAACTGTAAGCATTCTCAATATGACTGGTTACACAAAAACAAAGCTATTTGAACAAATGAAATATTATAACTGATTTGAAAAATATGTTGAATTTTCAAATTCATAAAAGAAAATACATGACTGAAAATGCAGTGAAGATGGATTAATTAAACTCTTTAAGCATGTCCTAATTTTATGGCAAGATCCTCTGAAGGGAATTGATAATGCCATAACCTATCAAAATCCCTGGTCTCTATTTTTGTACAGTACATAATATCAGGTGTAAAATACAGTCTGGAAACAATCTGAACAGGAAAGCAATTAAAAGTTTCATTATGGTTCAAATTATCTAGAAATATGAAGAACAAAATGAGAATGTCTGAATTCTACCTCTCTGTGTATGAGACAGTAATTAATACCAAAATGAGAGATAGTAAGGATGTAGTGTCCTTAAAACATTTTTGTATTAGGTAACCTAGACAGAATGCTTTAACTCCACAATGTGTTATGTATTCCTTACCGTGAGCTGGTTCTACAAAAAAAAGGAGGCAAAACATAGGTTGCATTATACATGCTGGAAACAAATAACATGCATATTGATAGAGAGTTGTGGAGGATATGTATCTGTTATGGTCAGAATGCATGCAGCTGAGGGTCTGGGGAAAGACCTGATGTCTTCTGATAGTGCGAAATTAAAACTGGGCAGAGAAATTAGAGTTTGCTGGGCTGAGTTAGATTTATGCTGGTTGTCTCTGGTTTGGAAAACTAGCTACACATGATGAATAGTGTCTGATACTGCAGGCAATTACAGAGAAACAGAGCAGACTTGAAAATAAGCTGGGAAAAAAGGTATTGTGGACAAAGTTTTTTGAAAACAAACTTATGGAAGCTGGGTAAATGTAGAGGTGTGTATTATTTAAATTTGGGTTGATATTGACTAAATCAAAATAAAAACATGCAGCAACCTATACCTGTAGCTCCAGCTGTGGAGGTGTTAGCCTGTCCAAGAAAGTTGTAAGCAGTGAACCACTGTAGATTGCAGCAGAGCAATTTTGAGCAGGTTTAAGTGCTCTTGCATCTTGCATGCGGAGAAAAGAACCAAAGTTCTTGCACCAGGCAGAAGGGGGAAGAGAGAGAGAAAGAAAAAGAGAGAGGGAGGAGAGAGGGGTTCTTTGGGTGCTAAGGTTCTGGAAGTTTGCAATGTCTTCACAACCCCAGCCACCTGGGGTTTCTGCCTGGAGCTTCTGCTTCTTTTCTTTATACTGTTTAGTGTGGTCAACTTCCTCACATCAATACACAAAGATGTATTTCTATCACACGCAGCAGTGATAACTAGCAGTTTCTCCTTGGGTGTCCATTTTCAATCTCATTTGTATTTTCAGCTACTACGTGCTGAACTCCCCATCATAGGAAGATCTATCTGGTACGAAGGTACACATTGCCCAAGTTCTCAAGTTAAGTTGATGACAAGCAAGGACTGGGGATGACAAATTTAGTGGATGGCAAATTTAGCCTAAGGCCTATGGCATGTTTCTACCAATGGCAACATCACTGTTAATAGAAAAAATCATTCACTATTTTTTTAGGTTACTAATCAAACAGAGCATTAGGCTTCTATCAATTTCCTCAGTATCAACAACAAAGGTGAAACCAAGGTCCTTATGTATCCCAGGTCTTTAGTTTTGTACAGTAGACTACAGAATTCCTCCATTCTACTTCCATAAATTTTTCATGGACTACTTCATATTCATATCTTTTTTCTTCAAGGAATTAGTTGTCAAGAATTTTTTGAGATAATGTGTTGACACTTAACTGTGAAAACCTGCACTCAGTTTATGTAAAGTGTGGCTTGGAGATGTCATACTTTCATTTTGGAGTGACAATGGCTGAATAAAACTTCACAGAATAAGTCAGACTTTATTATAACATTTAACTGTCTTGGATACATTTCAGGCTGCTGTGCTACTAAGGGCTGAGTCAGCTTATTTTCACATACACATTAAAGTGTTTTTTTAATCTATTTACAACAAGTGTGATAAAATACTGGTGGATAAAATAACTCTCTCCAAAGACCAAGAAGTCCTGCCTTTTAGAGCGTCTAATACTTTTCTCTAAAACTTTACCTTCTTTCAGTTCTAAACAAGTAAAACCACGTGTGTATGTGTGTTTATATAGTAAATATTCTGTTACAGAGACAGTTCAAAATGATAAATCAGTAACTTTTAAAATTTAGGTTTTGGTTGGTTATTTTGATTTATTTGGTTTCATTTCATTCCACTGTGCTTTACTTATTTTATTTATTCTTCCATTATGTTTCAAATGTTACTGTTAGGTCTTGTTGCTGAGTTATGGTCAAAGTATCTCTTGTTCTGCAAAGTGAGGATATTGGTTGTAGAAACTAGATTAATTAGTGTTATGATACTAAATAATTATAGTTTTTCTTTTTGTGAGAAACTATGAAGCCTACTCACTCAACATTTCAGTGGTATCTACAACACAAACATATTTCTAAATGGATATCTGCAGTCTTAGTGAAAAAAAATCTCAAGCAAACAGTCCATTAATGATAAATGACAGAACATTCCACTACACAACAAACAACATTTTCTGTTCATTTCCTTACATGGGAAATGATTAATATCTTTGTTTAAAGAAGAAACTATTACTATGGAAAAAATTGGGAAATGCCAAAATTGTAAAAAGGGGGATATTCATTTAACAGTGCTTTTATTCACTGATAATGAATAAAAAATGCCTCTTATGTCAGATGATACTTGTAAATTATATTTTGCAAAAAGGATAAAGATGAATTATTCACTGCTTTGAGTATGTCAGGTCCTAATAGATTTTTTCCAAGTGTTTCTGCTGAAGATTAATAATATAAACAGGTTGGTTCTTTCCAACTTCTATTAAAAACATCCATCAGTCACAAAACAAAATCAAATCAATACTAATGTTACTGGTGCATCCACTGAAGGATTATTAAAATTTCTCTTTTAAAACATGTTCATAAACTCATATGTCTGATGTTGTGGAAGTATAATGTTCTTCACTGCTTGTTAATCTAAAGAGTGAAAAGTGGAATGTGTGTGTCACCCCTAAATCCCACAAGTCAGAAGATGCGAATTTCATCCTTGATGCTAAGTATCATCAAAGAAATTTTTAAAATATAATTTTACTTTTGGTGAAGTGGAAGAACTCCAAGGTGCTTGAGGGAGAGAAGTGCTCCTTTCTTTCCTTCAAACAAGATACTTTGCAATAGTTTTATTTTACATGTGCTGGTAGGTCTAAATAATCTGAAATCTGAACTGTTCTTACAGATGTCTTTATATGACAGCTACATTGCTAGCTGGCACCAGGTAATAAAGTTAATGGTCATGGTCTATTAATTCTAAAGGATTGGAATTGGTACTGGAGGGATCTGACATGGAAAGGATGGAGGGGTCAAGCTTCACAATGATCTGACAATTGGCTGTGATTTAAGACAGAGCAGAATAAATATGCAGGTCAACTTGATTTAGGCCGTTTTCTGCATATGAATAGGCCTGAATATTTACTAACTGCACTATTTAAATGTGCAGCATTTTTTGTTGTGTATCCTGACTACACGACTGCCAACACTCTCCAGTTCCCCAGCTTCTGTTACTCTGTCCACTTTCTTTGATCCTCCCACCATGCCATTCTACTTATGTTTTTTACTTACAAACATTGTCTAATTTCATCATCTCCCGCACGCCATTCCTCTCCTTCCTTTTGTTCCAAAGTGTCCAGAACAAATTTTGTTAATATGGTGGCAATTTTGAAGAAAGAGATATGCAAATATCAAATACAAAATTTCATTTAATAGTTGAAGACTTTTGAAAATTTGGAACTCAGTTGATTTGGAGCACAGTAATCATAAGCCAGTTGTTTGACTTCACCATTAGTTTCTTCTTACTGATGGTGCCTGCACCCTGAATGGAAGTTTGATTTGAACTTATATAAGCTTTTGGCAACTTTGCTTCACTACAGAGTGAAAATTACAGAGGGTTAGGGCAGCATCACTTTTATATGCAACCCAGGAGTAGCATGCAGCTTGCTTCTGAGGACAGCACCCAATCTATTTTAAGTTGCATTAAAGTTATAATATTAGATTCTCACAATCATTTGATAATAGAATTAGACATTTAAATAAATCTCAAGACAGGAAGTTCAGGTAATATTTTGTCATTTCCAGTATTTCCTGAAGGAACTTTCACTTGCAAGAGCTTTTGTTATCTGAAAATCCAAACCCATTTTTTTTTCCAAGCAATGAATATATTTACCATTAACTTATTAATGAATCGGTGGATTCATTAATGGGGAACTATTTCAAGGGTTCCAAAAATTAAGTAACTTTGTTGCATAATTATCAAAAATATCTATGATAAATATGATTATGGCTTCTGTATGGTTGCACAAAACCAAGGACAACTATCCTGCCACTTCAAATTTAGGCAAAGCAAGGCAACTTATCCATGAAATTTCATTATTTTTATCTTTGTGGTGGCCTGATGATACACTTATGAATAGCTAAAATTTCCTTAAAACTTTACCTGAAATTCACCTGAGATAAGTAATTTCTGCAAAAAACTGTTCGATAAGGCTGGGGTACTAACTTAGAGTAGTAATATGCCACTGAAAATAGTTTCTTCAAATAAGAAATATTTCATAGTTTCATTGAAAAATCATGTTGAAATCTTTATTGATGATAATTCTTCACCCTTTGTTGGCTTCAAAAATGGGTCTTGGAAAAAGGATCCTGCAGAGGGAGTCAGATCCCACCTGACCATCTCAAGTAATTCTAGAACCATGGAAATTAGATCTGTTTCTGGAAGGGCAAAACAAAGCTGTTCACAGTCAGGAGATCAAAGTAAATTAAGATTAAATGGTATTAAAATGGTTAGGCTCTACTCACAGAAATATCTATGGATTTAAAATTCAAAGACTTCATAGCTAAATCAACCTCCTCAAAGAACTTGTGCCCACTTAAGAAATGCTTCTGCAAAGCATTATTTCTGCACTCCTATGTTTAAGCTGTGCAAAGATGCATGAAGAAAATATTCCAAAGCTTATTTTCTCCTGATCCTTCTTCCTAAAAAAAGGATATGTACTCAAAAGGCTGATTTTGTGGATATAAGACAACTTCACATTTAAAAAAATAGGTATGAAATTTTTACTTACCCTTCTGAGTATATTTTCAGCAGAATTCATAGGAGACCTCATGACACTAGTGGTTTGAGAGACTGTTTTTACTTCTGGATGGATGTTTCCAAGTAATGGAATATATCTCTGTCACTGACTTGAAGCACAGATTCCCAAAGATATTTAGAAACATAATGACTGTTGATACCAACTCAGAGTAGGTATTTCAATACCATTAATAATCTCTGATTCAAAAGGCTCTTCGCTTTAATGAAACCATAACTATTGTAGCAAAAATGTGTATTTAAATGCGCACAGAGATTGCACTATACATATTACATTCAGAATAACTGAATTCAGGTTTTTATAATGACTGTAGTAATAATAATCTTTCTTTGTATTTTCTCTTCTATTTTCCTCAAAAAAGCTAGAATCAATATTTAATCTTTTGTTCAAGGTTCTCAACTTTGTGAATGTTGTTAATACTTCTCACAACAAATACAAAAAGTGAAAGATGGAAGTGAAAGCTAAAACCATTTGACACGAAACTAGTTCAACAAATTTAGCCAGAGTTTTTAAAATAATTAAGACAAAATGGATGTTTTGTGTAAATAAACGGCAATTAAAAATTTGAGCATGTAGTACAAAGTACCAAGTAGTACATCTCAGCACATACATGTAAGTTGTATTGCAGCTGTATTGCAAAAGGACACTGTAGCAAGTTTATGATAAACTAAATTCTGCGCAACACAGTGAAATTTAACAGGGTGACCTTCATCTTCCACATTTGAAAATTTTAATGTAAATACTGACTGGTTGGTTGAGCTGGCATCTTTATGGGCAATTACACAAGTCCTTTAATCATGAAACCTGGTAAGCAAGGAGTACTTTCATGTAACAGAAATAAGTTTATTGAATGATGTTCTACTGTTCAAATTGCTCTTTATCAGGAAATGTAAGATCTGAATATTGGTACTGACAGCTCTTGTAAAAAAAACCCTCTTTTGGACATGGAGATAGTACTGGCAGAGCTCTCAGATCTGGATTACAGAAGACAGTGCATCTTGGATCAAGGGCTAATGGCCACAACAATTAGGGAAAAGGAAAAACCTGAAAGAAAGTGGTGGCTGGCCAGAGAACATCTCTTACCTGAACTTCTAGCTTCCAGCAATATACTTGTTGTATTTGCTCGTCATTCCTCCCCCGGACCCATGTGCAGGCCCTATCACCTGGCTTTGTTGAACTTCATGAGGTACACATGGGCTCATTCCATAGGTCTGTCCAGGATGCTCCAGGGGAGCATCATTTTCCTACAGCATGTCAGCTGCACATCATCTTCAGGCTTGCTGACCTGATCATTGAGTTGTGGAATGCTTTGAGTGGAAGCAACCTTAAGATCGTATTTTCAACCTGCCATGGGCAGGGACGCTTTTCACAAGACCAACTTCCTCAGAGCACCATCCAATTTGGCTTTCAACACTTCCAGGGATAGGGCATTCACTACTTTTCTGGACTTGTCCCAGTGCCTCACTACTCACACAGCAAAGAGCTTCATCCTAATATCTAACCTAAACCTACTCTTTTTTAGTTTTAATCCATTCTCCCCAGTCCTGTCACTACATGCTCTTGTAAACAGGCTCTCTGTCTTTCCTGGAAGTTCCCTTCAGGTACTGAAAGTCTGCAATTAGGTCACTCCAAAGTCTTCTTTTTTTCCCGACTGAGCAAGACCAATTCTCTCAGCCTTTCCTTGTACGAGAGATTCTCCATCTCTCTAAATCTGACCAAGTCTAAACCAAGATCATGTTATCTATGCACTGATAAAGAAATAAAATAGCAATTGTGCCACTCTTGAGAGATAGCAATTGCTGCTAGTTTCCATTGGAACTTTGAGCCTTGGACTTTGGACTTTATCTCTCAGAACATGGTCAACCAACCAGTACTTTATTCATTTAACAGTCTACCTGTCAAGTCCGTATCTCTCCAAGGTATGGCCGCAATGTTTTGGAGAGCCATAATCAAGGGACTTGTGTAAGATGAAGTAAATGACATAGGTTCCTCTTCTCAATGGATGCACTCACTCCACTGCAGAAGATCACTGGGTTAGGTGGACACAATTTGCCATTGTTGAGGTCCTGTTGGTAGTCCCTAATTTCCTCCCTCTCTTCCATATTCTTCAACATAACTTCCAGGAAGATCTGCTGTGTGATTGTACCAGACATACAACTGAGGCTGACTGGTCAGTAGGTTTCAGGGTCCTGTTTTTCAACTCCTTTTAAAAATGGAATGGGACTATTTTCCTAGTCACTGAGGATTTCTCCTGAGTGTCTCAAAACTTTTGAAGTATGACTGAGACTGGCTTTGCAACACACCAGCCTGTTAACGGGATTTCTATCTACGCACCCATAAATTTTGCAGCAATCTTATAGTAATGCAATTATATGTATAGCTTTCTTATAGTGCTTAATTTATTTAGATTTACCAGGGGACCCAAAGGTGAAGTACATTTATACAGGCACACAGAAAGACACTAAGCCTGTTTTTCATTCGAATCCAGGTTAAATATGTACTGGAAGAAGTTCATGGGGAAAATATGCACAGAGCCAAAAATAATAGATTTTACTGGTCTATTTTTTTTTCTCACTCCTTTTTACTTTGAAGCAGAAACAGACATTCTTTTTTACTTTTTCACCTTGCATACAAGTATAGACAGCTTTTATAGACCAGTATAATTTATCCAAATTCCATGTTAAACCTATTTGTAACTGCTAATAAGAGCACTTAAAATATCGACAGACGTGGTTCTTCCTGTTCTCCATTCAAACCAATATTCTGGTATAAAATGAATTTTGAAAGACCCAAGTATGATCTGAATTATTTTCTCAATTAAGTGGAATTGGATAACAGGGATAGAGTATTAGATGATAGTTTTTGTTTCAAAAATGTATGCTCAAATTGATCCAAAATATAAAGAATACTAAAATGTGGAAGGTTAATATATTTAGGGTCCATTTAACTGGGTTCACTAATCAGTGAAACTGTATATGTGTCTTTTCTCTGTATTTATGTAATTCATGTTTCATTTCATATGTGTCTTCTACAAAGCAGGTATCTACAATATAGACACCTATAGATAACAGTAGATCAACAAAGCAGACAATCTACCATATTGTAGAATTTTGATGGACTTTAAAGATGCCATTTTTATTCATTAACTTTCAAAGATGAACTTAGTAGGCTTAAAACAAGTCTAGATTGGTATGGTTTACATAATTTGTCTCTACAAATGTGGAAGTACTTATTTACACTCTGATGAATGTATATGCCCAGCTAGACATACTTGAGATGATGCGGTTCTCTTACACAATTGCTTCACAATGAGGAAATAAAAAGTCACTCAGAATGACTAACCTTTCTGGTAACTTGGCTGGTGCAAGATTTTGTAGGTGCAAAGTTTTGCCCCTGATATCTCCTTGCCAAAATGTCCACAGATGAGAGGCATGCCTACATTTTGTCAGTTTTGGCCTCAGTTGAATGTAGATGTTAAGTACAGCAGAGTTGCTCCTCACTGACTTTTATTTAGCACACCTTTCTGGAAATAGGACACACTTAATTACACTTAATCGCTAAAAATTCCCACATGAAATACACCTGCACCAAAACTGAGTGATCCATCTGAGTGGACTTTGTGGCAAGAGCTTATAGGCCATGTCACAGTGATGGAAGTTTTGCTATGCTTCTGGTTTTGTGTGAGTCTTGAGATGGATTTTGTCAGTGGCTTTTCTATTTGGCTTCACTGCCAATCTACTTCAGTTGCTCCTCCTTGCCTGTGTTGTCTTCTCCTATTCTTAAACACCTGGAAAACAATGTGTTAAATTTGTTGACACAGGCCACTAATCCATCCCATTACTATGAGCTATGTTATATTAATTATAGGATGCCATTTTCATCAATCCTGTAATCATTGTTATACTGATGCTTTAAGCTCTAGCTTTCATATTTTTTAGATTCTATACTGCCTTAGTGTGCGACAGAACTTCATATAAAGGGTAAGCACATTCTCTTCTTAGGGTAGTTAGACAAAACAATACTTTTCCAGCTTGAGAACCAAAAACACTGTTGCAGCTTTGGGCTCAAATAGTATGAACAATGGTGAATTGAAGAGAGAAAACTGGGAGGGTGGGACTTCATAATCTGAAGCTGTAATTGGACAATTAACCCTGATACGTAAATGGGCCAAAGCTTATAAAAGTGTGAAAAACCGTGATCAGTCATCCATCTTGGGACCGTCTTGGGTAGAGCCATGGCCGGGCTCTTGTACTGCCCAAAGTGTATCCTCTAAAGGCCTTCCCACCTTGTATCCTCTAAAGGCCTTCCCATCTATACCTACTTTATTCAATTAACTCTGTCTAGCCTCTGTTCCAGGTCAGCCTCCCTAGGCATAAGCTCTGGCACCCTAGGTGGGACAAAAGGCATCTGGAAAACCCCTGGACCAGAGGAACGTCCAGTGGCCCCCCCCACTCCTGGTGGCACTCTCAAGGAGGCCCCAGCTGGAGTCCAGAAGATATCAGAGCCCAGGAACCCTTGGATCTAACACAGAGGCACATGAGTAACTGAATAAAGGTGGTATTCTGTTTTAGCACCTGAGTTAGGCGTTAAGAGATCTCTTGTAGTGTTGTTTATTGGAAGTACCCTAGTGGGTCTAGGCAGAGTTGCTTTACATTCACTCTCCATCTAGTCTGCTACTGTGGGAGGGGATGGCCTCTGAAAAAACTCTGGAATTGCAGTGGAGAGTATTGGCCTGGAGCCAGTGGTGGTGGAGTGGGTTAGCTCCTGTGCTGCATCTCCAAAACTTGTGAGTTCCAGTCCCATATCGTACGTGTTCTTGTTCTCTCTCTCCAGTTCTTTGGATCTTTTTTACTTATAAGTGTTAAGATATGGGGTTTGTGTTCTCGAGTGTAAGAGCAATATTCCAAGAGACAATCTCTTAGGATTAGTATTGAAAAACTGACACAATCTAACTGGTGGAGACTCATAGCTTTTTAAATCTAGACTTATCAGACTCCCAGAAAAAATGTGGCCAACATATGAACTACGTAATGATGAGATGTGGCCTGAATTCGGTAGTTTAGATAAGAAATTAATATCAAGCTTGATGTCTTGCATATGAGAAGACAAACATTTCAAAGAGTACACCGGGCTTTTTTTGTGGTTTTATCATGGGCTTTAGCAAAGCCCATCAGCAAAGGAAAAAAGAACATATATTGGTTTTAAGGCAAAAAGAGCGGAAAAGAAAGAGCTGATGCTGAATAGCAAATGTAAAATCAAGGAGGAGGCGGACCTAGATCTAGTTGTCCCTGCTTTGAGGGCAGGGCCAGTCATGCTCGCAACCTACCGTCAATATCTACTATTATTGTATACCTTAATGGCTTCTTTGGCAGCTAATATTTCTTGTTCATTGACTCCCAACTATAATTGTCTTTGACCTCACTCTTTGTTGACTTTTGGCAGTATGCACTTAACAATAAGTTCCTTAATTTTGAGCTGTAATAAACTGCGTATGAAAAGCGATTTTCAGTTTTGAACCATGCTTCTCAGTTTACTTCACTGGAGTATGAAAACTGCAGAAATAATGTAATGATTGGTAATTTATGTAGTGTATTTTTAGTCTTTGGCTTTTTATTGTCAGGCTCTTCAGTAATCAAATTGTGGTGTCAGTGAAAGATCCAATACCATATGTAACTTCTTTTCTTCTCTGCCATTTATTTCCTGTCTTCATTTTCATCTCTTAGAATTTCAATATGTATTGACTATATGTTTGTAATCTGTCCTGTGACAAACCCACCAAGTCTGAACACACCATCAGATGAAGCTCTTTGATGAAGCTCTTTGGGTCACTCTTCTCTGTCTATTGGCTTGCAAATTCTCAAGAGGCTTTATGTGGAAATTTAAAGGCTATGCCAGAGATTGTCTGCAGTGTTTTCTAAACTCTCCCTGCACACGATATGATCTGAACACTTCAAATGCAGCAAAATAATGCCCATGAGAAAGGATTAATATTTTAAGAGTACATTCTCATAGATGAAGGAGTCAGTAGCATTAGAGTATAAAAATATTTACTTTTTGTTTTGACTAGTTTTTCTTGGAAGTAAACATTGCTGCAGACTAAATTTGTGATTGGGACTTGCATTCAGTTAACTTTGTTTAATATGCCCATGTAAATATTGATCCCTTTTTCCTACTAATTATGCAAGCAGTGGATAACATAAATAATGGTTCTTGAAATAGGGATACCTGATAACTACACCTCACAGCTGTAGGAATAGAGTTTTAAGTTAAATACAAGGAGTTACTGCAAATTAAACAACAAATTCTCATGGTAGAAGAAATCTGTAATGGCAAAAAGCTAACCCTTTATATTTATATATAGAATCACAATATATTTTTAAATAAATGTATATTAATTAATCACAGTGTGAAAAGATAGATTACTAACATAGTTCACAAAATTCTGCATTTCATCTGTGAAGGCTGCGTATCAGTAGAAAGTTCACTCAGTCAAAGAATGAAAAGTTAATGAATGTAGACCTAATCACAAAATGTTGACTGAATTTTAGAAACATTTCACAAAAACTGGCCCTGGCAAAATGAATACTGCAAATGGGTAAATTTGACCAATCAAGCAGCATATTTGTCATATTAAGAAAAAAAGAGCATGACCCCATCATCAATGTGTTTGTAGTAAAGTAAGAAAAGCCTTTAAATAAAAAAAAAAGTGTAAAGTTGTATTTTGAAATTGGAATCTGATGCATGCCAACATATGTCACCTCATTTTTTATTGCACATTTCCACAGCAGAGTGGGTTAAGAAATGCTGATGGTATCCTTTCAGTGGTTTTGCTTTCCTTCATCTGATTATGGGTAATTTTGACTTGATTTTAACTGTCACAGAAGTTGAAGAAAATAATTTTTCAATGTTTTTCCTTCAGTGGGCTTAGTGGGCTTTTCAACCTGTTATATTCTTTGCTCTTGATTGTAATATGTAGTTCAAACAACACCAAATCATTACATACCAGCTGACAAAAATTTTGAATTTTGCAGTGTTTTAGCACTTCTACAATAACTTCTACAATGAAACAAAGGAGATAGCTGCTGTTACCCAGTAGCCTTCTGTTCCTAAATACATGCTTTGGTTATCAGGGTTGTCCTGTTTGGCACCTGACAACCGATTTCATAAATCAGACACCAAAAATCACCAAGTAATGGAGAAAGTCAGGGAGAGGAGCTCTAATTAAAGAAAAATAGACAGAGAAGTCAGGATTTGCTGTAGATAAGAAGTGTCATTGTAGAAGTCTTGTTGCACTCCAAGGGAGATCAGCAGGAAGTTTACTAAGGCAAAAAATTTTACATGTCTGTACTGCATAGGCAAAGAAGGCACATGTTACATCAAGGAAAGAGTAGGCTGGCAGTACCAGAGAATTTCCTCTTGTTAAAATCTACCCCGAGGGTGAGGGTAACTCAGGTTCTTCTTTTCATATAAATAAATAAACAAACAAACA
>WBMY01001943.1:0-15806 GCA_013397315.1 Donacobius atricapilla
AACTCTCAGGGACCAAAAAAAAAAAGGTTGTAGGCTGATGCTACACTTTCCTGGCCGTTTGTATTGTTTTGGTCAAGCACCCGTAAGTCCCAGCAGTTAGTCTACTAGCAACTTTGTGGGGGAAAAAAAAAAAATCTAACCCCCAACAGGAAGACACTTCTTAGTAACCCTCCAGGGGGCAGCAATTCTATCTTTTCATCTTTGATTGTGTAGAGGTATTTTATTTTCCAACATAAGCGGTTAAACTCAATAATCCTGTTACTGTAACAAAGTAGGATGCAAGAATTCCTCAAAGAAGAACAAAGACAAAACTAAATTAAATACATTTTGAGACATTAAAACAGCCTTTAAAAATCTGTTTCATTTGATGCTTGGATTTTTGCATAGATTTTTGTTATTAATTAGCAAGAGAATAATGATTAAATGAGTTTTAGTTGTTCTAGCATGAAGGACACTTGATGTGATTTTGTCATGGTTCTGCTCAATAGAAGGATCAGGGAATTGTAATTAGGGGAGTCTGTGAGGGAATTTTGTATATGCAGCATCCTGCACAGAGTGTGATCAAGTATCTCACTAAAAGCCTGCTAGAGACTGTGGTGTGGCTGAGAGCAAATTGATTAAAGTTCAGTCTGGATAGTAATACTAAGATGACAGAAGGGAAAGCTGAGGATATGGAAGAGATGTGAGCCCTTTTGCTGAGCATGTGCATCCTTCAGCTGCCACTTCATCTGACTTCTGAGTTAGAGGGCATCTTACTACATTTGCTATAGCCTTTACATCATTGTGTAGCTGCATGGATCTGGGTGGCATTTTATTTATTTTTGTCTTTAGATCAGGGCAGAGTATTACAGTGAACTCTTGAGCTGTGAAGCTGATGGAGAATTAAACTGCTTATTTCTAGAGCCCAGCATCATACTATGAACGCCTCCTGCAAGGTATGTGTGCTCAGCCTCTGCTGCTTCCAAATAGAACAAGTGTGCTCATTTAGGCTGGTAATACAGAGCACGGAAGCTTTGGTAGAATGGGCTCTGACATCTATAAAAAAAGAAGTAGGGAGATTGGAAGGCAGTCCTGTCATGCAACCTGTGGACCATTCAGCTATAAATGGGAATAATACTATTTGCCATGGCATTTCTCATACTAAATGGAAGGCTCTCTGCATTTTCTGAGTTGGATTTTCTTTATAAACACAGGGCTGATCGTAACAATTTTCTTCTTGATTATGTCATCCAGTGAGCTCTCCTGTATCTCCTTCATTTGCACAACATCTGGTTTGACTGAGCATTCCACAGTATCCCGTGGTCAGAATACTATGGCACTCTACAATATATTGATAAAATGTCAGACTGTGTACCTGCTCAGTGATGATGAGACTAAGATAGGGCAAACAGTGTGCAAATATCCTGAAATATGGTTTTTAAAAGCTGGTGCATTTGATGATGAATTTAATAATTGGTACTTTTAGTTCTGGAGCTAATATACTCAAATCCCTCCTTATCTGAATACTAGTATTCTAGGAATCAAAGTAAACAGTATTAAGGAACAAATCGGCCTGGAAATGTATCTTTTTTCCTCTGTGACTTTTCATTGAAATCAGTTCCTTGGTAAGCTTCCTTGCTTAGCTTCAGGAATACCAGAAGCTGTATGAAAGAAATTTGAAAACAAATGTAAGTCTAAAGAAACTGCACAGATGCTCTCTTAACAACATTCATTAATAATTTGTTCTTTTCCATATTTCAATATTTGAGCCAGAAGAAAAATCTCTGGTTTTTTAGTTTTTTTTAAAAAAATATCTGATTTCTGAATGCTAATGACAACTTTTTAAATTTTCATTAGAAATACAGATTAAAAATGTTCATCAAACTATTAGGAATAATAGAATTCCCATGAAAAAATCCCATACAGTTTCATTTCAAAGTAAGGAGAAAGAAGAAAATTTCACTGCACCAACAAAGTAGAAAGAGCTGACTGCTGAGCTTGTGCCTTTTCTCTCCAATGGCTGAAGCAGGTACCCTCATCTTTACTTGACTGTCCTGAAAGCAGAGCAAAAAGGGGCATAAGTTTGCACAACAGTCTCTGGATTCTGCTTTGGAAGCTTCTGAGCTTTCCAGGGTTGGGGTCCGGGGCCCACAATCACTGCAGAAAGCCCACGAATCTCTGAGAAACCTGAAGGTTCCTGCTGCCACGGGGTGGGAGTGATGTGAAGGTTGGGAGCTCATGATCCTGACTTCAACAGAAAGGTTCCTACCCCACCTTAGGGCTTACAGCTACAGCACAGGCTCCACCCTGAGAGTGGAAGAGGAGCCAAAAAGGAGCCCGATGTTCCATCAAGTGAAGTGTTCGGGCCACCTGGCCCCAGACCATGCAGGATGACTGGGAAGAAGTGATTGTAATGGGCAGCTCTGTTGTAAGGACTGAGAGACTGAATGCCTCTCTTGTCACTGTCTTTACTAGCAAGGCCAGTCAGAAAGGAAGGAGCAAATAAAATAAGGAAGATCCCATTCCTTGGATTTGGTCAGTGAATACTTAAAGCAAAATGGACCTCCATCAGTCCATGGGCTGTGCTGGGATGGACCGACAGTTCTTGAGGCCACTGATGTGACTGCAAGGCTGCTCTCAACGATCTTTGGGCAATCATGGAGACTGGGAGAAGAGGACCTTGGGATCACAGTAAGGCACCAGGTGTTGAATATACACCAGTAATGCGCCCTTGCAGCAAAGAAGTCCGATGGCATCCTGACTTATGGACACCTTCCGAGTATTGCCAGCAGATTGAGGGGGATGAGCCTCTCTACTCAGCACTGGGGAAGCCACACCTGTACAAGACAGGCATGGACATACCGGGAGAGTCCCAGGATCACAAGGGGCACAAATATGTTGGATTGGAGCTTCTCTTCTAGGAGGAAAGGCTGAGAAGGCTGGAACTGTTCATGCTGGGGAAGAGAAGGTGAAGGGGGATATTATCTGCAGGGAGGGAGTAAAGAGGACAGAGCCAGGTTCTTTCCAGTGGTGCCCACTGACAGGAGCAAAGGCAAAGGGCTCAGACTGTGAGAGTTATTGAGCACTTGAACAGATTGCTGAGGGATGTGGTTGAGTCTCCCTCCTGGGAGGTATACAAAATCCATCTGGATATGGTGCTGGGTAATCAGCTCTAGGTGGCCCTGCTTGAGCAGGGGCAGTTGGATCAGGTGACCTCTGAAGATCCCTCCCAAACTCAGCCATTTTATGGTATGATGAGGAATAAATGACATTGTATTTTCTGTTTACTTTTTACAACTTAAAATTACTTTTTAATCCAGTAAGGTACACAATGTATGTATAGTACTGTTACAGTTTTTCCTTATGTTGACAAGACACATTTTTCTTGTCTATTTCTTGGAGCAGAGACTAGTGCATGATACCGTATACTACAAAATAATGTCTGATATAGAATACTTTCCCCTCATCTTGGATAAAGTTCAAGACTTCATTATTTAGAAAAGTTTTCAAGTTCTAATCGTGAACATTACTGGGGTAAAAAAATATAAGTTAAGTCAGCAATCATGTCTTATGCTAGATGGATGGGATTGGTTAAACTGGACAGTATTAAATGGTTCAGCTAGATGCGAGGGGAAATTGCTGTGATATGTCTATAAAGCTCAGGAAAGGAATACTTTCGTGGGAATTCATGGCGGGAATGCTAGGACATTTCAGTACAGGGGAAAAACGTTTGCAGATTGATGCATATCTCTTTGCATTCACAGAGGATGAGTCTGGAGTGACTGATGGGCTAATATTGACTGATTGCAACTGGCTACATTTCACATTTACAGCAAACAGTGACATTTCTAAAGCAATATGGCCAGTCTGGCAGTTTTCCATCCTTCAGGAAAAAAAAGTCTTCTGAATGAAGAAGGAATACTTTGTTCTATTATGTAATGTTTTCACACTGATTTTTTTTCCCCTTTAAGATGCCGTGTTCTGACCATCTGGCTGCCTTGCACTTCCTTTGGATCTGTTATTGAAGCAAACAAGATAGACTGTTGAAAAGACTAACCCTATTTAGTGCACTATTGAATCTCAAAGATGTTCATACTCAATTTTTTCACTCTTTTGATAAGTTTGTCAAAAAGAAACAAAGGATGGAAATTATTGCATGTGAATTTATCACTGTTTGTTTACTGTGAGTGGAACTTCCAAAAATTCACAGATGAGCACCTGAGTCTCTGAGTCTCTTTAAAAAAAATTATGTCACACTAACAACAAATTGCCAAAACTATGCTAAAGAATTTTTAAGCACCTCTTCTGGTTTTTTCTGACTAGTTATCTAAAGGTAGAAATACGCCTTAGCTCTTACTTTGAGAAGGATCTATGTATAGTATGTTCCTAAATCTGTGATCATAGGTCTGTTAATGAAACATGTTGGAATGATTCACGTACTAGATGAAAAGATGGTGACAAAATCTATTTAGAAAATGCTGATTGTCCAGAAAGAAATAGGATGTGGTGTATATGTCACATGTACCTCAAATTATTTACAACCTGGAGGCAAAGTTGTCTTGAATGCAAAAGGACTATTTTCTAACAGGTAAAGCGCAGAGCCCTATCTTTTATATATCATATAAGTTCCATATTTCACTAAATGTCACTGAAGTACTGGGTGAGCAGCTCATGACAAAAAGTATATGTAGGGTGGGATAAACACATGAATTACCAGCTTGAATGACATGAAATTCATGGAGCTTTTCTACCAGTACTACGTTGTCTTGAAAACTTTGAAAATCCTAAAGAACAAATTCTTGAACTAGATTCAATATGAGGGGAGAGCATTCTATATTTTTCATTATTTTGTAACGTGACAAGTTTATTTGTGATGAAGTATGAGTTTAGAACTAGATGATTGCTTATTATATCTGATAACTTGTGCATGAAAACAGAACTCAGTCTCACAAGATACACGTGAGACTTCACGAATGGATTTTTAAATCTTAGTAGTTGCCATACTTAGCCACTTAAGCCCAAAACTGTAACCTTCCAAATGTCAGGTGACTCGCAGTCTAATACAAGAGAAATATAAGGTCAATAATGGTGTCAGTTGCTGACAACAGGATGCACTGGGTACCTAACATTGATTTCTGTGCATTCTCCTCATAAAGCTCAGCTTTTTCAGTGCTGACAAGCTCCCTCCCCACCACCACAGCTCTCTCTGGGTCCATATCACAAACCTTGCAGGGTTGGTGGGTGCTTGATCCAACAATTTGCCCACCAAACAGTCACAACCTAAAAAGAGATGCAAACTTCAAGCACGGCGAAAAAGAACAGCAAAAACTGCTGAAATTGCCTGTACATTAAGTTTGTGGTGGAGTCTGATGGTGAAATGTGTTTTATCTGCTTGATAGGTAGGTGCATGCCTGGGTCTCCCTCAGAAAGAAGAGACACCTGTATTGGTTTGGTATGAATGGACACCCAATGATGTCAAAGACCAGGGACTTTCCAGGAGGCTTTCAGAGAGGATGCTCCTAGTGAGGCAAGAGTAGGATATATCTCCAGGTTGTATGTCCAGTTCTTACTCACTTATATCCATGAGAATAGGCTCATGAAAGTAATTGAAAATGAATTAGTGAATTGCAATTACAATAACTGTACTGCAATTTAAGACTAACTTGAATCAGTCTTCCTTACAGGACTACTAACTTGAAAGCTAGTAAAGCTCAGAATCACTAACCAGTGGGAACTGGCTACCATGTCTTTAAAAAGATAAAATTTCTTATATAAATGGCACCTGGACTCCATAGTTCATGCTGTCCATCTTTCTGAAAAGTTACCCAGACAGGCACCTTGCTCACCCAGAGCCTGTGAATTATTCTCCAAGCTGCATTTAGACTGGTTTAACATTTAATAGAAGCTATAATGCTTGAAAATTTAAAGCATCTTCTTATTCAATCACATTCAAATGACAAACCCTTTCTTATTAATTATTATAGCAGTATGACAGCAGGCTGGAGACACTGGGATTTCAGTGTGGTTTAGTCAAAGGAACAGAACTGGGAAAAGAAATTGTGGATGTGATTTAAAGAAAAATTTCTTCCATTTTAGCTATTGTAACCTCTAGGTCAAGACTTGGCATTCATTAACCAGTAGAAATTGCTAAGTATGACTTAGATCTGCAGTCTAATATTAGCTTCTACTAAATGCTTCACTTGTTAGTTACACATCTGAACATGTTGCAATTGCAAAAGAAAACGGCTGGGTTTTAGAAGGCCATTTCAAATAGGCATCCTTTGCACACAGTTGTTTTTCTCACGCCTGTTAAATTACTCAGATGGATCCCCTCTTTACCAAGTTTGGCTTAGTGTGAGGAGTTGGCTACAAAAGTATTGCTATGTCCTTTGTACCTGCTTGGGAGATGATGTCATCACCTACCCCCTTGTATCAATTAATAAAAACAAATAATGGCTTAATTTCAGGCCAATTACCATTCTGTATTCAAATTAAGGAATGCGGAAGCTACCCATAAATTTAAGGACAGCCAGTGAGTCTGTTCACAACCTTACATTTTTACAAAAGAGTTTGCAAGCAATTACATGTTCCTTCTCTTTCCAAAAACATTTGAATCCACATATATCTGTATTTCTACTTATACACAGCAATAATAGACAGGAGCAATTTTATCATTTAAGCATTGTCAAGATCTAAGTATAACTTTTTGCTCAATAGTATTAACAAGAGCTGAGATATGAAGCTGGTTATAACCAGATGGGGAAATGTTCTTTCTAATTCCATTACAGTTTCCATGGATTACTCTAAAGAGATCTAAAAGCAATTTTCCACTGGTCTGGGAAACTTGAAGTCTCTAGCTTCTTCAAGGTTTGCTCTGGGCATAGGTTTATGGAGAGAAAACCTTCCCTAAAATGCTGAGTAATTAACTGTTATGAATCATTGTCTTTGATTCTTGACAGATGAGCTCTGGCAAACCTTATTGCACTGCTTCAAAACGTTCTTTTTCCAGCTGTCTAACTTGATCTTGGTCTGAAGATTATTCCCAGTAGCTGAATTGGAAAACAGTAGGAAGTTTCTGAGCTTCAGTTGCTCTGTAAGCCAAAACTTTAATTTAAAATGTGGCTGACAAAGGTGAGCTGTATTATAGTCCTGATGTGTGTACCACTGACTGTGGAATATGTTGACTTTGCCGTACATAAGTGACTTCTGCCAGAGTTTTGACGGGAAGCAGATGCAAGCTGGTAGAATCATAGATGGCCACAGCTGTTTGATCATGTGTTTCAGAGTTCCTGGTCTGTTTTCTATTTCAGGAATGCTCAGTTTTCCACACATGAGAGAAACTTCTTTGTATATCATTTCCCACAATCAACAAAGATCTTTAATGTTGAAATTAAAGACAACTGATACAATTGTTGATCATTTCAACTGAGGGATCAATACGTTTTGTGACTGAGCTGCTCTTTTGTCTAAAGTAGAGAGGAAATACAACGTAGGTATAACAAGAAGAATTACTTTTCAGTAATTTTTTATTTTAGGAAAATATACTTACCAAAAAAAAATATCAGTTCTCTACTTTTTGACATATAACTCCAAGTTACGAGAGGAGTCTTTAATAGCTTGTTCTAATCCAAGAATTCAATCCCTTCAGCTCATTGAAGAAACATCAGTGCAGGGACACAAAGCACTACATATAGAGGCTCCTTTTGAACTGATGAAGAGCAAAAGTGTTGAAGATGCTGAGCTGTTTGCATAAGAGATTTATGAACAGAACTTTTCTAATACCAAGCCACAAACCTGAGAACATGGGCATAACAAGAAGCATGGATTTGCCTCTTTACACTAAATTTATTCATTTCTTGGACCCAAGACAGAGGGATCAGGCAATTCCTAAAAAGGACTGAGAAATGTTTGCTGTAAAGGATTAGGCAATATTTTCAGGCTGCCTCTTCATTTTGTCTCAGAAAAGAGAGAGAGAGAAAGACAAAGACAGTGGCTACCTGAGATTGCTTAAATTTACTGTGCTATTTTTATTTGAAGAAGGAAATGGAGGGAAGGGCCTGGATATATTCTGGGGCTTTGATTAACTTCTTTTGGAATTATACATATAGAAATTAAAAGAATTCTCAGAGAATGTGTTCTTCTGTCAAATTAGGTGTCGAGCATGTCATAGGTAATATGGTCTTCCTTATGCATCATGTATACTCTGAAAGGTTACACTGTCAACACACTAAGACTTCAAGAAAAAAAAAATTTAGAAATCCACTATACCACAGAGTTTTGTTCAATATCTGTCACTTCTGGTGGCTACAGAGTCCTTGGAAACTCTAACGAGATCACTCATGAATACAATAGTCCTTGAATTAATCACTTTCATCAGAGTGATGAATTCAAGGAAAATTCAAAAGAAGAGTGGCTTTTTCTTCTAGTCAATCCTTTCAATCTGCTCACTAATCTGATCCTTTGTAAACTTGTGTGGTCTAGGAGATGTGCGTAATTCATAATATATTGCTAGTTTGGAATGCTTTAATTTACAAATATGGTTATTCTACCTGTGAAATGATCTTGTTGCCTCCAGTACTATTAGGTCAAATTATCAACCAGCTCTTCTTTGGCCTTGGACAAGTCCAGCTGTTCAGTCTCAATCAGCACAGGCAAACAAACTTCCTTCCCAGTCATGCAAAGGTTCTACCAATTTACTCTTCCTACTTCTCTATTTTTATCCCAGTCACGGCCCAGTCAACCTGAATGGAAGGAAAGTTCTTTTCACAACTGGCACAGTGATTCTGGGTCCAGTCTGGCCAGACAGAGTATGGCAAAATATATAAGGATGGGAATGATGGAGTGCCTGAAAAATAAAACTTTAATGGTGGTAAAATAACAAACACAGGGGCCACATGGTCTGAGGGGCAGCATCCAAAGACCCGGGGGCATGGCTAACTTAACAGTATATAAGGTTACCTGAGAGCAGTGGTCCAATCCTGAATGCGGGATAGGGACTTGACCTTACATGTCAAAGGTCCCAAAACAACAGAGAATCAGAACCAGAGACGTGACCTATTTTGGAGTTATGCCATCAACATCCTCTGAGTAGTCCACCTCCCATGGTCTCAGGTTTATGGTTTCTGCATAAGTTACCTGGGCTAAGCTATTACCCATCCCAACTAGGTTAGTTCCCACAAGTTCTTACTATTCCCCTGAAGAAAAGTGTTACAGCATAGGTCTAGGACAATTGGTCACTTGGTAAATAACTTCCTTTTTTTCTCTCTGATAAAACAGAGGAAACATTTTGGAATATCCAGCAGGGCTTAATGAGTTTGTCTAAATAAACCCAGTACTGTTCTTCAGTGAGTGTTCTTTTTCAAAACATGTTAATACTTCCCACTATCTGTCTGCTACCATTGTAGATGAGATCCTGAGCTACTGCACCTTCAGACTGGCTGAGAAGACCTCTGGTGGGACTTTTATATCTACACAAAAAAATGAAAGCATTGATTATACATGAAACAGACACAAAAAAGGGAGAAGAACTCCACAAAGGTGACTTAAGTCTTCTATATATTACAGCCTCCTTGAAAATTTGTTGCACAAGAAGGTGGCACAAGAATAAATTAATTGCAAATGAACTGAGGGCAATATTTTTTTCCTTCAGAGATATTCTAGGAATTAATCAGCACAACAGAAAACTAAGTGCAAGTTCAAATCCTGGTTTATTACTTAGTGGTAGATTAAAAATATGTATCTTACTATAAGCTGTTTTCATGCTGCTCATTTCTTTGTCTCCCTGCAGTGTGAAGGCATCTATTGTGTTAACAGAATTACCTGGGAAAGGGGGACACCATGTACAGACACTAATCTGAATGCTGGAACTTCTATTTTGCCAATTTCTTTTTTTTTTTTGTCAGATTAGTCCCAAGCTTTTATCCACAGCATGTCCCTACAAGCAGTTGTGCTGGCCATTGCCAGGAGGGGATGTAGGAGGATTTTATCATGCAGAAGCAGAGCTGAGTCAGTGTGCTGGCTCTGGCTGCGGTAAAGTTAACAAATGAGGAAAAGCTGAGGCAAAAATAGAATCATACCAGTGCTGTGTGCAGACCTTTATTTTCAGGTAGAAGGCATTTCAGCAAAATATGTGCAGCCTGTGGAATTTCAAGCATACCTCAGGCTTTGCTGATGAAATTGAGTTAATAGAATCTACTGGCTTTTTTTTTTTTTTCTTTTCTCCTCTCAGACATCATTCAGGGTAATAAAATGATTAATTTTTCAAGACACCAGCAGTGTTCTCTCACAATACCATCAATTTAAAAGCTTTGATCATAGATCTGCTGTGATATGATACACCAGTGCTGGCAAAACTATAAAAATGATGCCATCTGTTGTTGGAACGGATACAGACATCAGTTCTTTCAACTGGGCAACCAATCTGAATTGTTCACAGCAGAGGCAAGCAGGGCATTCTGAACATTCATAGCCTGGATAGGCAATCATGATAATCCAATAGGTACTCAAGTGCCATTCAGTAACTTAAAAGAGCTCATAAACAGAAGTTAGACAAGTAACTTTCACCCTTTTAAAAATTCCAGTAGCAAAAATAAATGTGCGTTTGCATCTGGCAGCTGAAAATCAGCCTGAAGGCTTTATGATCAGTGAGAATAATACATGGCAATAATACATGTGAACAAATTAGTTCATAATATTCTATTCCTGCATGTGAAGTTATAATTTAGTCTTCCATCTCTCTTTCCAGAAAATTCTTAAAAGAAGCCAATTCCTGTAACAATCAAGGTGAAAGCAAAAATACCATGATGTAAGATCAATTTTTAAAAAATAAATAAAAAATCTGTGAGCCCAAAAAGACCATGTTTAACCTCAATGAAAACACATCTTTTGTACCATGCCAGTTCAAAATTATTGTGAGATAATGATGCATTACGTGTAAAAATATTATTATAATCCTCATTGTGATATTGACTATGATGTTTATTTTGCATTACATTCAAATCATTTCAACTCATTTGACCCAAGAAACTAGATAACAGCCTGGAGAATTGCCAGCTCTCCTAATTAGGACAAAGAGTGTTGATGCCCTTTCTGCAACTCCATTTATTTTATTCAAAATAGCCTGGTGTTTTTTCTTTCCTGTATTAACTCCTATTTTCCTGAACACTGGAACAACTGAATAAGAACGTTTATTCTATGCTCAGTATCTCAT
Source organism: Donacobius atricapilla (assembly GCA_013397315.1). Lineage (NCBI taxonomy): Eukaryota > Metazoa > Chordata > Aves > Passeriformes > Mimidae > Donacobius > Donacobius atricapilla. The sequence goes on from WBMY01001943.1 coordinate 11,189, forward strand.
GTTATGTCAGCTGTGCCTATGTGCAATCTTATTCTTTTAACCATTTATTTAGCATTACATTCTGGTCTTCATATAAGTCTTCTGCTTTACCTGAGGCTGTCAAGTTTTACACCATGAACATTAAATGCATTTTGCGTCTTCCTCCCAGCCTCTCTTAACAACGTTGGCATCTCTTCCCTCACCTGAGGGATACGAACCTCAAAACTGAGAACCCTGTGACACTGGTGCTACAGCCAGTGAACGGGCGCCCCAGCGCAGCCCAGGCTCAGCGTGTCCCTGAAGGCAGATTATCACTTTTACTGGTTAGCCGCAGGTTACAGAGCACTGCTCACTAGGAAGAGAGAAGCATACTTCATACAGAGGCTGCTGCGCTGTGAATTATGTGATACCCTTGATTAGTGTAAGGAATCACTGGATTTTGTATTTAGAGCCAGTGGTGTGATCACCACACCTTAAGAATCATACTTTGTCGCGGTGCCTTCAGAGAGTGTCTCTCTGCTCACCCGGGCTAGCTCTGGCACCGAGGCAGCGTGTCAGGCACAGCTCCAGCTACAGATAACTAGAGCCGATCTTGTGGGTCCTGAGATCTGTCGACCCNTGATTGATTTTTTCACTTCTAGCAGCAGAGTGAAAATTACTGAAAGAGGTATAATAGTGGGAAAGAGAAAATACGCTGCAGAAAAAACCCTTAAATTAACCTATGCAAATAACTTTGAACTGACTCTTGGATGCTCTTGCTTCCATTTGTCTCCCACTTAAATGAGATTGAGTATAAGTAGCTGTTCCATACAATGGAAATAACTTCTATCAGTTACTGGAAAACTTGAAGACAACATTTCTAAATTAGCCTTTGCATTTAAAAATTTTAAAGGAGAAAAATTGTTCATCTGTTTGGTATGATGTCTTGCAAAGGGGAGGACATCCATCCATGTGCCCGTTCAGAATCAGGCAATTGATGTTCGATCTCTTCGTAGCCTCCAGCCAGGATTCTGTGGAATATGCTGGGATGGGTTTCCTACTGCTGAAGCTTTCCTGCTATACATGAAACCTCTGCACTTGAGAGCTCTTGCAACCTGAAAATTTCAATTTCAGTTAGCATTTTATTGTTATAATATTTTTTAAAGAATATGTTAATCAGCTTTAGGAGAAAAGGCTGCAAAAGGGCTGTAAAATGGTTAATCACAACAGAGTAACTAATTGACTGTCCAGCTCACGATTGGTGAATCACATCTGGCCCACAGACTGCTCATATCCAGCCTCATGTTAAGGGCACCTAAGTGCCTCAGAAGCTTGGGAAAATGATGCAGCTGGGGCTGCTATGACAGAGGTGATGCTACTCAGGTATCCTTCTTCCCTTCAGGATAACAGCAGGGAAAGCAGCAGCTGCACAATGAGAATGATCAGGGCTCCAGCCTTCAAGTGCATCCCCCAGGCATTTGGGGTGAATACGCATAGTGGCGGCATCTTCACATCCCAAGAATCTTCCCTGGAACAAAGAAATTTGGGATTCAAGTAGTTTTTCCCTAATATTTTGATTTTAACTTGTTTCAGCTGTCCCTGAAAATCCTAAGCTTAGATTTTTATTTATATTCTTAAAATAAATATTTTAGTCAGTGTATGTCATTTGCTTTTAAATTCTGACACAAATTTTTAAATTTATATATAGAAAAGGAAGGACTGACTCCATATCTGGAGCTGAAAAGACAGTGTTGCCTGTTACAGGATATAATGCCAAAATACAACGAAAATGGTCTGATTTCAATCAAATGACATTTCAATTATTTAGTCTGTTTAATCTATTATTGAAAAACTCTCGTAATGCAGCTTTAGAAAAGCTGAACCAATTTTTTTTCTGGTATTGTATCAGAGGTTTCCAATATTCTTAATTAATCATGGCTAGATTATCTCACTGTAATATTAGCAATATATGAAGCTTCAATATTTCATTTCACCTTACTAAAATGGCCTACTAGAGCCAGTGAGTTGTTCAAAATGGATTAATATCAAAACTCAAATAATTAAACACTGATTTATTTTTAAAAGCAGATGATTGTTCTCCAATTATTTCAGCACCTTCTACAATTAGAATATTAGTATGTAAAACCTAATTTAAAGCTTGATCCTTCCAAACACACTTTTCAGGGAAAAAAAAAAAATCACTATTTACTGATTGTGATTAGTTAAATTCTTTTAGGAGGTCTGTAACTCTGACAAGGTTATTGAAAAGGAAGATGATTGTTTAAATTCCAGCAAGCATATATTCTCATTCAGACAAGGTCACTTATCAATCAAATTAATGTCATTTCATAAACACCCCTGAACAACTGTGTTCTATTATCTAAATGGGAAGGAGAAGTGTTAATGGGTGTCTAAGGGATGAAGTTAATTTAGCTTGGAGGCACTGAGCTGTTAGAACAGTTGTGAACATGTCTGGCTGCTAGTACGTGCTGATTTGTATTAATATCACACGATGACTGAAATGTGACTGACATGACAGTTCTAAACCAATGAATAGTGATCACAACTCTCTTCTCTTTATCTTCTTATGTGAGTAGTCGCTTCTGGCTGTACGGACTATCAGGTTTGCAGCAGGCACAGCACTGAGTCTGAAGATTTGTACTAACAGGCACCTTCTTGTCACGGTGATCCTGTTGGAAGAGGAAAATAAGGAGCATTTGACCTGTTATTTACTGGCAGCAGAGGATCCTGCATGGCTCACTGAGAAAGTAGGAAGGACCTGCACTAAGGAATTGGAAATACAGGTTTATCACAGATACTCATGTCCACAACATATCTTTAATGTGTTGATGCTGACAAATGGAAGTAGAGTTTCAAGCGCTGAATAACAGATTGTACTAAATAAACTCGTTTTCTCTTTGTGTTTGTTTTTTGGTATTTTTTTTTTTTCCCTAACATGATGTCAGTACTATGGGAAAGTTTAGTGCCAGAGGGAGACAACACTGATTAAAGTTACCAAAAACGCGTGATAAAACAAAAGTTTTGTTGTCTCTGGAAATGAGTCATTTGTTTACTGGGCCATTTGAGTAAAAGAATGCAGATAGATCAGGAAAAATCAGGGATTTCCAGACTCCTTGCACCATCCTTGTATGACACAAATACTTCAGTGAAGGCAGCTTTGCAACTTGAGCTGCCTGACTTAGAAAAAGAAACTCTTCCATAAAATCTATCCAGAAGAAGAGAGGATTACACCTGTTCCCAGAAATCTCCCCACTTTGATTAAAGAATACTCAGTAATTGCTGAGGGAATAGGGAACAAAACAAATCAGAACTTAGGGGGAAGAGGGGAAGGAAGGAAAGTATAAAGGAGTCAACACTGCCAAAACTCTTTATTATAACAAGAAAAGAAAAAGGGGTACAGGTAAAGTTGGAAGCAGAAGACAGAATTCCACGATCCTACAAAGAAAATAGGATCCTTGGAGCAGATAGGTTTTCAGATGTCTTTATCCCAGCTCGGTAACGCAAGTGTTTTAAATCTGGGTCATAGAATAACAAATTGTTGAAGAACATTACAAATAGTTCCACTTTTTATACATACATTCATTATATGAGGAAATAACAAAGTATACGTAATTTCTATGCAAGAGGAAACAACTTCCAAAATCTAAACCTTAGTAGAATTTTTTTAAGCTTTGTATTGGGGTAAACTGTGTCATATAGCTTAATTTGAAATGAACTAATAATTAATATTAGACTTCATTCTAAAAAAAGGACAAATTGAAACAATTCAAATTTGCAGTATCTGCTATACTTTCTTGAATTTTTCAGCCAAGGTCAGGCTGGAAAACATATTGTGCTGCCTCAAAAATCTAATTCTTAAGCATCAGTCCCAACCTTGTTCCCTTCATCATAAAGGAATGAGAGAAAGAAATATTTCTGTGATGCTGGAATGCCACCAGGGAATGTTTAGAACAATATGATTCATCACATCACCTTGGACGAAATACACTTTTTCTCTTGTCTGCTTGTCATATCAGAAAGAATAGATGACTTGGAAAGAAAAAAAATGACATGGGACATAGACGAAATGAAAAAACATTTTCAGCATATCTGTGTAAGAAAACAATATCTCTGTTAACTGCTAGGAATCAGTCCTTAAAATGTATGGAACACAGACATAATTGCAGTTGTGTTCTCATGGAAAAAAAATCTTTCCTTCTATATTTTTAACATTTTTTACTCAGATTAATGTAGTTTGCACATGCATTTGTCCCACTCCAAAGAAAGTCAGATTCTTTGCATCTCAGATGTTTTTAAATCTATTCAGCCACTTTGTATATATATTCAGAAGGGTACACTGACACTGAGTTTTGTTACTGATATGAAACCATGGCCTAACCAAGGTCATAGCATGTGGATTTCATTTCCAAATAGTTGTAACTATTGTCTTTCTTTGCTTAATGTAACCCAAGTGACAAAAATATTGCCAATTAATTTAAACACTAAAGATACAAATTTAAAGCAATAGTGTAGGTAATTCAGTTCTAATTCTTATGCCAAAAATTTAATTATTCCTTTACTGTCATTGTTTTTACAGGAAAACTGTAGGTAGAACTTGTGAAAGAAATAAAAAACAGAACACAGAAGGAGATTTTAAACC
>WBMY01001943.1:23436-34540 GCA_013397315.1 Donacobius atricapilla
TTCATCACATTTTACTCATTCCACGTGTAACATAATGAAGAGAAACTAACACAGCTGTGGATAGAACATGTTGCAAGACTTTGTGTGTATGTAGTGGATTGTCTCCTTGGTTGTACGCAAAGGCTGTAACATGTTAGCTATCAGGAGGTTTTGTGGGAGGATCCTGGTTTTCTCCAGGTCTTTTTCCTTGTGTATTCTGCTTATGTCTTTGTTGGGACACCTCTGCATTTTAAATACAGATAAATATCTAATAATAAATAAATATATCTAATATATAATATATCTTTAATTAGATCTAATAATATCTATTAATAATAAATAAATATACACAACATCTAATAATAAATAACTAATTAATTTTTAAATACCGATAAAGAAACATTTTACGTGACAGATAAAGTTTGAAAATAACAGTCCAAAACTTTTTTTTATGAAGTAACAGTCACAGCTCAGTTTCAGAAAATCACTCCCCTGTCACTTCACTTTTAAACGCTGAGCTGTTTACTTCTGCATATCAGTGTAAACACTTCTCACTATCTGCGCTCTGAGTGGTTCTAAGTCATTGATTTGTATAATGACAGTGTTATTTCCCTGGCTGAAAGGAAAATGTGGGTCTTGCTAAAATAATCACTATAATCTCCCCATGCTGACTGACTCCAAGCACAATTTAAAAGCCTTTTGTTTATTTGTATAGTTATGCATTCTCTGTTCCATCTTCCTTGAATTTAAGGGTAAGAAATTATTTGCATGAAAATAAAGTGATGGTTGAAAAGTTGAAACATTTAGTTTTGATGAGAAAACTGAGACAGAAGAATTAAGATTGAAAGCAACTGCTTTTACTATACATTTCATCCTGCCTTTTTATCTAATTGTCTTCCTTAAAAATCCCTGTTTAATGAAGGAGTACATGTTTTCTCTGTGAAGTGTTTAGTTTACCAGAGTCCTTGTGTAAGAAGAATCACAGACTTTGTTCAAAATAATAATTCTCCCAAATAAACTATCACTTATTTTTCTTAACAGATTTGATTCTGCCATTTCTGTCTCATTAACACTAGTATATATTAGCTTTTTTTTTTTTTTCCAAAATAGCACATTTAGGTAAATATTAGAATCAAGGCCTACATGCATAGAATTAAGATTACTCTGTATATTATAAGAGTCAATACAGTGATTTAAGACAGAAAACTGAGAAGTTGTAGGGGAAGTTTATTAAAATAAGCAATGGAAAAGTCCTGTAGATAACACTAACAGAATAGCCAATGGTTATAAGATGTTCAGAGGTATATCTGGGTTATAAACTATAAACTACTGAAAGTATTCTGAAATAGTTTTTTGGTAGGAATAGCAAGGGTTTGTGCTTATAAAAGTGACAGTATAGCGTTCTTGTGTAAAATAGTTGAGGACTGGATATGATGAAATTATCTGAACAATGGGTGTCCAAAGAACTGCTGACAGAGTAAAGGGACTACTGAAAGGCTTATCTAGATTTGCTAAATATTTGAAACAATTTTCTCTCTTTCTGACTGCAGTATCCAAGAAAAACACCCAGCAGACATTTGTCAAGCAAGAACACCAAACTAAGTTTATATGTCTCTTCTGACATGCAGGAAGAGAAGTCTATCTGAACAAAACTCATTTAACTATGCAGTCTAGGGAATTCATGGAAACAGAAAAAAAATAAAGCCTTATTAGCAGCATAGGAAAACGGAGTACATTTTTTTTGTGTTAGGCAAATGCATAGAAATTAATGTACTGATACAAGGACACAATATGAAAACAAGTGTAATTCATGTACTTAGTAATGATTTAGGGGATGATGATAATTGAACAATAATTAACTTTGCCAATGAGAAAAAGACAACAGCAAATACAAAATGTTCTCTTTACACAGTCTTACTTTTCACATCTTGTCCTGATGTATGCGCTAGATAAACATTAAACACAAGCCACCTTGTTATGCTTATTATCTTTCCCTGTAATCTCTATTTTTTCTCTACAGAAAAATGCCAGAAAAAAAGGCTGTGTAGGACAAATTTCAGGAGTGTGATTTTTGATCCAATACTCTGGGATTAAAATATTTTAAATATTTTCTACACTTGACACTTCCTATAATATAAATAATTCAAATGCTAGTACTTTCCACTACCTCAAACCCATGATACTTCTCTATTTCTCTCCTTATCCAATTTAAATTTAGAAAAATAAAAAAAAAAAAGAAAAGGTATGAACACCTATCAAAGCAGCTCTAGACAAAAACTAGGGTCTAAGCAAAGACTAAAGTAGAGAATGGGAACTCATTTTTGCTTAGCTGTTATTGCTGAATAAGTTTTAATTTTGAGTTTAAAAAATGAGGAAGATAAGTTTGCTTCCTTTCTTCTTGGGACAGTGCTTGCCGGAGTAACTTCAAAACAAAGTTTGGAAGAGATGTAACTGAAAATTAAAGCAAAGTAGTCAGATAAAATATTCTGGTTTAGCTGTAAAAATATATAGCGTTTTCTGCCTACTGCTTTAAAGTTTAGCTTTAAATAGGAAAACTGAGCTAATAAATATATCTGAACTATGTTTGTTAAATCTACATGGACAATCTTCCTGTGAGCTGAAATTTGGAAAAATAATGAAAATAAATTTTGTGAAAATAATTGTGTCAATTCTGAAACTGACTGAAAATTAAATGCACTGAAATTATTTCACACTACTGAAATACTTTCACACTACTGAAGAAGGCTAGAGCCTCCTTCTTTGATGAAGATACAACTATCTTGTCATGTCCAAGAGCAGAAAAGGGTCCCTGCTCAGAATGCACCTGTTTCACCCCTCCATATAACTCTACATACATAGCCTAACTCAGCCTAACTGAACCCAGCTTTGTAAAATCATTCTAATATTAAAAAAAAGTAGTGTATTCAAGGCAATTCTTATTAGAGCTCATCACAGCTTAATGAGAAATTCTGGGTATCCTTCACATACCTGAACCCAAGTAAGTTTCTCAAATGGCCCTTTAATTGAATTTGTACTGTTTTGCTTTAAGACCTATTGCTGGAATACACGGTGAAAACAGAATCAACTTCAAATAAAAACACTATCAGAAAAAGGAAAAGCTCTTTCATTTTCAACCAGTCTTGTTTCAATGGAAACCTAAGTACAGAATGGTACTTAAACAATGCAAGTACAAGATGAGAACTACTGGACAGAGAAAAATCAATTCTTTCTCCTCTCCAAGGGAACAGCCCTTAGTGGATAGCATGAGGGCTGAATCTAAATTGTTCTTACTCGATACTTCAGTCTGATGCAAAGGAGCACTGATGCTGACAAGTCAGCACGCAGCAAACAGTGCCCAACAGCTTACAGTAGCCCAGCAGTCCCACCACCCGGAGCCATTAACCAATAGAATTATTGATGTAGAGAAACAGAGGTGGGTGTATAACCTGCTGTTTACTAAATGCAGGGTAGAGTGAATAGAACAAGACAGGATTTTTCATTTCTGGAAAAGAAACAAAACAGCATTAAGTACTGAATTTGAAGTAAATGAAGAAAAGCTAGTAGTATCTACTATCAACTGAATAATGGAGAGAGGGACCCCTTAACAAAGGAGGTGGGTTTGTGTAATAGAATTTTAATTTGTGGCATAACATGGATATTTTAGAAATATTTCTTAAAATACTAACAAGTTAAAGCAGAGGGAATGCTCATATCAGTTACTGTGTCAATTGCTTTGTTCAAGTCCTTAAAGGCAGCTGGAGTACACCTGTCATATTAACTGTGCAATACTTTAGCCAGGAATGAGAATTTGTAAACAAAGACTTTGCAATCTTTGTAAAATGCACACAATACCCTCACATACAATGCTTGTAGAGGTATGATTCCTTCTCGGTTGAGCATTTTGGGGCAGGGTTTCACTGTGGTGTAGCGCAGCAGCACCTGTTGCTGCTTGCAGGTCTTGCTGAGCTCCACTGTCTTCTGCTGTTGTGGAGCAACACTTCCACTTCAGGACATCAGCAAGCAGGTGACCTCTGACAGAAATGACATGGCACAATATTTAGGTTATAACTTCCGTGTTTAAACTTGGTAAGTCACTCTTGTATAGCTTCAGCCATTTCATACCCATGGAGTTCTGCACACCTGGGGGACAGCTATTTTGTATTATGCTAGTTATGCAGCAGTACTTACTGCACCTTTACATATTAATCTTCCATATTAAGTGAAGTGGCAAATGGCATTACAGTTGCTTGAATACAAGTATGGGGCTGGTGTTCTTTCAGAGGGTGATGACTGTGTGAACAGCAGAAGTTCCTTTTGTATTCATATAAAATGCTATCCCCCTCTTTCTGGAAGGAGGAAAAATGAGAAAATTCTTTGTCCCCATGGATCAATAGCTGTATGCCTTTCTTTTTGAAAACTAGAGGTTGCTGGGTTACATAATGCTATAGGTTGTATTCCTCTAAGGTAAAAGCTTGAAGTGAGGTGTCCCAGAGTCAAACACGTAACTCTCATAGAGATATGGTGAATGCTCCTCTCTATTCTATGCAATCCAGGGCTCTTATACTCTTTTTGCACAAGCATATACTGTTCGCATGACTTATTAACTTCTTTCATTGGTTAAAGGTACATTTTCACGCAGCAAGCTACTACATATGATTGGCTGCTATAAGGTTGCTATGCTAGTGTTAATTGTCCTTTGTATTTTGTTGGCACTTCTATCTTCAGATCCACTTTCTGCTTCTGCTTGTTCCTCTTTATCATGTCAAAGACGATGCCCTGTGTCTTTCAGTCATGTCCGCTTTTCAAAAAGCCTGTATTTTCTGTCAGGTATGCTCTGTTAGTATAACTTCATTGCAATTGCAGAATATTCCCATGTCCTCTCTCCTCTAAAATCTCATCCATAAGGTGAAGCTATAACAATAAACTTCCATACAAGGAAGAGCTTCAGATAAGAAATGTATCTTGATCCTGCAATTCAAATTGACTAAACTCTCCCACTGAGATATTTTTTTTTTACACATAATCCCTTAAAGATGGTCTTACTCAATATGCAAACTCACCCAGATTTGTATTATAGCCTCAAGTATGGTTATCACCAGGGAATAAAGCTCAGTATTATTATAACCTGGAACTTGTACTTTTTATGTTCTCACACATTTTTCCAACAGCAAATGGCTCATCCAAATGTCTCATACAATGCAATATAGCTTTAACCTTGAGCTCACCATATCTGAAGCAGCTGCTTTCATTGAATTTTAAGTAAGTATAGAATCTGTATTTATGTGTAAGTTTACAAGTGCAAATTGTTGTCTCTCTAAAATGATAAGCAGCATTTGTTCAAGATGAATCTATTAGATTTCAAGAAACAAACTCCCAGAAATGAAATACATTTTTAAGTTAATTACTAACAGATTTTTTTATTCAGTTCAGTGAGGTCAGGATTCAATCCCAGACAAAAGTGTATGATCTTTTTTATAGTTCAAAGCTGACCCTTTAAACTTCTGGCTCTTCTTAAGTATTCCCATGCAGAAATTAACAAAGGTGTCTGAGAGTTTCAATTTATATAAAGGCTTCTTCCTTTTAAACATCAAAGTTTCTTGTTTTGCATGTGGTAACACCTATCAGATATATGCAGAAATGCAGAGCTGAAGCTAAAAATTAGTGCTTGCCTGTAGGGGGAATGATCATAATTCAATTTTATATATTCCTTACATAAAAAATGCACTGCCAGCAAGAAAACCCCAAGTTTGAATCTTCTAAAAAGACAACTAAACTTAAAGCAACAATTATTCTAATGATTTGAAACACTTCTAAACTGAAAAAGTAAAAGTAAAAAATTAAAAGTAGTGTGCTAGTTTAGGCTGGCATAGAGTTAATTTTCCTCACAGTAGCTGGAGTGGGCCTGAGTTTTGTGTTTGTGCTGTGTCTTGATTAGAAAAGACAGGTATCTGGTAGGGAGGGCGGGACCTCCCTTTGGAATGGAGAATTCAAACCCCCTCCCTCCAAATTATTAAAACTTTGATATTAAGTCGGCTTTCAGGCAAAGATATGGGGATCGGAATAACAGCTCTTTACTAGTNATAAGCACCCATTAATTAGTCGCCTAGGGGGAAAATTCTATGAGGAAGAAACCCTTTATGGGGAAAAATTCTATGAGGAAAAATCCCCAAATCTAACCCCCAACATGCTGAAAACAGTGTTGATTACACAGGGATATTTTTGTTATTGGTGGGCAGGGCTTGTACTGAGTCCAGCCCTTTTCTGCTTCTCACCCCACCGGTGAGAAGGCTGGAGGTGCACAAGGAATTGGGAGGGGACACAGACAAGACAGGTGACCCCAGCTGACCAAAGGAATATTCCTGGCCATGTCACTTCATGCTCGGCATGTAAAGCTGGGGGAGAGGAAGGAAGGTGAGAATGTTCAGAATTATGTCTGCTCAAGTCAGTGCTGTGATGCAGCCCTGCTCTCTTGGGCATGGCTGAACATCCCAGCCATGGGAAGGGGCGAATTCCTTGTTCTGCTCTGCTTGTGTGTACAGCTTTTGCTCTCCCTATTCGACTGTCTGTATGTCAACCCATGTCTTTTCTCACTTTTACTCTCTCTTTCCATCCCACTTCATTGCTGGCTGGAGTTAAGCCACAACAGTCCTAATGAAATCTAGAAATCCTCTTGAAAGATACTTTGCTCAATACCAAAACCCATTCTTCTTTAAAGAATTTTTTGGTGAGAAGTTAACACTCATTTAAGGCAGATGTGGTGATAAAGCATTTTTCATGGTGAATGTGCTTTTCAATGAAGTTTGGAAACAAAATGCAAGCACAGGTTACATGTGGAAAATCACATGCAAATCAATGGTCACTGCAAATAAGGAAACAATACAGGTCTCCTTAAGTCCTACTTTTAATTAATAACAGAAATCCTTGTCATTTAGTTGTGTGAATGTTTGACTTTCATAGCTTAACTGGAGGAAATATCAGTGTAACTCTCTGAACACTGTCTGCCAAAGGTAGAAAATACATTTTTATTCAGTACCTAGCATCTCTGACACTGTGGGGCACAAATGTGCCCTTGACCTTTAGCACTGGTTGCACAGGCTACAGTATCCCCTGAAGGTGCCATGGGATATTACACACACAGCTTTTAGATGGAGTGTCAAAGAGCTGAAGATTTTCCTGTAATCTTGTAACATTTTGATGACTTATCTCTGAATTTTTCAGTACAATGGAAGAACTCCATGAAATAAAATGGTTGGGTCAACTATTGAACTATACATGCAGCATATGCCTGAAGCAGCATGAGTACATCAATGACAACATTGCTTTGATAACAGATATTTGAAATGCAGACAGAGAAATTGCAAATGCCAGTCTAGAAAATGTATGAATTTCTGCTTTCTATTTGGATCACTCTTGTAGAGTGTAGCTGTAAAGAAAGGATAGCTGTGAAGAATGCTATTGTGGACAGATGAAACCATCTCATACCCTTTAGAAAAAAAAAATAGCTCTTAATTTGAGGTTATCACAACAGTAATACTCCTTAAGAACATAAAAAGCAGTTAAATATATAATTGCTCCTAGTCCCAAGACTGGCAGCTTTGAGAGGTAGGAGAGTATCACAGAAGAATGCAAAGGAAGAGGCCAAGAAGCAAACAAATCTGTTCAAAATAATTTCACTCCAAGAAAAGCCCTGTACTTTGTCAAACAAAACATTAGGAGACAAATCTCTAAAAAGCTCTGATGAGAACTAGTAAATAAACCACCTCAAATCATTCAGTTGAAATCAGTTCCCTAAATGTTTCACTTCCTTTCCTGACTAAATGTTTGCATCCCATGTGACACACTCATATTTCTGGCAGTTGTAGCAAAGTTTTGCATGGAGAGGACACCAAGTCCTAGATTGTATTCTAGATTTAGTAATATTTCCAAACTGATAAAGGAAAAAAAAATAGTATTGTGGGCCTTCCTTTCATAGCAGAAGGCAGATCTTGCTAGGTAGGCCCATCCAAGCACATCTTGCCTAAGAACCCTCTGCAATTGCAAAGTTTGAGTCACATTTAGCAGTTCATTTTGGTCCACCCTCCACAGTATCCCTGTGATGTCCTACTGGAGTCGCTGTGGCCTCACCAGCAAAAAATAGGAGGAGAAGAGGGCAGCAGACCCAAGCATCTTAGATGGTTCACATCAGCAAGGAAGAAAGCTCTGTAAACAATACAGTAATGACATCTCAGAAGACCGGGGGGGAAAAAAATGCTGTGCTCTATGCACTGCAATGTACTTACCAAGAACCTATGGTCAGTGGGGTTTGGAGTGGGATTCAACTTTTGGGTTGGGTTTCTTTCTCTCCTTCCACCTTTTATTTGTTTTCAAGAGAGAACCTGAGATTTTTAAAAACTGTAATACAAGGAGAAAGCTTAATGTGGTAGAAGGGTGGTGGGTTGGGGTTTTTTCTGGTCTGTAGATCCCTACTTTAATTCTCTGTGAGTTACAGAATGTAGCAGAAAATAATTTGGTGTTAACCTCTGGCCTATGGTGCTCATTTCTATCATTTGTGAAGCTATAAATAAAATGGGATCATCCTATTCAGTTTTGTTCAGCTGGTATGTTCACTTATGATGTCCCTATCCCAGTAATGAGTCCCTTCAAAATGTTTTACAAGATACTCAGGAAATAGACTACAAATAATAAATACATGTTATGCAAAGAACGTGATTGCCTTTTTGAAAGCATCATGACATCAGCAAGATGACAGAAGTAGCTAATTTATAACTGATACAAGTACAATGGAAATGGTTTGATGAGAATTTTGGAGTGGTTCCACCTGTACAACAAAGTTGTTTTGAATGTTGAAAGCTGTCTTTCATTTAAGTACAAACTAGGATAGGGCAAAGTTTTTAGGAAACAGAGGAAATGCAGACTGTAGCTAAAGGTTTCATACAGGAATACCTCCTTGCCTTGTTCACTGCCCTGGCAAGGCATTCATTTCATTCAGACTCATATTGAGATAAGAAACTTTTATTGGCCTCCTGACTTGCCATGGACTTTCAAGACTCTCCAAATCTGTATGAGAACTCAGAGTTTTAATCTGCCATCTGTCACCTGGCCCTGCCCTGTAGCCTGTCATCATCTTCTGTGCCAGTCCACACTGCAGAGACCCACAGGGAGAGTATGATCTACCCCTTCATACACAGAGCAGCCTCAGGGAGAGCAAAGAGCCATCTTCTTTGTGGCTCTGCCGCCCCACTGAACATGCACAGCTGTCAAGATACAGCAGACTCTGAATGAATCAGCAGCTGCCTAAATTACTGAAAAAGAAGAGCTTGCAACCAGAGCAAGAAGCTTTGAGGACTGCAAAACAGTAAGGTACTCAGCTGAAACTTTCTTGATTTGAAATTGTCCCTGTATCTTGAAGAATATGAGTGCCAAAGACACTGAAGAAATATTCATTAAAGGGTACATACAGTCATATAATCCTTTTGCTGTGTAAAGGCTTTTATTTTGTGACTCACAGCATCGCACTTCGTGATCCAACTCTGAGATGAGTTGTTATGTGGTGAGCTGAGTGAAGAACTGGCTGAAAGGCAGGACTCAAGTGTTGTAGCAAATGGGGCAACATCTGGTTGAAGATCAGTTACTAGCAGTGCTCCTTAGGGCTCAGGACTAGGGACAATACTATTCCATACATTTATCTGAATGCAGAGGCTGGATGGATGCACTGCAACCACATTTGCTAGGAAATGCTATTGACACTCTTGGGGAAGTACCTAGAAGTACCTAGATAGATTGAACATTGGCTAATAATCACTGGTCTGCAATTTAACAAGTGTCAGATCCTGCATCGGGGAAAGAGTAGCACCAGGCACAAAGCTGAATTGGGAGAGGATTGGCTGGACAAGCAGCTTTGCAGAAAGGGGCCTGGGAGTGCTGGTGGACAGCAGGCTCCACCTCAGTTAGCAGGAGGGGAAACCCTATCCTGGCGTACATCAGACACTGCACAGCCCAACAGCCAACAGAGGGGATTGCACAGTGCGCAGCTCTGGCCCCAAAACTTAGGAAGGATGTGAAGACTCTTGTGTGCACCCAGAGGTGGAAACAGAGCTGGTGGAAGGGCTGTAAGGCCTTCCAGTGAGGAACAGTTGAGGAGATTGGGTTTCTCTAGTTTGGAGAAAAGGAGGCTGAAGGGTGACCTCACTGCTCTCTGCAACTTCCTGGGGCAGGGAAGTGGAGAGGGAGGTGCTGATCTCTTCTCCCTGGGATCCAGTGATAGGATGGCTTGAAATGTCTCAAAACTGCACTAGGAGAGGTTCAGACTTGACATTAGGATGCAATTCTTTACTGAGACAGTGGTCAGACCCTGGAACAGGTTTTTTAGAGAAGTGGTCAATGCCCCAAATCTGCCAGTGTCTAATAGGTATTTGCACAAAGCTCTTCATAACACATCTTAACTTCTGGTGAGCCCTGAGGTGGTCAGATAATTGGATTGGATATACACGTCTTCCAACCAAAATACACTATTCTGTTTTATTCTGTTCTATTCTACTCTATTCTAAATGAGCATTTATGACAGTTTCATGCATTATTTCCACACACTGTACAGAGCCTCTAACTTGTAACAGAGGAACAAAAAGGTTCTCCACTAAGCGTCCATTACTGCGTTGGAATTTCACACTCAGGCACTTTATGCAGTCAGTTTTTACCCATGATAATGACTGATAAATAATGTCCTTTTCTTTAATCTTGTCTCTTGAGCTTTGACATCCTATTTTCTCTACTGTCGAGTTGAAGAGGGAACTGAGAGATCAGCTGGGTGGTCATCTGGCAGCCAGCCACAGTCAAACTCCACAATTTGTCTCCAAGTCCAGACTAGAGCTAACTTTTCAAACAATTTTACTCTTATGAATAAGTTGCCTTCAACTTTTGTTTGATCCTTGGCAAACTGTGGAGCAAGAGACATGATAGTGGTAACATGCTAATTGCAGTTCTAGTCAGTGTGAGCTGCAGGGGCAGATGATACATTTGTTCACAAAAGCTATTTTCAGAGCTTGTGAGTAATTCATTGCTTATGAATCCAAAGCTGGGAAATACTGATACAACATTGTAAAAAAAAAAAAAAAAAAAAAAAAAATCC
>WBMY01001943.1:34556-50450 GCA_013397315.1 Donacobius atricapilla
TAATGACTTTAAAATGCTATTAAATCAAATATACTGCCAATGAGGAAGGAGGATAGGGTTATAATTTTCCATCTACATACTAATTAAGACTTGATTTTTTTATAGTCTGAAGCCTTTCATGCTGACACACAAGTTGTGTGTCAAAAAGTAATATAAAATTGTCTGAAGTCTCAAAATAAATCTCTTCAGGCTGGAAGCTGTTCTCTTTTCATGCCTAAATTATTTCACACACATTGCATCATGAAGTCTTCAGAACATTTAATCCTGATGAAGTCAAATCATCTCAGACATTTGAAGACACTGAACATTTTAGGATTTGTCTCAGAGACTGTGCTATTAAGGGAAGCATGACAGTCCTGAACACTTCACCTCTCTTCCCCCACATGAGGTTCTATGAGTATTGAGATGTGGAACTAAATTAATTTCCAGACTCCATTATGGGGGAAATGAGATAAATAAATAGATCGTGGGAAATGTCTGGCAAATTTTGTATCCTCTTTCTTATTCTACCACAGCTTTCCTATGCAACTACAGGCTGTCTTATCCTGTCTGTGCTTCATATTCTCCTTCTGTGCATGTAGATAACAGTTTTTTTTCCTCTCTTCATGTTAATGTGAATCTGAGTTCATTAATCTTTAGAAGTCACCTTGTCCTGTAAGAGTCATGCTTCTGGTGTATAGCTCATTCAGTAAACTCAGGAAGGGCTCACATTATTCTTTTTTCTTCTTCCCTGATTTTGAAGCCATTGCTGCTTTAGTGTTGGCTAAGATTTTCAAATGGCCAGGACAGCAGAAAAGCCATCTGTCCTTCTCTTACTTGTGGCTGTGAGTGCCAGTGCCAACATTAAAGCTTTTCCTTCAGCAAAGCTGTTTGAGAACTATGGACTACAAGGAAGAGAAGGGGAGGCTTATCTTTTCAATTAACTCCCAAAAGATAAGTATCAGGTAACCACTACTGAGGAATCCCTTTTCAGTGCATCTGTTTGATACCAAAAGTGCCCCATTGATGCGTATGAAAATTCTTTACAGTTAAATAGGAGAAGTGGTTTATCTTATGAACAGGCAAGTCAAATGATGAGTAAACAACACATTGGAATGTCTGATTTATGAAGAAACATTAAAATGCTTTCATTGACAAGAAATCCAAGTTTCATGGCTTACTGTGTTCCTGTAGCAGTGTATCTGTAAGTGGTGCACCAACTCAAATGGGAAAGAGGAAAGTGAAATTATGTTATTTCACTGTTCTCTTGCATTCAGATCAAAGCTTTAATCTGCAGCCTGTGATTTTAATTATATTTAAAAAACTCGTAAGAAAAAGTTTTGGGTTTCTTTTGTTTTGCTTTGTTTTCTTTTAACTTGAAATGCTATTCCTCTTAGAAAAAAAGTGCTTTGAATGTGAAATGCACATGCTTTAAGAAAGAAATGCAGGATTACTCTGTGCATAACCTATTACTACGCCTGAGGACTTGAAGAGTTGCAGGTAGGACTAATTGACTTTTTCCCAGTAGGGGTTCCCATGAGAGTAGAGCTTCCCTAATAATTACACTTCAACTTTTACTGCCCTATGTAACCCACTTAGTACTAACAATCCTAAATCAGTAAGTATCTAAATACTCCAAAGCCAATGGAGAAAAACAGTAAAATGACACAGGCCAAGTGTGCCTTTCTTTTGATCTTTACTCTAGGTTACAGCTCTTCTTGAAACCACAGTTTCACTAAGCTGTTCCTACCAGTACCTCCCTTATTTGTACCTCATTCAACATAACTATACTTCACGCAACAGATACAACTTGATTTCGTACAGATAATTTCCAACATTCACTGCTAGCACCGGCAGAGAAATTGTGTGAAATTATACATTTAAGGCACCTTAGATGTTAAAACAATATGTTTCCTTTTCAAAGACTTGTCAGTGCACAAAACATTTTGGAAGAGCACAAGGCACTACAGGGCCATTTTAATTACATGTTAATTACACTGAATGTGACCTAACTAATTTTGAACACATATATCATAAACAAAGCATTTACAGAGTAAAGAACTTCATTCAGAAGATTTACCAGGAAACATAAACAACTCAAATTTACATTGAGGTACAAAGTGGAGAATAAGACCCAGAAAAATCTATAGGGAATACAGATTTTTAACTAACGAATATTAGGTACTGCTGTCCAAATTAACTGCAGCTGAGAGAGCACTTCTCAAGCAGTAACGGAATATTGTATGTGACAAGCAATTTGTGCAATTACTTCTGAATAATCCCACTTTGCAACAAGGCAGTGTGTATGTTTCTGAGAAATTGAATAAATACTAAATTTCGGAAGTCATGTCATTCGGCAAATTAGGTTGCATATACCCTAGTTCTTGCAAAAACTGACATGACATTATTTTCTTACTGATTTCTTATAATAGCATGACACTTCCTACAACCACCACTGCCATGCCATGCTGTTTTTTGCTTGTATTGCAAAAAGGAACCATCTCTCCTGAGTCCTTTGAATGATATTTGCCTGCAGGCTGGACAGTTTCCTGCAATACACACAGGTAGAAAAGGAATATACTGTACTTCATGGATGGCAACAAGAGTATTAAATGAACATTTAGAAGAAAGCAGACACTGCCTAGCAGGGGTCAGATGGGCAAAAGAGTACATTTTCACTTATATGGATAGTGAAATAATGGATTTACTCCTTTCCTTAAGTATTTTGATGGACTGGGTTTGTATGCCCAAGACACACTTTCAAAATCTGAGTTAGACTCAAGGCTAAATTCCCAAGTGATCAAGATCTACAATGGGTACCAGTTTTCAAGAAACCTCTGAAGCACCTGAAGAACTTTCAAAGGTGCCTGCAACGCCCTGAACAGTTAAAGCAGGAATCACATTTTCTATATAACATGTTCAGACAATGGTTTTGTGGACTTTTTTTTTCTTATGAAAAGGTCTGTATCAACAAGCTAAACTTTCCCTGTTTTAATACTTGCAGAAATGCCGTTCAAACACTTATTTCAATCTCATTGTTCCTTTAGTCTATATGAAGTCTCACAATCTTTGTTTTGGTCTCCCTAGATTCTCCCTGGTATATTTCAACATGATTAGGCATACTGCACAGTACATCTCTGACAAAGAAGTTGAGCCTAAGCAGCAAAAAGAGCACATCTTTTACAGCGTGTTGATGCAAAGGTGGGAAAGAGGCCTGTGGCCCTGTTCAATTCCTTGAAAGTGGCATTACAGGCTTTCTCCCAGCCTGGGATCCCATTTACCAGGCAAAAACAGCCAACTGCTAACGCCAGCCAGCTGCACCACAGGCTCTTTTCACTCTACGCCCACATGCCAGATATTGTTAGATAACTGCATTTGGCGAATGAATCAGCAGCCAGTTCTGCAAGTCCCTCATGGAGCAGAGGAGGCAGTGGCTGTCCACAGCTGTCTCTGTTGGTCCCTACACACTCAAGGCACTTTTGTGGCAAGTACCCTCATTTAAACTTCTAGTGCAGGAGAATTGTTGCAGTACATAATTCAGGACTTGACCTTACAACCCAAAGTCCCACAGAGCTAAGCTGATGAGTTGGCAACAGCTATACAACACTCAACAATCTGAGTGCAGTACTGCAACAGCAACTGGGACAGTTCTGTGCTAAGGCAGAGCCTTGACGTCTCTGAACAATCTCTACCTCTCTTGGAAACACACTGGTAGGAAAGGTTAAAAGGTGTACATAAAACATACAAAGCTTGCATTATGCATTTCTTAATCCAACTAATTTTAATCTGTACCATCCCTCAGTCATGGGACACAATGGAATCTAAAAAGAAATGCGTTCTTTTTTCCTATTTAGGCTAGCTGATCTCATAATACATATCACATCTATTTCCCTGGCATACTGATGGGAAAGATATCTGCATTTCATTCAGTATAGGTCAACTCTTTAGCATTATGTCCCCTCTTACTAACATGTGCAAAATGCAAAAACTATCCAAACAATAGCATTAATAGAACCTGCCAAGGTGCCTCTCATCTTCCCTGACTTTTTATATTTGCCTGTTAGATATTTCTTTAATTTTAGGGATGCGCATTTTGTAGGAGTACTAATGTTTAACAGAATTCCTCTTACGGGAAGAAGGTGATGAAATCTTGAGAGGTAACTGAGAGTTTCTCTGTGTCTTGGTTTGAAAGACAGGTGTCTGCTGGGGAGGGCAAGACTTCCCTTTGGAATAGAGAATTCAAACTCCCCCCTTTGAATTATTAAAACTTTGATATTAAGTCGGCTCTCAGGCAAGGATATGGGGATAGGAATAACAGCTCTTTACTAGTATGTACAACAAGGCAAACAAACAACAACAACTACAGCATTAATGATAAACAAAACCAGGAACCTCGAGGGGCTTTTGTTTCATAAAAGCCCAGGGCAGTCTGGTCTTGGTGCAGGGCTCCCTTGGTGTTTCAGCACCAAGCTGGAACGGTAGAAAATCCCTGGCTGGAGGNTTCTGGAATGTCGGTGCTGCAGCTACTACTTCCAGATAAAGGGCAAGTTTGCCTGTAGGTTTCTGCCAGCAGTAATTAACATGAATTCTGGCAAAGGTCCTAGCTTCTCTTCAAAGACAATGACTGAAGGGAGTCAGCACTGCTTTAAAAATGTTGCTACAAAGACGACCTTTTCAAAAATATTTAATGCATTTTTTATTATATTCAGTATATATACATACATCCATCAAGGTTTTAAGTTTATGCCATCAGCCTAATAAAAAGACTCTAAATAGGCAGGAAAATATGGCAGTGTGAGACATTTTCATTTTTCTGTTTTCAGCCATTCTGTTGTTTGGCTGTTTGAAACAAACATTTGTGGGCAGGACAGAGTGTTGAAGAATAGTGCAGACATGAAAGGAAGATATAATTACACAGATGATGTTATTAATGTATAAATTTATCAGAAAGATTCCTTACAAATTTTGGTTTTAAGTGATTATGCAAACAACAATCTTCATGAAAAGTTAGCACGGACTATTTACTTACTATCTTGGGGGTTATCAAGACAGAACCCTCTAACTTGTCCCACTTATCTTTATTAAAAAAAACAAACCCAGAGAATCTTATATTGGGAGGTGTTCTCAGAAGGTTTTAGCATCTTCTTCTCTATTTTGACATCCTAGACCTAGACAGATAGTATTCTCTCTCTATGTCTGCCTGCAATGTAATTTTCATACAATGTAATTTTCCTACTCCTCTTCCTTAGACATACATGGCAGAAATGGCAATAGCATGGGTGTGATGTGGTTGGTTTGTTTGTTCTTAGAAGTACATGTATGAATCCTGTTTGGAAGCCATCCCCCAAAACACTTCACAGTTTAAAAAAATTCCTCCTATCTTTTCTAATGCTTTTAAATTACTTTAATAACCTCTAAATTATTGTTCCAATGCCCAAATACACTCTGGATGAAAAAATTTTTTTTTGTCTATTGTAAATTTCCCCGGGCACAACTTCAGGCCATTTTCTCAGGTTCTGTCAGTGGTCATCTGGGAGGAGAGATCAGTGTCTGCCCCCCCTCTACCCCTTGTGAGGATGTTGAAGGCCCCATTGAGGTCTCCTCCCAGTCTTCTCCAGGATGAACAGAGCAAGTGACCTCAGCTGCTCCTCCTGTGCCTTCCCCTCTAGACCATTACGTTCATGACCCTCCTTTGGACACTCTCTAATGGCTTTATGAACTTTGCACATTGCAACACCCAAAACTGCCCTCAGGATTCAAGGTGAGGCCACTCCATCCCAGAGCAGAGCAGGACAATCCCTTCCCTTTCCTAGCTGGTGATTCTGGGCCTGATACACCCTAGGACACAGCTGGCCCTCCTGTCTGCCAGGGTACTGCTGACTAGATTGAACTTGCCACTGACCAGGACATCTGGGTCCCTTTCTACAGTGCTGCTCTCCAGCCTCTCATTCCTCAGTCTATCTGTACATCCAGGGTTGCTCCATCCCAGATGCGGATTCCGGTACTTGTCCTTGTTAAAATCCTCAAAACTGGTGATTGCCCAATCTCTCCAATTTGCTGAGATCTCTCTGCACGGCCTCACCACNCCTCTACCCCTTGTGAGGATGTTGAAGGCCCCATTGAGGTCTCCTCCCAGTCTTCTCCAGGATGAACAGAGCAAGTGACCTCAGCTGCTCCTCCTGTGCCTTCCCCTCTAGACCATTACGTTCATGACCCTCCTTTGGACACTCTCTAATGGCTTTATGAACTTTGCACATTGCAACACCCAAAACTGCCCTCAGGATTCAAGGTGAGGCCACTCCATCCCAGAGCAGAGCAGGACAATCCCTTCCCTTTCCTAGCTGGTGATTCTGGGCCTGATACACCCTAGGACACAGCTGGCCCTCCTGTCTGCCAGGGTACTGCTGACTAGATTGAACTTGCCACTGACCAGGACATCTGCGTCCCTTTCTACGGTGCTGCTCTCCAGCCTCTCATTCCTCAGTCTATCTGTACATCCAGGGTTGCTCCATCCCAGATGCGGATTCCGGTACTTGTCCTTGTTAAAATCCTCAAAACTGGTGATTGCCCAATCTCTCCAATTTGCTGAGATCTCTCTGCACGGCCTCACCACCTTGAGGAATCAACAGTTCCTCCCCATTCTGTATTATCTGCAAACTTGGTGTACCTTCAAATCCTTTGTCCAGGTCATTTATGAAGATGTTGAAGAATACAGGGCCCTGTGGAACCCCACTAGTTACCATTCTTCTGATCTTGCAAGACTCAAACCCCAGTTTGCGAATCACAATTCTACTTTGGAAGCAACTATCATAAATACAAAAAGGTTACCAAAAGAACATAAACTAACTTCTCAAGTCTGTTAGCAGCCAGGAGCATTGTAGTTGTTATGTCCACTTACAAGTTGTACTGGCCTCAGGAGCATTGGGCAGTCTTTAACCAATGCAACAAAACGAGTTTCTTACACTCGTGTAACTCTTTTAAATTAATTATTTGGAAAGGTGAAAAAAGCACACAGGCATAACAGACACATGACTTCCATAAATATGTTGAAAATAAGACTAGCCCAAGATTTCTGTTTGAGATAACTTCTATTTTGATTTGTGTTCATTTGTTTGTTTATTTGCATATGATTTTTCACATAATGCTCCTGTAAGGAAGAAATTTGCTACGAGGCAACTGTAATTATTCTGTGAATTACTGAAAGAAATCTAGAGAGAATAATTAGTAAGTTATCTCATTTTTCTCCTAAAGTTGCAGACCTTTTGTAGCTGCATAAAATTTTAACTTAAATATGGTGGTTCATAGATAACCTTGAAATAGCTGGATACAAAATGGTTTTTAGTGCTGTAAATTCAATTTATGCTCAAACACAAAAATTGTGAAATGCAAACATTATAGAGCTGATATTTTTATCTTCATCACTTCATGGAAGGGCAAATCTTAATTGGCAATTTCTTAAGAAGAAAAAAAAATTAAATTAGGGATTTCCTAGGTAAGGATTTCTGGAGGCTTGAACACAAGTGTTGTAATGCCTGAAAATAGATTATTACTACACACTCACTAGAGAACCTTTGCGCTGAGAGAGAAGGGAAAATTATGGCAGGTCAGAAGACTGTGAAACGTGCTCTCACTTCTCCTACCCTCCCCTTAATTATTGACAGCCTGTCACTTAGGTGCCAAGGTATGATGAATAAGAAAAGGATCCAAACTGCGTATCTCGCCAGGATTTATTCTTCCTAATCAAATACTGCCATCTTCAGGCAAACCATACTTCACGTTTACAAGTTTGAGGGCTTATTAGTTACTGAGGGCTCATCACCTCAAACAAACAAAAAACAGGTTATTTTGAAGATCTTTCAGATTGACACCTTATATGAGATAATGAAGCGGATATCCAAATTTTGGCTTCTACCTTTGGGAATAAGGTTACCACTACCTAAACTCACCTAAATGTTATTTTGGGCAAAACATAAATGAAACCATTCAAATATTTCCCTTGCAATGAGAGAGAGGTAAAGATTACAGCCATACAAGAGACCCCGACCGCTAAGCACTTCCAAGTATACATACAGTATGTTGTCAACACGCAGGCAAGGCATGTCATTGTGGAAGCAGAGTGCAAACTATTGCAATTCAATGAATTGAAATTATGTGTCATATTTATGTTTTTTCCTTCCAGCAAAGTACAACTTTTGACAGGTGACATTTGAGTATCAGATGACTACATCTGCAGAACAAGTAAGACAAACTATCCCTGCAAACAGATTATTCACAGTATATACTACCCAAATATCCATCAGAGTAGTTACATTAACCTTCCTTTTCCTCCTGAAGTGTCCTGAAATTGAGATTCATTAATGAGAATTACAGCCTCCATTCTTGTGACTCCATGAGAATCACATGAAGAATTAGACAATACAGTGGTTGTAATGAAGACTATGACTTGCAAGGTTTCCATTAGTAGCCAAGCCTTTCATTTAAACACCACTGATTTTGGCGGAGGTAGAGTTAACTTCCTTCAGAGTGGCCAGTATGGGGCTGTGTTTTGGATCTGTGCTGAATACAGAGTTGATAATACAAAGACGTTTTTGTTATTGCTGAGCAGGGATTGCATAGTCAGGGCCTTTTCTGCTTTTCACACTGCCATGCTGGCAAAGAGGCTGAGGGTGTGTTGTGTGGCTTTGGGGGACACAGCCAGGACAGGTGACCCCAAACTGACCAAAGGGATATTCGAGACCATGTGACATCAGGCTCTTTATAAAGTGGGGGGAAAAGGAAGGAAGCAGGGGATGTTTGGACTGATGGGGCTTGTCCTCCCAAGTCACCAGTAGTGTAATGGGGCCATGCTCTGCCGGAAATGGCTGAACCCCTGCTCACCCTCAGGATGCATAGAATTCATTCCTTGTTTTGCTTGCTTGGGTGTGTGGCTTTTGCTCTCCCTATTAAACTTTCTGCATCTCAACACGTAAGTTTTGTAGCTTTGACCCTTCTGATTCTCTCCCTGATCCTGTTGGTGGGGCAGTGAGGGACTGTCTCCATTGGGCTGAGCTGCTGGTGGGGTTAAACCACGACAAACACTGAGACATATTTTTAAAAATTTCTTATTAGAGAACAAAATCAGATACTTTTATTTAAAAAAAAAAAATTTTTTTCATAATAGGAACAGCTGTTGCTATCTTACGGTACTGGCTGGATAAGACATTAATACTGCATTTGGTGCAAACACAACACAACACCAGCCAACAAAAAACAAATCAAGAACAGCCAGATCCTGACTGCCATTTACAAGTAACTATGCAAGTCAGTTAAAATTAGATAGACTTTTTATATTCCTTAATATCCTACAAATGAAAGGGACATGAAATCAGAATTTGACTAGACTCAGATTCTAGATTATGTCCTTATAGATTTCATGTTTCACTTTTTGCTTGTGTTGTGTCTAAAACTGTAATCTGTTACTAGGTGTGAGGTCTCTGATTTCAGAGAATGTCTTACCTCATCTCTACGCTGGAAAATTCTGTATTTTCATATGCAGCTTTGATGTTAGGGAACTTATCTTTTAAAGCATTACTTCCACCCTCCAAAGAATAAGATTTTTCCAGAAGAACAGTATCTTTAGAAATGTAATGATGTAATTCATAAAACATAAAATGACTTCAGAAATCTCGCCAACTTTTCCACTGAATTCTCAAAAATCCAAATCTCCCACACTGCACAGACTAAGAGTTTCTATTATGTTTTTTGGAAAAGGGCCATAAGGCATTAGTCCCCTCAAATTGTTTTATCTCTGGGCTTACTCTAAGAGGTAGCCTGTCTTACTATTTGCCAAATGCATGTTTGAAAGCAGAAGCTGAAGGAAGATATCTGCTCTCTCATTTTTTATCTTTCCTCCCTTCCCTTTTTCCTCACTCCTATGTCTGAAGTTCCTTATCACTGCTCATCCAGTGCAGCACAGTGGACACGTTCTCTTTTATTGTTGCCAGCAACTACATATTCTTCTCTGTAGCAAAACCATCTGTGAGGAAGGGTACTTTTTCCATCTCCAGTACTCTGCCTGAGCAGAAGTGAGATAATCCAGGGAGTGGGTTAACCTAATCTAGTCTTTTAGCTGAGGAGATCTACTCTCCACCAACCATACCTTAGTGTTACACAGTGGTGCCACTTTTAAGCTTGATAAAAATTCTAGGTCTTCAGGAATGGAGAACTGAGGAACCTCTGTTCATACTCATGTAGACCAAGAGCATTGTCATGGTGCAACCCTAGGCAGCAGGTGAACTCCACACAGCCCCACACAGCCCCACCCACCCGATTCTCTTCCCCATCTCTTCTCCATCCCACAGGGAGCTCACTGCTCCCTGTGGGATGGGAGAGAGAACCGGATGGGTAATGCTGAGAAAACTCCTGGGTACAGATAAAACCAGTTTAACAGGTAAATGTGCAAGCAAAGCAAAACAAGGAATTCATTCCCTTCTGATGGGCAGGAGGGTGTCCAGCCATTCCTAGGAAAGCAGGGCTCCATCACATGATATAATGCCACCCCTCTGAATGTCCCTCCATCTCCCTCATCTTCACCCCACTTCACTGCTGAGTGTGATGTCATGTGGTCTGGGGTATCCTGTCCCCGCTGAGTCCCCTCCCAGTTCCTCGTTCACTGGTAGAATGGAGAGAGAAGCAGAAGCAGCCCTTGAAACTCTGCAAACCCTTCTCAGCAATAAACAAAATACCATGTACTGTTTCAATTACCAATCAAAACACAGCCCCTTACAAACAACTGTGAAGAAACTTAAGTATATTCCAGCTAAAACCAGCACAATAGTGAAACAACTAGTATTTTACAAAATAACTTCTGATCTGTTTCTAAACCCAAGATGGAAATTCTGCTACTTCTTTCCACCTATTTCATAATGACATTCCTTAACACACCACTTCAAAGCTGCTGATGTTAAGCAAGCAAAGCTATGCAAAGGGAATAAACATACTAAATCACACTGTTATACTTCAGAACTCAATGAAACAAATTCTACTTTAAAGTTACTTATTTAAATAACTACTATCTCTCAACATTGGCAATATGGCCAAAGATTATAGACCCAGTTTTCTTAGAGGTCAGTCCTGAAATATAGATGAACATACACTTAGGGCGTATCAGGACTAGATTCAACATGGTAACTTAAAAAATTTCTTGTGTTCCCTTTGCAGTTCAAACTAAGTACCATACTTACCTTGGGTCACCAGTCCTGTGGCCCATTTAAATATGCAGAGATAACAATGAAAAATGTCATAATCTATTGCTATGTGTGTAAAAAACCCTGACTATCATAAATTGAGGGGATTTTACTGCTTAATTCTGCGACTAAGTTGTAGTAGCTTTCAGGCATCTCACATTACTGGTTTTACGACTTCTAATTTGAAATATTCATACTTTTATATGAAATATAAGTAGTGCTAATGAAGAAATGAACCATTAGCTACGTCTGCCTTCTGACACTATGTAGTGAAGATGTCATAGCTGATATTTGTTCATGTAATATTTTATTCTGCTTTTACTCTACAACAGGGGGTTACTGGGCTTGCCTTCCGTGACGCAACAGCGACACTCAGTGTTAAAACCCTTGCATAGACCAGAAGCAGCTTCTGCTTCCCGGAAAAAGAACCAGCAACCATCTTGAAAAATGAGCTGACTCTCCCTCCATTTTCATATCTAAAAACTTATGCCTAAATTATTAAATTATAAAAACCCAAAAAACAACACCCCAGCTTCGTTATGGTACTTACATCATTCTGGTTTTGAATTAGATCTTGATTAGACTGGATTGAACAGTTCAGAAATTGAAGCGGGTAGTGTTTTGGGAGAAGTATGATTAAATTTCAGATGGAAGACTGAAAATAATAGAAATAATTTCTCCTTCCGCCTACAGATATTGCAAATCTTTGGGGAACTTTGAAGATCTACTTGGTTGAAATAGCTAGACATAAACATGTAGGTTTAAGTAGCAAAGACATTTGATAGTAGTTGGGATGTGAAAAAGTTTGTCTCTGGTCACAGCAGGGGAAGCCCTGTCCTGCCTTCCCTGGTACCTGGACCCCTGTGGCATTCTGACAGCATAATTGCCTTGGAACTTGCCTATTACAGTGACAAGAATTTTATACATGGAGCTACTTCAGAAATACTGTAACATCTGATACACATTATGTCTGCTAATGGTGGTCCAGCTCTACAAAGTAATTCTGAGATAAAATGTCATAAAGTGTCCTAAAAATCTCCTTTTATAACCAGGTGACCGGCCAGGTGGAGGAGAGAAAGGCTTTGGGTGTTGTCCGCCTGCACTCCAGCAAAGCCTTTGATAGCGTCTCCCCAGAAAAGCTGGCAATTCATGGCTTGGACAGGTGCACTCTTGGCTGGGTTAAAAACTGTTTGGATGGCCAGGCCCAGAGAATGGTGGTGAATGGCGCTGTATCCAGCTAGCCTCTGGTCACTGGTGATGTTCCCCCAGAATCAGTGTTGGGCCCAGTTCTGTTTAATATCTTCATTGATGATCTGGATGAGGGGATTGAGTCTACCATTAGCAAATTCATGGACAACACCAATTTGGGTGGGCATGTTGGTCTGCTACAAGGCAGGAAGTCTCTACGAAGGGATCTGGAAAGCTGAATTGATGGGTCGAGGCCAATGGTCTGAGGTTCAATGAGACCACTAAAATCCCCTGCATTGCTATAGGCTGGGGCAGAGTGGCTGGAGAGCTGCCTGGTGGAGAAGGACCTGGGGATGTCGGTTGACAGCCGCTGAACATGAGCCAGCTGTGCCCAGGTGGCCAAGAAGGCCCAGGGCGCCTGGCCTGCGTCAGCAACAGTGGGAAAGCAGGAGCAGCAGAGTAACTGTCCTCGTGTGCTGGGCACTGGTGAGGCCACACCTTGACTGCTGTGTCCAGCTCTGGGTCCCTCAATTCAGGAAGAACATTGAGGGGATGGAGCATGTCCAGAGAAGGGAAAAAAGCTGGGAAAGTATCTGGAGCACAAGTCTGATGAGAAGCAGGTGAAGAATCTATGTGCATTTAACCTGGAAAAAAGGGGCCTTGGGGGACACTTTATCGCTCCCTGCAACTCCCTGACCTGAGGCTGTAGCCAGGTGGAGTCTCTCCTCCCCGGGAACCAGTTACAGGATGAGAGCATAGTCTTAAGCTGCTTCAGGGGACACTTAGATTGGACATTAGGAAGAATTCCTTCACAGAAACGGTGGTTAGACCTTGGAACAAGCTGTCCAGGGAGGTTGTGGAACATCTATTCCTGGAAGTGTTTAAGGAACAGCTGGATGTGGCACTCAGTGCTGTGGTCTAGTTGATACGGTGGTGATTGGTAAAGCATTGGATTTGATGATCTCAGAGGTCATTTCCAAATGAATGGGTTTTGTGATTGTATAATCTACTTGAAGGGAAAATAATCATTCCAAATATACTTACAACAAACACAGTTGTTGTGGTTTAACCTTAGCTGACAACTAAGAAAAACACAGCTGCGCAGTCCCTCTCATTCCCCCACCCTACTGAGACAGGGAAGTGCAAAAGTGAGAAACAAACTCATGGGCTAACAGCAGTTTAATAAGTTAGAAGTAGTAATAGCAGGAAATAGCAAGGAAAAGAGAAAAATGAAAACAAAGCAAGGAGAGACGAAATAAAACTCAATAAAAACAAGTGATTAAAATCAAAAAAAGAACAGCTGGGGTTATACCATGTCAGTTGTTTTGGCACCCAGTTTAGTTAGTGCATGAAGGCTTGAAATAATGGCAGATTTTATGGGAATGTGCTACATTGAATTTGTAGCTCTTAGTGCTGTTTAGCTATTAATTGACAGGGTGCTGTGCTTACCATGGGGCTCAGTTTTCTGTTTTTCTGTTGGAACTCAGTGCTTATTAGTGGCTGTTCTGATTTTGCAGCTGGCTGCACTGCTGGCCACCTCAGCGAGTTGTGCCTGGGAACACTTTGGTGACAGCCATGGCAAAGTGCCTGTGCTGGAGGGTGCCCAGGGCAATCTGTGCTCCTGCGCTGCTGTACTGGACAGGCTGGAACTCCAGTGTGAACTTGAGTCCAAGAGACTGTGGAGGAGTCCACTGTGGAGCACAGAACCACCAGCAGCACATGGAGAATCCCATGCCAGAGCAGGTGGATGTCCAAAGGCACATGTGACCCCATCAGAACTGTTCTTGAGCAGGCTCCTGGCACAACCTCCGGACCCATGGAAGTACTCCACTTTGGAGCAGTTCTTGAAGTACTGCAGCCTGTGTGGGAAAGACACACAGGAGACGCTGGAGCAGTTGAAGGCAGCCAGCGTTTATTCTGACTGACTTGAAGATCTGACTTGGATTTTCACCTTCTTTCAAGGTTGCTTTTGTTTTTCTTTACTGAAATAAAATTTTGTGGTCTGTGGAAGGAGGGAGTGTGTGAGCCACCACTGGCAGGCAGCTAGGACAGCCACAAACCAATGGCTGAGGCACAATGATTGAATTTATGTCCATTACCTTGCGAACTGGAGTAGTTGTGAGGCAACACTGGACTGCACAAGTGCAAAGCAGGAACTGTTAAACTCAGTTCATGTTAAGAGGATGACTGGCCTGATGTTCACAGTCTCATCAAAAGTTACTTCCAGCTGTCTTCTCTTTTCAACTTATTTTCCCAACAGAGCAGAAAAAGCCTTGCCTATGTTTTTCCAAAAAATTGCTGTAATTCTTATTGATGAAGCTCGTTGAATTATAAATCCAAACAAAATATTCTATTGCTCTGCTTTTATCCAAAGGTGAATTTAGTACTTTTCTCATAAGAAACATTTTTACAGAGCTGCTGAAGACTAATAATAGAGGTAACAAACAAAAATAATAGGTGCACGGGTATTTTAATGCTAACATAACTTGTCCCTGGGCAAAAGGCCAAAACATGTGATAAACAATATAAAATACCGTGCATTTCTTCTCCTGCCCTTTATTATTTAATATTAGTACTGAGCCATATATACTTAAGCTATAACTTGCCTTCTCCTTCCCCAAACACCTTTTACTAAAGACAAAATTGCACATATATTTAAACTACACACCTAAGCCTATATAGCTAAGTCAACTGTTTAGAATGCTGAAACAAATTACTTTTGCTAGGCTCTAAGCAGAGTCTTAATTAAAACAGTGCAGCCTTCAGCAAGGATTTAGACACCAGGGCACCTGCATTGAGGTTCAACACACTGCAGTAAAAGGTGAGTGTCTGCAAGAGGGTGTAGGGGGTCAGAGGTCCCATATGAGCCTTGTTTCTGGATGTACAATGAATTAAAACAGCAGAGAACAAGTATTTTCCTGAAAGTGTTGGTGGGAAGATGATGTTGACAGAGGAAAACTTGGAAGACTGCTCTTGGTGGTCTCTGCTCTTGTGTTGCTTTGCCACTGTGAAACCTCAGCAACTGCCCTGCACATAACCTGAGACCAACGGGCAGGGGTTTTCTCACATTTGCCTACAAAAAAAATGATTTCAGTTACTCAAAACTACGTACCTCTTTTATACGTCTTATGTGTATATATATAAGGCAATGAGCTAAGGTAGGGGGTCCAGCAGATGTCACAAAGATGATGATGGGTCTGGAGCATCTCTGGTAAGGAGAGATTGCAGGAGCTAGGCCCGTTTAGTTCAGAGAAGTGTGAAACGGGTTCTCAGTAATGTGTATAAAACCTTCCAGGCCAGTGCCAACAGGATGGTGTCAGACTCTTCAGCGCTGCCCAATGACAGGACAAGGGGCAGTGGCCACAAACCAAAACACAGCAAGTTCCACCTCAACAAGAACGCCACACTGAGGGTGGCAGAGCATTAGCACAGGCAAGCCGCGGCGTCTCTCCCTCTGAGGACATCCCAAACCCACCTGGACGCCTTCCTGCGCTGCCTGCTG
>WBMY01001943.1:50928-66115 GCA_013397315.1 Donacobius atricapilla
CGGCGAGGCGGGCTGCGAGGAGCCGCTGGAGTACCCCGGCGACAGCTGCCGGGAGGTGCCGCCGCCGCCCACGCCGGATATCAATCAGCTGCCACCCTCCATCCTCCTCAAGGTGGGTCGGGATGGGAGGGATTGACGGGCCAGCCCTCTCCCTAAGGATTTGGAAGGCGCCGGTGTCTCCGGGCGGACTCAGTGTAGGGGGCAGCCGGAGGAGGCCAAGCCGCTCCGGAGCTATCTCAGCGCCTGTCTTTGGGGAGATATATAGTGTTCTGAGGTTGTTGTTTGCTTTTTGTTGTGTCCCATTCCCCGACCCTAGTTGTTTGTCTTTGGAAATGGCGTTATGAGCCATTACCTGGAGGTGCAGGCACACAAATCAGGTCCAGAACCTGTCTCGTAAATCTTTTGACCGTACCCGTTAACTTCATAAGGTGCCCTTCACAAGTCGAGTTTCACTTGCATCACTGGTGTAGTACTCGCCAAGGGGGCCTGTCCCTGTATGTAGTGCTTCCGTTGGTGTTGGAGCTACGTAGACAAGTTTTCAGCGATGATTATTGAACAGTTTGTATTGTTGTGTACTGTGGATCAATTTTGGCCTTAGCAGTTCCACAGTGTTTGCAGCCTTCTTGAATTACATGCTTTCATAACCTCTTTTGCTGTATATCCAGGGAACAGCCTTGCCTCTCCTGTCCCTTTTGCTGTCTTTCTGTTCCTTTAATACTGCTCTCTGTTGGAATTACTTTCCATTTTTAAGCTACTCTCTTGACCACTGTGCTGACTTCCTTCAGCTAAACATTAGCTAAAAAGAGAAGTCCAGCTGGAACTGAGCCGGTGATGTTTTCCATAGTCTTATGTGAGTGTGCCTTTAAATTTTGGGGGGACAAGTTTCCAGGATTGCTGGAGTTGGTGTCCGAGATCAGATGGCAGAACTTGAAGCAGGACAGAGTAATGGAGGGGGTGAAGAGACATGACGCTTGGTGTTCGTATTTTGCTAGTTCTACATCCGATGTAGAAAGTACTTCCTTTAAGCTTTTGTTGTCAAACAGTAATGACCTACTTATCTGTCTGTCTTGCACATAACACTAATTATGTGGGAGGTTTAGTTGGTTTGAGTATTTTTTTGTTGTTGTTACTTGTTGGTTTAATTTTTTTTTTCAATATTCATAAGTGTGTTAGTAATGATATGTTGTGTTTCATAGATGCACTATGCGAATTAATTTTAGGCAAATAACTCATGAGCTATCATCTGAATTAATCTCATGTGTGATTACAAATTGAAACTTTGTCTTGTAGTTCTTCTAGAAAGCAGTCCATTGGTTTGCCACTGTTATTGGCAGATAACATTTTATTGGATACTTGGTTTTAGGTTTTCAAACTGGACTCATTTGGTTAGTGTAGCTGACATTCTTTTTGATCAATGCTATGAGTATTTTTCTGTGGTTACTTTTAGTACTCAGTTTCACTTTTTCAAAAATATCTATCTATAACTCTGGCATAACTTTAATAGTGAAAGATGTCATGTCCGTCTTACCCGGACTAGTCTAAATGTTATTTAATCTTTATTCTGTATATACCCAGTATTTAATTTTTACCTGTGCTTTCAAGGTTGTGGAGGTTTTATGCTTGATTACTTGTTTTTTTGTAAGCAAGGGGTTTTGTTTTAACCCCAACTGGCAGTTAGGTGCCAGGCAGCCACTCGCACACCACATCCACAGACTGGTTGGGTGGAGAATTCAGGGCAAAAAAAGTGTACCCTGTGGGCTGTGATAAGAACAGTTTAATAACTGAAGAAAAATAAAATATGCTACTTAAAATGTTTGTATAAAAAGAAGAGCAAGAAAGAGAGATCCAAGTGATGCACAATACATTTGTTTTGTACCAGCTACAAAGCACTGTACCAGCAGGTGAGAAGAAGTCTATCCTAGTGGAAATCAGGACAGACATCTACCTTCCCCAGTACTTTTGTCTCTACAGTTGCCCTATAGGCCAGTTCCTTCTGCAACGTCTTTGAAAAAATAGGCCATTATTTCCAGCACCATGGTAGGAGCCAACCTACATATCCCCAAATTTGCCCTTTAATCCGTACCTGTACTAATGAGTTGGCTTTGTGGTTTTGGGTTTTTTGAGATGTTGTATATATATATATATGTATATTCAAAATATATACACAAGATATATAAAATGATACACCATATTTGTGTATCTTTATATCTGTTTCCTAACTATTGCATTGTTTGGGTTTTTTTTGGTTGCTTCCAAAACAAACTACTCTATAGTAGTTTATTAACTTTTAACTTCAGTGTCCTGTCAACTGGATTTATAGTTGCCTTCTTATGATGGATTTTCATATAGATAGAATATCCTAAATACAATCCTTTCTCCAAAGCTGTCATTTTATTATGAGAGAGTGGAAGACAAGTATACCCAAAATCTTTACTGAGCTTTTTATGGTAGGTGTAGGAGACAGAAACCTTAATACCAGGACAAGAGATTCCATCCTGGCAAGGGTTATGAGGCAGAGTCTGATGGTTTTGTCTCTGGTTCCCGCATCTGTGACCTTCTGATGCAGTGCTGCTGGTGCAGGAGTGGCTGTCACCAGTGTCTGTAGGTGGCTTAAAGCCCAAGGAAATATGTCAGGAACTCCTTTAGTGAGAGCTTGCCTCTTTGTCTGCTCAGATGCTGTTTAGTTGTTTACTGAAGGAGACTGGTTCAGTCTCCTCTAAATCAAGGGTTTGGGATGGGTGAAAGATTTTGTCAGATTGAAGTTGCCCTGCAGATCTTTGGATGCTCCCTGCTGGATTGGGAGGTTCATGGTGC
This sequence comes from Donacobius atricapilla, assembly GCA_013397315.1. Classification (NCBI taxonomy): domain Eukaryota; kingdom Metazoa; phylum Chordata; class Aves; order Passeriformes; family Mimidae; genus Donacobius; species Donacobius atricapilla. The sequence goes on from WBMY01001943.1 coordinate 53,743, forward strand.
AGTGTGCCAGTTGATCCTGTTTCCCTGGCTGGTGTCCTGGTCAATATGAAGAGATAAAAGAATAGTGCTTCCGCAGTCAGGGTTTTGCATTTTGCTTTTCATTTTGCTGCTGAAACATGTATGAGGAAACAATGTTATACAGTGGGCAGAATGTCTTGGTGGAGATGGGTGATTACCTTTGACTAAAAGCTAATTTGAAGCCCTTCTCTTTAAAACTTGAGGGGAATTAAGGACTTATAGATCAGTCAGCTATAGCTAGCTTGATTGTGTCCTAGACATGTGTGAATGAAAAAAAAGGGAGCTGTTTCTAAGCATGCACTACAGAAAATGACAAAATCTTCCGTTGCATATGATTAAGTTCTGAAAACTTTGAGCTGTATGTCCCACATTTGTGCCTATTGAAGTGTCACTGCTGGAAAATAAAATAGAAAAATAAATTTTCCTGTTGTACCTCTTTTCAGTGCTGCTGTTTAATAAAAAAAAAAAAGGTGTAAAATGATCTGCAGATTGAATGAACCATGATCTTGCAAGAGAATGCCAATTCAAACATTTCAGATTTCCTTTTGGGGTGTATTAACAGGAGTTCTTCATGTAGAACACAGAAAGGAAATTCTCTCCTGTGCTTGGTGCTTTTAAAACCTCTGCTAGAGTAGAGCATTAGGCTGTGGGTACTGAGATCTCCTTAGAAAATCACACACAAATGTGAGAGGGGTCGGAGGAGATGCAGAGGTCATGAAAAACATGGCCTATTACGTAGAGTAGTTGGAGGATTCTGGACAAACTGAATGACAGTTGTTCCGAAAGAAGACTGCTATTTTCTTTAGTTAAGAGAAAATTGATAGAAAGTTTAACTGTATTCCTGTCTCTTGTTGAATAGAAGAAAATAATAAGCTTAATTTGGGTGAGATACTTAGATGTTCTTACACTGTATAATTTTCTAGGTCTTGGCAACAGTGGTTTCCTGTCTCTTAGGTTATGTGACAAGTTGGGATTTCTATTTATTGATGCTTTTTTTAACAGCAAGGAGAATGCCCTTATCAGGAATGTTTGGGGTGTGCTTGCACTTGCTTCAAAACAAAAGGGTCTAGAATAGATAGTGTCTTCTTTTTGAGGTCCTCTTTCTCAGTTTGCTGATCTTATTTTTCTAAAGCATGAGCATGTGCCTGTAGCACAGACCCTGTCAGTTTTGGCTTAGAGCTAGTGCACTATAAAGGGAAGATAAGTGTGTATGTAATGTATATGTGGGTGTGTATTTTTATTTAATGTAGGGTTTTCATAAATATATTATGACTGTTATTCGAAGCACTATTGACTCTTTTCTTGTCTCTTTACTCAGTGCTTTTTACATGTTTTTCTCATTCTTCCCTTGTTGCAAAAGTTACAGGTTTTCTTTTGTTGCAGTGATAACATGTTTTTTTAATGATAATGTTGATGGATACAAAATGCATTGCTGCTGTTCTTGTAACTGCTAGCACTGAAATTAAGGTAATCTGAGTGATATGAAGTGGGTTTGATAGACAACAGATAGTTAAATTTTGTCTTCTGATTTTTGAATGCTGATGTTTATACCTGAGAAGACTTCATGTGCATTTTATATTTGCACTATGATTTTCTTTCCTTAATTTTTTTTAAATTTGTTTTTGGCTTGTTGGGAGACAGAGGCATTATAATACATCATTTGGATTGGACTTTATCTGCAAGTTCATTGAGTCACTTTTGTAGTACTAGCTTTCTTTCCTATATATGCTGGTGTTCCCATCATATTATTCTGTCTAAAGCTTGTGTTGAGTCTTACTTTTAAATGTAGCACTAAGAGACGTGGAACAGGTTTTGAACCTTTATGGCTGATGCTAGGAGGTAAAATGTCCTTCAATTTCACTATTAATTCACCTAAATTCCTTTTTCTTTAGCAAAGCTCAACACAGCAATGTGGTTTGTTACGGATTTGTTTTGGTTTTTTGGCTTCTTGATTGGTTTTTGTTTTTCCCATGAAGTTTACTATCATCCTGTGATTCTGGTGGAGAAATGAACCAGTCTGAGGGTCACTGTCGTGTTACTGAGCTTCTGGAATGCAGTTGAGGGGCAAATTGTGAAGGGAAGGTGTGCCAGTAGACTAGTTAAAAAGATGGCAGTATATGCTCATTATTTCAGTGATAAATTTCTGAAAGATGTTGTGAATTTTATGATTTATTGCAGAATTACAAAAACAATAGTTTTGCTTTGCATGATTTTGAGTTTATGAAAGAGATATGAGCAGACTTTTGAAAAGGTGGCTTTCATTGAAGCATGTAGATTCATCACAGAATAAGCTATGTGAGGGAGGAGAATTGTCTTGGAATTAAATTTCTGTGCTTTTTTGACAGTGCCTAAAGACTCATGGCCAGTAAAAGTTTCCCTGATGTTGTTTGTGTAGGTGTTGGCTTGGCTTGTTCTGCATCTCCAAAACTACATCCTATTGCATGGAGAAAACTGACAGGTTACAAGTTGTGCAAAGTTGTAAATGTAAATGAAATAAAATGTAACATTTGCTTTAGTTCCCTACTTACTTATTTTTTTCTTTTTTGCAGGTTGTCTGACCCATGTTTGATCTTTCACAGATTTTGCTTTAATATCTTTGCTTTTAAACTGGCATGGTGACTCAGAAGCACTACGTGGTGTCTTTTAGTGAGGGCAGTTGGGTTTCTGAGAGTAAAAGCATTGTGAGCTCCTGTTAGTAAAGCTACTCTGCGTATTGGTCAGGACTCTTCCCTTCCATTAGGAGGACAGTAATTTCTTAGAGACAGAAGTTAATACTGTGTTTCGCCTTGAAGCTAAGGCAGTCTGTGAGTAAGTGGCTGGTAAGGGCAGTGTCTGTTTCCTCCTGTAACTTCTGGCTGTATGTTCCTGCCACTGGTTTTGTGCTCTGTAGAGTGATCGTGCAATTGCAGGGCGAGTAAATTCATCGGGCTAATCTGACATCAATCTAATGTTGCAAAACTTTTCATTAGGATCAGTTGCCTGAAAAAACTTTCTTTAAATACAGTCACTACTAAATCCAGTGCTAAAATTCAAGTGACTGGAAGTGGATGTTTGTTATGACTAGCAATTTGCCAAGAGAATCCTGCTGTAATGTGAAATCACACCACTTTTCGTGGCTGGCAGTTTTTCTTAATGACATGAACAGTTTTAACTTGATTTCCTTCATGGGTGTACTGAGGCTCCTTTCAGAGGTGTGTGAACTCAATGCTCATATCTCTTTCATAAACTCAAAATCATTAGTATTTCCCATGTTCTTTTCAAGTTACATGTGGGCAAAGTGAAGAAATATAATGAAAACAAAGCAGATACTTCCTTCCTCTTCTCTTATGTATGGTTTCTGAGTTTTCTGAAATAGAATGATGTAGCCTGTAATAAACATAAATCCACTGGTAGCTTAACTGCTCTATGACTGCAATTAACACTAATACTGTGGTTTAGTGTTCATAGTAAAATATCATGCACTAAGCATGTTCTTTTTGTCAAATGGTACTTGAGAAATATTTTTATTAATGAAATTTTAGTTAGTTGCTGAAAAAATTGGTTAAACGAGTGAGCAGTTTTCCAAGAATGAATGTCTGAAGTGACTTAGGCATCTTGAAATGTTTGAGTGTACATTATATTGATCTTTGTTGTTAATTCCATAAGCTTTTTTGTTTCAAACATACCTGATGCAGTGTAATGAAAACAATTTTGTAGATGCCTGTTCTTGAATACAAAAGAGTTTTATTGATAGAGGAGAGCTTCATTCGCAGAAATAGAACTATTTCTTTCAAATTAAAATGATGGAGAGAAATAGGGGGTGCATAGATTCACCCTTTACAGTCTCTTCTGTCATGGGGCCTGTATTTTGTTCATGCCCATAGGAGGTATAGCTTCTTCTTAAAGTTAGCAGTATCTTTTGAAAGACTGGTATTAGCAATCAACTGAATTCTCTTGCATGCCTTCCTGAGGCAAAAGCTTCTTTACTATGTGCAATCAATTTTAACTCCTTGATTATGGTTTTCAATTTTTTAAAAATTAAGATTGTCTTTTAATAAATTAAAATTATTTATTGAATTATGTTTATATTTGGGTTTTGTGATGCAAATTATCTTTTAGAAAACTTTATGCTGAGGATATTGTGTTAGCAACCACATAAACAATTTTCTACTGCCACACTTCCTTTCATAGTAATTTAAATGGATATGGTTGACTTTTCACTATTTCCTTTGAATAAAAGTGCAATTTTCTTCTTCACGTGATTCACTTTGGGGAACTCGGTTTAAGGCCAAAATCACCAAATATTTAAAGACTCACTAAATAAATTTAGTACTTAGATTTCTGATTTTTTAAAATTGATCTTTAATCTTTTAAATAAAGGTGTTTATAGGATGCTTTGTGGTGTTTTTTTGTTCGGCTTTTTTTTTTCTCCTCTATTCCCCCTTTAATAGTAACATTTTGCACAAATGTTCAAAATAGTCTTTTTTAAACACAGAGGTTGATCTATCTAGCATACATTTAATATAGGAACAGTGGGGAAGTGTTAAGGGTGTAATGGCTGAGGCCTATTATGCAAGGACTTGGTGGTAAAGAAGGGAATTGCACACAGTAACTTTATCTCTAATTTTTCTGATTGGACTCTTCACTAGTATTAATCAGCATTTGCTTTCTCTCTTTCTCATCCATTGTCTTACAAAATATTCTAAAAAGTTGAAGAAAACACCAAAACTTGGTCAAGAACTATATTTTCATGTTCTGAACTGTGCTGTGCAAGGACTTGGTTTAGCTGGTTTAAAATCAATTGCACATCACCTGATTCAGAATGGTGGATTGACTCATGGGGTACTGTGGAATTAGCTGTGTTTTGTTATTTAAAGGTAAAACAGAGTGGATTTTCTCTCGTGAGGGATTTGTTTGGGTGTATCTAGACTGTTTGAATTGAATGAAGCAGATTGAATGTAATTTGACTGAAAACTTCCTATATATGTTAGTTGACTTTTGCTGTTTTGGGCGTTGAATTTTTGTATTTTCTTTTGATGTAGGATCATTTAGGTTGGAAAACATCTCTAAGATCATTAAATCCAACCATTAACCCAGTACTGCCAAGTCCACCAATAGTCCATGCCCCTAAGTGCCCCGTCTACACATCTACATGTCTTTTAAATATATTCATGAATGGTGACTCCACCACTGCCTTGGGTAGCTTGTTCCAGTGCTGGATAGCCCTTTCCATGAAGAAATTTTTCCTGATGTCTGAGCTAAACCTCCCCTGACTCAACTTGTGGCCATTTCTTGTTGTCCTGTCAGTTTTTGCCTGGGAGAAGCCCACTGGCTACACCCTCCTTACTGGCAGTTGTAGAGAGCAATAAGGTTCCATCTGAGCCTCCTTTTCTCAGAGTTGAAAACCCTTTCGTTGCTCTGCATCAGGCTTGTGCTCCGAACCCTTCTCTAGCTGCAGTGCTGTCTGGACACACACCAGTACCTCAGGGTTTTTCTTATAGTGAGGGACTCAAAACTGACCACAGCACTGAGGTGTGGCATCACCAGTGGCCAGCACAGGGGAATGGTCACTGCCCGACTCCTGCTCCCACAGTTTCTGGAGTACATCCATGCGAGCCATGAGCAGACAGTTTCTCCAGTAGCATGCTTTGCCAAAGCAAACTGTGTCAAAGACTTTACTAAATTCCAGGCAGACAAAATTTCACTTTTTTTGCCACGCAGGTTACCTGGTCATGGGAGGAGGCCAGGATGGTCAAGCAGGACCTGCCTTTCACAAACCTGTGCTAGCCAGGCCTGACCCCTTGTTGTCTTGTATGTGCCATGTCACAGCACTCGAGATGATTTGCTCCATACCCTTATTCAGGACCCAGGTCTGACAGACAGGCCTGTAGTTCCCTGGATCCTCCTCTGAGCCTTTTATGTAGATAAGCATCACATGTGGCAGCATTCAGTCAACTTGAAATGCCTATTAGGACTGCTTTAAATAATGGAAAGTGGCTTGGTGAGCACTTCCACCAGGTCCCTTGTGGCCCGTGGATCCCATTTTGCCCCACAGACTTGTGTGGGTCTTAAGTGGTGGAACAGGTCACTGAACCTTTNGTCTTAAGTGGTGTAGCAGGTCACTGACCATTCCCCCTTAGATTATGGGGCGACTTCATTCTGCTCCCTTTCTTCAAGTTAAGTGGGCTGGGTACGTGGAGAACAGCCAGTCTTCCTTTTAAAGACTGAGGCAAGGAAAGCATTACTGGTCTTTAATGAGTCTGTGTGAACAGTTTTATATCAAAGCAAGCACTTGTTGTTAAAGAATTTACTGTGTCTGGAAAGTATGATAAGGTCAGTGTGGAAGATCAGGTATCCTTAAATGGGATGTCGACTGAAGGCTCAGAGAGTCTCTTGAAGCCGTTGAAGGGAAAGAGAAACCCAGTAATCTTAGCAATGACATGAAAGGGTGAAGCAGGAGGAACTGACATCTGTGTTAGGAATTTGAGCTGAAGGAGGGTGAGATGAGAGAGAGGGATCTCCTTTTCCAGAACTCTGCTTTCTCTACTCCTGCCTTTTGCTAACAGGGAAAATAATGTAAAATGAGTCCAGAAAAAAGCTATTAAACGTTATTTACAGTGATGAAGAATATTCTGGTGTTTGGCAGAGGGATCAGAATGAGTTGAGGGAGAACAAATGGAATGGTGGATATGAAAGTGTACATGTTTGAGTAAAATTTTTAGGAATTAAATGTGCTAACTAGTAGAACCATTGCTGTCCAAGTTATCTGTCATAAGTGGGAGCTAAATGAACAGGCCTGTGGGTAGGAATGGTTTTAGCTTTCAGCTGTATTTATACATCCTTGGGAATTAGAAAATTTAAGTCAGGTCAATTAAGCTGCCATAATATCAGTGTGTATCTAGAGAATAATACAGAATTAAAGGGTGGTGAAATCATCAAAGTGAGTAGAAATGTTTTATGTGCTAGTGTAGTATTTCAGTCAGTAGCTCAGCTAATCCCTTAATGTAAGGATGATGTGCCAGCACCTGGAATGTGTATAATCCTCGCTACTAAATTCCATTTTGTGTAATTCAATATGTCATCTTTTAACAATTACAAGTTCTGAAGGAAAGCTGTTGTTTTACATGGCTTTATTCAGCATCCTTTTATAGCTGGAACTTCTAAAGCTACTACAGATAATAAAACTGGCAAGGCCTTGTTTTTGAACACATACCGCTTGTGTAACTGACATGGCTACTCCTGCACACGCTGTGACTTCTGCAATGGCTTGGTCTCTCTTCTTGTCCTGGTTGCCTCACTCCCTGTTTTCTAAGAAGTCGCTTTGCAGCACCTGTGCTACTTAATTGTCTCTGCTTCTAGAGTTAAGTACAGCATGGACTAAAAGACGACTAAAAATGTTTTTGGACATTTTTCAGAATATTTTCTATGCAGCAGTACTGTTTGTGTCAGTACTTAATCAAACTTTTTTTTTTTTGTTATTGCTATAGCTGCTTCATGAAAGAGAAACAGTTCAGCAGTATGTCTGTGATTTGTGAGGGCTTTCAGCTTTTATTGGGATGGTAGCATGATGGGTTGATCTGGACTGTATCTAGGTTCCCCTCCAAAACCCTGGCACTCCCCTCCTTGACTAGTGAGAGAAAACATGAGGAAAGGATCACAAATTAAGGAAAGGGAGAGATCACTCAGGATTACTGTCATGGGAAAAACAGGAAATTGGTTGAATTTATTACCAATCAAATCAGAGTAGGATTATGAGAACTAAAACCTACATCTTTCNAGTGAGGGACTCAAAACTGACCACAGCACTGAGGTGTGGCATCACCAGTGGCCAGCACAGGGGAATGGTCACTGCCCGACTCCTGCTCCCACAGTTTCTGGAGTACATCCATGCGAGCCATGAGCAGACAGTTTCTCCAGTAGCATGCTTTGCCAAAGCAAACTGTGTCAAAGACTTTACTAAATTCCAGGCAGACAAAATTTCACTTTTTTTGCCACGCAGGTTACCTGGTCATGGGAGGAGGCCAGGTTGGTCAAGCAGGACCTGCCTTTCACAAACCTGTGCTAGCCAGGCCTGACCCCTTGTTGTCTTGTATGTGCCATGTCACAGCACTCGAGATGATTTGCTCCATACCCTTATTCAGGACCCAGGTCTGACAGACAGGCCTGTAGTTCCCTGGATCCTCCTCTGAGCCTTTTATGTAGATAAGCATCACATGTGGCAGCATTCAGTCAACTTGAAATGCCTATTAGGACTGCTTTAAATAATGGAAAGTGGCTTGGTGAGCACTTCCACCAGGTCCCTTGTGGCCCGTGGATCCCATTTTGCCCCACAGACTTGTGTGGGTCTTAAGTGGTGTAGCAGGTCACTGACCATTCCCCCTTAGATTATGGGGCGACTTCATTCTGCTCCCTTTCTTCAAGTTAAGTGGGCTGGGTACGTGGAGAACAGCCAGTCTTCCTTTTAAAGACTGAGGCAAGGAAAGCATTACTGGTCTTTAATGAGTCTGTGTGAACAGTTTTATATCAAAGCAAGCACTTGTTGTTAAAGAATTTACTGTGTCTGGAAAGTATGATAAGGTCAGTGTGGAAGATCAGGTATCCTTAAATGGGATGTCGACTGAAGGCTCAGAGAGTCTCTTGAAGCCGTTGAAGGGAAAGAGAAACCCAGTAATCTTAGCAATGACATGAAAGGGTGAAGCAGGAGGAACTGACATCTGTGTTAGGAATTTGAGCTGAAGGAGGGTGAGATGAGAGAGAGGGATCTCCTTTTCCAGAACTCTGCTTTCTCTACTCCTGCCTTTTGCTAACAGGGAAAATAATGTAAAATGAGTCCAGAAAAAAGCTATTAAACGTTATTTACAGTGATGAAGAATATTCTGGTGTTTGGCAGAGGGATCAGAATGAGTTGAGGGAGAACAAATGGAATGGTGGATATGAAAGTGTACATGTTTGAGTAAAATTTTTAGGAATTAAATGTGCTAACTAGTAGAACCATTGCTGTCCAAGTTATCTGTCATAAGTGGGAGCTAAATGAACAGGCCTGTGGGTAGGAATGGTTTTAGCTTTCAGCTGTATTTATACATCCTTGGGAATTAGAAAATTTAAGTCAGGTCAATTAAGCTGCCATAATATCAGTGTGTATCTAGAGAATAATACAGAATTAAAGGGTGGTGAAATCATCAAAGTGAGTAGAAATGTTTTATGTGCTAGTGTAGTATTTCAGTCAGTAGCTCAGCTAATCCCTTAATGTAAGGATGATGTGCCAGCACCTGGAATGTGTATAATCCTCGCTACTAAATTCCATTTTGTGTAATTCAATATGTCATCTTTTAACAATTACAAGTTCTGAAGGAAAGCTGTTGTTTTACATGGCTTTATTCAGCATCCTTTTATAGCTGGAACTTCTAAAGCTACTACAGATAATAAAACTGGCAAGGCCTTGTTTTTGAACACATACCGCTTGTGTAACTGACATGGCTACTCCTGCACACGCTGTGACTTCTGCAATGGCTTGGTCTCTCTTCTTGTCCTGGTTGCCTCACTCCCTGTTTTCTAAGAAGTCGCTTTGCAGCACCTGTGCTACTTAATTGTCTCTGCTTCTAGAGTTAAGTACAGCATGGACTAAAAGACGACTAAAAATGTTTTTGGACATTTTTCAGAATATTTTCTATGCAGCAGTACTGTTTGTGTCAGTACTTAATCAAACTTTTTTTTTTTTGTTATTGCTATAGCTGCTTCATGAAAGAGAAACAGTTCAGCAGTATGTCTGTGATTTGTGAGGGCTTTCAGCTTTTATTGGGATGGTAGCATGATGGGTTGATCTGGACTGTATCTAGGTTCCCCTCCAAAACCCTGGCACTCCCCTCCTTGACTAGTGAGAGAAAACATGAGGAAAGGATCACAAATTAAGGAAAGGGAGAGATCACTCAGGATTACTGTCATGGGAAAAACAGGAAATTGGTTGAATTTATTACCAATCAAATCAGAGTAGGATTATGAGAACTAAAACCTACATCTTTCCTGGTCCTTGTATCCTTCCTTGGCCTAACTGCATTCACAATTCTCTACCTCCTTCCCCTAGCTGTTTAGGAGGACCAGAGTAAGGGTTACACTCACATCATACCTTGTTTCTGGTCCTCCTTCATCACATAATCTCACTCCATCTCTGGTCACAGCTTGCTTCTGCTGGATAACTTTTTTTTATTTCCTCTTATATTATCCCAGAGGTGCTGCTGCCATCACTGATTGTCTTAGTCTTGGCCAGTGTGGTCCATCTTGGGTGCTGGCTGACACTGGCTCTGTAAGATGTGAAGGAAGGTGCTAGCAGCTTCTCAGAGAAGCTGCCTTTGTAGCCCCCTTACTCTCAAAACCTAGACATGTCAACCCAGGATAAACAAAATAAAGTACGAAGATTATTTATGGGCTTTCATTTTAACTGTGGCAGCTGTATTAGCAACAGTGTTTACTGAATCATGTTTACTATTCTTCAGAACTGCAAGGTTTTGTTTCTTGAAGGTAGTATTTCCACAAATAAACATATTTATTTCCCACTTGAGTAAAGATTAGTTGAAGTATTTTATAATGCCAGCCTTGATATCCTTTGTTAATATTATTTGGAGTCGGCCCAACATCTGTCTAAACATAATGTGGACAATTTTGCTTTGTTCTCTTCTAAGGTTTTTATAACTGTTAAAAGATTCAGTCTTCTGCTTCATGCTGGCAGCAGGAATTCAAGTTTCCTGCTGCTCTTACTAACTTGGAATTACTGAGTGTCTTCAGACTGTCACCTTTTTTAATGTTTAGAATTACATTTTTGCAGGAAATGTCAGATGCCAAATTACCACTAACTGTTCAGTGCTTTCCTTCTGCTTGACCTAGGGTGATGGTATTTTTTGAGTGCTGATTGCAGCCACGTTCTGATTCTGCACATGGGCTCACCAGTACCAACAAGAACTGCAGGGAGAAAGCAGGCAGTGATCGTTTTGTTTGTACTTCTGTCTGCTGTGTTTAACTGGCTGTCTAATAAGAAACAGACACTGACTCTGGTAATGGCCAAGCATAGGCCTGTGTGGAAATGGCGTTCAGGCACAATCCTTCAACGCTGAGGAGTCTTGTGTTAGAGATTGCAAGTTTTCATAGCTAGAAAAGAAGAGAATGATAAATCTTGTGAGGATGTACAAAGCATCATGAATTTGACCCCCTCTTCTCTTATTAGAGCTCTGCTTCATCAAAGGGTCTTGTAGGGATGTACATATTTAAAACTACTGGGTTAAGCCATCCCATAGACCAAGTGGTACATTTATGGTTGTTCTCAACAGTTTGTAGTCTTGTCTATTCCAAGGACCGCCCAGTGACCAAAGTTCTGTAAGTTACCATTATAGTTCAATGCTTCATTACTTTTTGTGTGTGGTTGTGTGTGTGTTTTCACTTTTGCCATCCCTTTTCCTTGGCTAAACAGTCCTAGTAGCTTCCTTGAATACTTTCATGTTTTCTAGACTTCAGTACTTTCCTATGGACACTCTCATGTAGTTTTATATTTTCTTGAGAAAATTGCCCGAGATTGACAATAGTACTTCTATTTAGTACTTGATGTCCTCAGATCAGTGGAAGGACTTTTTCGTGTTTTGCAGTCTATACTCCTATGTAGGTATAATGCCACTACTGCCTTTTCTCATTATAGGAACACATGTAGATTTAAGTTCATTTGTACTGACAGGGTACCTTCATGTCAACTCTTGACAAGACCCTCTTTTTATATTTATTAATAAACAACTTTTAAGAAAGGGATGAATATAATACATGCTATAGCAATTTATGATCTTGCTATAAAGTTAGTTTGGTTTGGGTTTTTTTTTTGGCAGCTGCTATAGTGCTCAAACCCTTGGGGCATAAAAGACTGATTTTGTGCTTCAGTTCTCTTCTATGACATTGATTTACTGTGCTCATCTACTCTACCATCCCATGCCCCCTTCCCGCATGACCTGATGTGTCTTTATGACTCTTCTTACCAGTTCAGTTCAAAAATAAAAAGAAGGGTTTCCCATCCATTCCAGGATGAGAATGAGAGCACTTCTTAAGTGGCTTACAAATTATACTGAGATAATTTGTAATTCTTTAGGTGTGCCAACTCAGAAGCACTTTTGAAACTTAGTCTACAAAATGAGTACTTAGGATATATTCTATTGTTGGTTATGCTAATATGACTTACTAATATTGTCAGTTCTTGTGGGGTGTAGGTTTTTTTGTTACTGTCTCTGACTTGTCAAGCGGGGGTGAGTTGTAGATCTGTGTGTTATAATGCGTGCTAATACTTTCCTGTGTTTTGCAAGATGTATTGGTAATAAAATATTTCTGTCTCTAAAATATGATCACATCT
>WBMY01001943.1:68225-83532 GCA_013397315.1 Donacobius atricapilla
CTCTAATATTTATAGATACAAAAAAGATGTGTTTTTTTTTTTTTTTTTTTTACAAAGGTGTTAAGGAAACTTTGCAGTCTGAGCATCCAGAGGCTGCTCTGTCAGCCACACTGACGCTACCTGCTTGGGACCAAAGTCCCTCCTGGAGGTTGCCCCAGGGAGATGATGGATGCCCTCNGTTTTAAGACACTGAAACACTACCCTTCCATACAACAAAAGTAATTAAATAACAAAAATAATAGAATGAGGGCTAACACAATTGCCATAGGGCAGAAATGATTATCAATATGAGATCACATATATTTCAGTAAACAAATACAGTAATATTTGTTGGGTACAAGTTATATAGTTCTGTTATTAGTTAGTATTCTACCTTCTGTTGGTTAAATGATTCTTGCACTTTTTACACTAATTAGTCCACATACTCAGTCTTTCTGGTCTTTTGGATTGGTGGGTTTCTTGGGTTGGTGGTCTGTGGTGTTTGCCATCTCCCCTTGGTGGAATTGCCTTTTACTCAGTTGGAGTTGATTCTGCACAGTTGCTGAATTGGCTTTGCTAGTTTCTTCGTTATCTAAAAAGTTCTGCCAAATGTCATTGTGGTCTGTGAATTCTGCATTCTTTGTGTCCACTGTCAGTAATACATNCCTGGCTGTGCTGGAGGTCTCTGTGCTCTTTGTTGTGCAAAGGGTTGGCAGCAGTTCACGCATGGCCTTTTGCCTCTGGCTGTGCCACCTGGAGCTCAGCCTGAGCTCCACTGAAGCTACACTCCAAGCTGTGTGTACTGGGTGTATTCCTCAACAGTCTTCCCTTTCATTTAATCAAGCATACCTGCTAATATATTAAAATAAAAAAAAGTTTTAAGACACTGAAACACTACCCTTCCATACAACAAAAGTAATTAAATAACAAAAATAATAGAATGAGGGCTAACACAATTGCCATAGGGCAGAAATGATTATCAATATGAGATCACATATATTTCAGTAAACAAATACAGTAATATTTGTTGGGTACAAGTTATATAGTTCTGTTATTAGTTAGTATTCTACCTTCTGTTGGTTAAATGATTCTTGCACTTTTTACACTAATTAGTCCACATACTCAGTCTTTATGGTCTTTTGGATTGGTGGGTTTCTTGGGTTGGTGGTCTGTGGTGTTTGCCATCTCCCCTTGGTGGAATTGCCTTTTACTCAGTTGGAGTTGATTCTGCACAGTTGCTGAATTGGCTTTGCTAGTTTCTTCGTTATCTAAAAAGTTCTGCCAAATGTCATTGTGGTCTGTGAATTCTGCATTCTTTGTGTCCACTGTCAGTAATACATTACCCTCCCCAAGCTTTGTTAACCTCCCCTAGGAGCTGAGGTTGTTGTAACACATCAAGCCCTAAACCTTAATAAGACAATTCTACCAACAAGTAATTTATTTTTCTAATACGTGGACATCAGAGATAGTCTATTTATGGCTAAAAAGAGAAGTGGGTCTGTGGTTACTCTCCTAACTCTGGAGCTCAGTCTNAAATGATTATCAATATGAGATCACATATATTTCAGTAAACAAATACAGTAATATTTGTTGGGTACAAGTTATATAGTTCTGTTATTAGTTAGTATTCTACCTTCTGTTGGTTAAATGATTCTTGCACTTTTTACACTAATTAGTCCACATACTCAGTCTTTCTGGTCTTTTGGATTGGTGGGTTTCTTGGGTTGGTGGTCTGTGGTGTTTGCCATCTCCCCTTGGTGGAATTGCCTTTTACTCAGTTGGAGTTGATTCTGCACAGTTGCTGAATTGGCTTTGCTAGTTTCTTCGTTATCTAAAAAGTTCTGCCAAATGTCATTGTGGTNATCTAAAAAGTTCTGCCAAATGTCGTTGTGGTCTGTGAATTCTGCATTCTTTGTGTCCACTGTCAGTAATACATTACCCTCCCCAAGCTTTGTTAACCTCCCCTAGGAGCTGAGGTTGTTGTAACACATCAAGCCCTAAACCTTAATAAGACAATTCTACCAACAAGTAATTTATTTTTCTAATACGTGGACATCAGAGATAGTCTATTTATGGCTAAAAAGAGAAGTGGGTCTGTGGTTACTCTCCTAACTCTGGAGCTCAGTCTGATACTTGAGAACTTGTGTCAAGTCGTGCAGTGGTTTGTGATTCTTTTTGTGGTGACATAAATTCCTGCAGCTGCCCATATCTTCTGTACTTGTCTAGCTGTTGCCTCTCCCTCTGTAAGCTTTATCATGAAACCATCTAGCTACAGTCTACACAGTCTGTCAGAACTGGCTTTCCCCCAATTGCCCATATCCTATCAAAACCATCAGCCCCTCCCCCCTCCAAAACAAACCAATTACAGTAAAATATTCAGCCATAGGTAGTATTTGTAAAGGAGGTATTGTTTAATTTTTCCTATAACTCATGGAAATGCATTTTGCAAACAGACATTTTTGTCCTAATGACATTAAAGATCTTTATGGAAAAAGTTATATGTGAGTATTTGTTTTTTCTTTGCAGGTCACTGATGAGCTGTTGGAAAAAATAGCATCAAGAAGCCAGAATATTACTGAAATCAATATTTCCGATTGTCGCAATGTATCTGATACAGGAGTATGCATATTAGCAATTAAATGTCCTGGGCTCCTGAGGTATACTGCCTACAGGTGTAAACAGCTTTCTGACACCTCTATTATTGCAGTTGCCTCTCAGTGTCCTCTTCTACAGAAAGTGCATGTGGGCAATCAAGACAGACTCACTGATGAGGGCCTGAAGCAGGTAACCATCCATTCCACAAATTCATTCTGTAAACTTAGTATATTTTAGCTTAGGAGGTAGAATCCCGTTCTTAGGATTTAATTAAAATTAAAAAAAATTTTCTGTTTTAAAAGTTGGTGTATGGAGACTTTTTTTTGATGCAGTAAATGCTGTTCTCTAGAGACTGCACTTTCTTTTTTTCTTTTTAATACCCAGGGATTGAATGATTTTGTAGTTAAATCTGTAGTTTGACATCCTATACTTCACTTCTGTTGGATTCAATTTTCCTGAGCTTGGTTGCTATTCAAAACCTGTGTTTAAGTAACTCATTTTTGCTTCATGAATGCTGAAGGTAGCTAAGATCTTTATTTGTTAGATGTGCAGGAAGGTTTCATCAACTCTCTGAGAGTGTTAAAGGAGCATTTAGGAGTTACGGTAAATCAAATAAGCTGTTGAGCATAAAGGCATTGTTAGCTACCTGTACATACAGTAAATAATTTAGTTCTTATGTGCTATTCTTAGCTCCATTTTGTTGACTGTAGCAACTTGATTTTGTCACATATGTAATTGGAATCTTTCTTGATTGCATATAGTGTTTCAAAGCCTGAGAAGAAAGATAATTTTTAATGGAGGGTGGAGAAGCAGAAAAAAACCCCATTTCTCCTATCTCTTCATTTCAGTCAAATTCTGTTGTTTTTTTTTTTCCCTTTGATTTCATTAATTGCAGCTCGGTTCAAAATGCAGGGAATTGAAAGACATACATTTTGGGCAATGTTACAAGATCTCAGATGAAGGAATGATCATTATAGCTAAAGGCTGTCTGAAGCTGCAAAGAATATATATGCAAGAAAACAAATTAGTAAGTACATTTTGTGATTTTTTTCTCCCCAAGGCATTTTGATTGTCAAAGCTTTCTCTTGCTCTTTATCTTCAAAAAAAAATCTTTAGAATGGCTTTTTGCAAATAAATTACTTGAAAGTGTTTTTAGCTGTGAAAATTGCAATTCTACAGAGATGCCTCAGAAGGTGAAGCAAAGTACAAGTTAAGCTAAATGTAACAACTTCCTGTTTTTAACATGGTTTTTCCCAGTAGTTGGGAGGTGTGTGGTTTGTATAGGAAAATACTTAGTTCATATGGACTGTTTATTTTGTTTCTACAAGTGCAGTAAAAAGTGCGAACAGCTAAAAGATTTTTGGAACTTGGGTTCTTGATTACAAGTGATAATGTGCATGTTGGAGTCCAAGGCATGTGGAAAACCCCTGAAACTGCCCTGGGGGGTCCCAGACCCTGGCTGGGACCCCAGGAAAGCACTATCTTTGACCTTAATCCATGGGAAAAACTTCCAACACTCATGGATTAATTGAAAACAACAAAGATTTAAAACAAATATTAGTTTAGTTTTTCACAGGGTGAAAATCTGTAGTTTTGAGTTTTTAGTATGGAAGTAGATCAGAGCAAGGTAGAGAATTTTGGGCAGTGTCTCATGTTCATCTACTCCATCTTCTGCTATGACAGTGGCACAGTGATGTTGTTAGAATGGATTTGATGTCGAAATTGCATGTCTAGAATAGGTAGTAGTTATTGGTACAAAACTGTACATATGGTATGCTTTAAGAGTTAATTGGATTAGGAATCTTGAAAAACAACCTTGGACCCTCTGTCAGTGTTCCTGTAGCTGCATTTCCTTCAGTGCACTGAGACTGCTGTAGGACCTTGGGATAAGAAATAGAATAAACAGCTTTGAAGACCGAGCCACAGGTTCCATCTCATCTTTTAAACCCTGGTACAGGACTTTGAAAACAGAACACCCCTAATTAGGGGGTTGACAGGGTAAAAATCCCATCATGCGCATAATATTTCCTTGAAATGTATCACTTTCTTACCAGGATAGAGTAGTGTGCCTGTGTTAGTAAAAGGAAGTTGTTGAGGAGTAATAAAACAATCTTGCATGCTAGTTCTAAGCAGTCTCTGAAATGAGGGTTGCTAATGTAGAACGAGTGGCTTGTAAATGGTATGGCAGAACACTGACTTAAGGGTTTTTTAAAATTTTATTTTATTTTAAAGTTTGTTTCTTGCAAGAAAGTAGTAAAACTTGCTTGCAGTTGAATTTTTAACTGTCAGCTAATATCGTGGTTATAACCTTTGTTTTGAAAGTGCTGAACTGGAACAAATAAATTGTGTTTGTAAGAAAACAGCATACCTTGTATTCAAGAATCATTTGTTATTTGGCTTCAAATAGATGAAGAGATGCTAATGCTCAAGATTAAGGTTCTTTTTATATATAAACCATTCTCAAATAAACAAAGAAAGAAAAAGGCAGCCAGTTATTGGTTTTGATCAGAACTGTAGAAAGTTAGGAGAAAAATAGGAGATAGAGACCTAAACTGAAATTTCTGTATAGTTTAAATGCAGAAAAAGAGCACGTGCCTCCTCCTGTATTGAAACACAATCTTGAATATTGTCAAAACTAGTCCAAATACTTACCTTAATACAGAAAAAACTTTAAATATGAAAAAGAAAAAGAAATTATCTGAGAAGTCTGGAAGGAAAAACATTCCTTCCTTCCCTCCTTCCCTCCTTGCATCCTTACCGACTTTNGACCCTGCCCAAGGAGCTGGTCCGGGATGTGAGCACGGCTGGAGGCTCCAGGGCAGCAGCAGCAGTGAGTGGTTAACAGAAATGCCCCAAGGCACGGTGGGTTCTCCTTCTCTCCTTCCCTCCTTCCCTCCTTCCCTCCTTCCCTCCTTCCCTCCTTCCCTCCTTCCCTCCTTCCCTCCTTCCCTCCTGCCCTCCTTCCTTTCCTCCTCCCTTCCTTCCCTTCCTTCCTTCCTTCTCTGGAAAGAGAAAGGTGAGTTAATTATTTGTCTTTGAAAGGAAGAGGAAAACCTTCAAGATTTGCATAGTTGTATGTGAAAGATGGTTGTAACTAGGAATGCAGTATTTTTAAATATTAGCATTAATTGCTTGATAATTGGAAAATATGGAGGGAAGGTGTTAGCTTTTCTTGTCGATGTATCTTAGAGTTTTCATCACTGAAGTTTTGGTTCTTTTTATAGTGTGAAATGTGACCTAAGAAGTTGTTATTGCAGTTATTAGCACTTAAAGACTTTATGGTTTTAATATCTGAAATGTCATCAAAGTTCCTGGTTGAAATGGAACATAGGAAGTATCTTAATTCTTTTTAAGGCAATTGTGAAATGTGCTCTTGCACTCTACTTGGTTGCCTTCATTGCTGAAAACATAACACTGATTTTTAATTGCAAATAAGACAAAATATTTGCTGTCAAATGAATAGGAATTTTTTCTAAATTTTGTCCCTTCTGGTAATTTGTCTAGTGACTTATCAAAATGGAATTTTTGCCTAGTTTTTCATAAACATACCTTCTTTTTTGAGTATCTATTTGTACCTAAATTCCTGCCCATCTTTAATTTTTCAGGAGGAAGAAAAGGTCTTGAGGCAAACTTGGTATAGCTCTGTAAAATTAAATTCAGCTCCATGAATCTTCATATGTACACATTAAATAAGTTTTGAAGCTGTTATGAACACCAGGGTGCTTAATCCTTAGAATAAAATAACACTTGAACAATGCCACTAGATGACATATCTGAAGAAGCTGCTGTGCTTTCCTCTTGCTAGGGGCAAGAGACTTTCAAGTCTTGCTGGCAGTGTAGTTTTCTCTGATGAACCAAGACAATTTTTAAGAAGTTCTCATGCAATTGTAAAATAGAAACTTTTGCATTCCAGAATAAATAAAAAATAGAGGAAATGTTTAGTTGTGGAATTACCTTAAAAGGGATTAATGGTTTGAAAATGGTTTGTCAAATTCTGTGGGTTACTTTTCTCCCTTATATAAGATCTCCTTAGTATTTGTGTGGCACATACTACTTTGTGCTTCTCTGGTGAAGAGGATTGTTTGGGGGAATGTGTTTGTGTTTTCAAAAAGAATAAGTATTCATTCTCAGAAATCAAAATATTCTGTGGCAAGAAAAATGTACTTCACGTATGAGAACTTGGTCTGTGTATTTAAAGTTCATACCTTATCAGTATGCTAGAAAGAGGACTCCTCTCCTCCCCTTTTAAGCAGCTGCTGTAGCATCTATGAAAATAGTCTTGTGTTTTGTGTTTTCTTGTTTATTCCTTTCTCAGAGGTGCTCAGAATCATGTATGTGACTCTTATAGTCAATTTCTGTTAATTTCAAAGTGTGTAGTGCATTACAGATAGTACATGATGGTTGGGGTTTCATATAGGCTTGTCTCACACTAATGGATTTTACACTTCAGAAATACATCCAGGCAGAGGCAACCATCATCTAAGTAATGCCTTTGTGAATGTTACTTTGCAGTGAAATGTATGTGGATCAGGCAATGCAGTTCAGTTGCTTCATCTGTTGCTAAGTAACTCCATTATCATACTGCTGAGCAGAAACAGGGAAAGGAGAATTTATGTTCTGATTGTGTTGAATATGCTAGACATTTCACAGAAAAATAGACCTTTTCCTGTCTTTGAAGTGCTGATTATGTCATGGTAATAAGCAAAAGCTGCAATTAATAAATGGAACAAAGGATGTAAAAGGAAAAAATTAACGTTTCATGGCTAACTCAACAACAGAATGTTGTTATTATTTGCATAACTGTTTAGGATTTGTATATCTTCAAAACATGTTTATTTTTCCTCTATCCTTTGAATAAAAAAACAATTACATGCTGAGCCTCTTTCTGAAGGATACTGGCCGAGTTGAGAACCTAGTTAAAAAAAAAAATTATAACTGCAGGACTTATGAAGTGTGCCACTGAGTTCTCTCTCCTGATATGCCCCCAGACAGATTGATGCAATTGAATAATCTCACAGAATTTCAGTATAAACAGGAGAACGAATTCTAGCCCTGTCCAGACAAAACTATAAAATTTCTTAATTTCTTGGCTGTAGTTGGACTTCTCTTTTTATGGTTGTGACTGGTATGGTATGCTATAACTTCTGTGTTTGCATCATGTGAATGTTCAATGTGAATGATGCTGGTGGAAGAGGGATGGGTTAATTTCTTTGTACCAATTGCTGTTTTTAATCTTTCCACCACAAAGAAAGTACATAGCTTAGGTGCGAAGTCAGAGAACTGCTCCACACTAACGTGTAGTACTCTCACTGGGACACAGAGTGGGGGGTACTTAACCTGAATTACTTTTATTGCACCCTTGCATAGAAGGGTGGAGTCCTAAAAGGGTTTAAAGGCTTTGTGAGATGCAGAGCTCAGTGACTACAGAACTCCCAAATGGGAGGATTATCTCCAGTAACTTCTGCACAAGCTGTTTTCCTTATTTCGGATAGAAAAGATCCTGATTTGGGAGCTCACTGTAGAGCTGGAGAAAACCTTTTTCCACTTAACTAATTTGATTTAACACACTATTTTCTTTTTAATTGCTTTTTCTTAACTGGGTAACTTAATGGCTAAAATTATAATACAATTAAATTAATTAAATAAAATTAAATTCCTCCCTATTCCACCCAGTGTCTGTGTTTTTTTGTGGTGAACTAGATATGGATAATGAGAGAGAGCTTCTAAAGATAAAACAAGGTGGAGTTTCAGGTACTGTGAAAGAATGACAACATTCCTACCTCTATACTTCTTTCCTTCGTTCTCTCTTCTCTTTTACAAGCTCATTCAGGAGTGGATGGGCTACTATACTAGCTCCTATGGCAGCACTTCTTCTTTTCCAGTAAAACGATGTTGTGAAATGGATCCTTAAAGGCAAATAATTTGTTTAATGGTTCCCAAATATGTTCATTAAGACAGTTAGAATATAACTTGACCGTGTGTTATAAATGACAATATAATACTGGCTTTCACATTTATGTATTAGCTTTTGCATGTTGTTATTAATCACAAGTATTTTGATACGGTACAATTTATAGGTCCCTTTAACTGCTTATTAACACAATCTATCAGTTTATATATGCAACATATAGCTTATATAAATAATGTTGTGATGAATATATTGTAGGCCCTAGCAAAATATGGAATGTTAAAAATGCCTTTAACTCAGAGAATGGTGCAAAAACAATTAGTTTCTTCTGGTTGTTTCTCACATCTCTGTACTGACGTCTCCAAGTGATAAATGAGGGGAACTGGAGCACCAAGAAAAAATTAGAGAAGAATTCATTGACTCCTTGTTATTTGGGAGTGTGAAACAACAGGATAAAACCACAAGAAGAAATACAATATATTGACCTAATCTACAAGATGCCATGCAGGCAAGTCAAAATTTAAACCAAGCAAAGGAGTTCCTGTAACATCAAAAAACCTCCAAAAATAGTGTATAAACTCATGAATATGTATGTACCCCAATAATGTAACAGTATATAGAGAACATTGTTTTGAAACTAAGGGTGTGTTTTTTGGCCTATAGCCAGGAACACCACAGCATTCTCCCTTAGTAAATTTTTGAAAATTCTGAAGAGTAAACTTTGTTTTTCAAACCATGTTTTTATTACTTTGTTATACTCTTGATTCTTCAATTTCAAGATAACCAAGTTTTGGCTCAGTTGGCAATATGCTTGATATGTGATTACACTTCTTAAGTACATATTTTACAGGTGGCTATTTAACAGGTTTTTTTAAGATGAGTATTCTGTGAGTTTTCTTCTTACCTTTGCAGTTTGCAGCAGGTAAGAGGCGAAATTCAAGTTAACTGTGATGCTATTTTTGATAGAAACTACAATACATTAACATATGTGAATACTATACTTTAGTTTCAGTGAAAAAGATTTAAGATAGACTAAACAGAATATTACAGTTTTGTCACACAATGGAAGAATTAACATATGCTTTTGAAGCACTGACTGGAATCAACTTAGTATAAAATGCATAGGAAAAAAATAAACTTAATTCCCATATTTTCTGAATAATCAGCATTGTGTAAGCTGATAAATTTATTTTTGTCTTTTAATGATATTCCACTCCCCACTTCTGTTTTGGGAAGCATTTCACTTTCTGCTTTGTACTTGCCATCTACAAAACACTTACTTCAGCATTGTGCCTTGTGTCACAAACATTGAGAGGAGAGAGTATTTTGCTTTGAGTTAGCCCAGGCAAATTGGTTCAGGAAGAAAGTGTTATAAGGCATATAAGCTGCACAGTGTCAAATGTTTAGAATGTATAGAAATAACTTACTTTGTCTCAATGGTAGTAAGTAAAAGATTTTTTTGGGGAAAAATATTCCAAAAGAATGTAATTTCCCTGTCCTTTTCCCATCCCCCACAACATACTCCATATGCTATTTCACTTTTTTCATACAGTTCTTAAAACTGTTCTTCTGCTTGAAGAAATTTCAGAAGAAGAATTATTTACACGTTTCTTCAGGCATACTTCCCCAAAATACTTTTAAGCCACTTTATTTCGTTATTTGAGGTTTTGAAAAGAACTGCAGTTTTTCCAGACTTCCCCCTTCAATTACTACTTTTACAATTAAACCCTGATGTTCAGAAGGACCCTGTTGCTGGTTTTCTTTGCAGACACAGGCAACTCCTCCTTTTTCAGGTGTGACCTAGGTTTCCCACAGCAGAATCTCAGACCCTGGATTTATAAAAATAACCGAGTTTAACAGAGATACACCATCAGGTCAGAGAAGATTGGGTGCCTTCAAAGAGGGACCCAGAACAAAGAAAACCCCAGGCAGTTATACACTTATGAGTTATGCCCCTATCTCTCACACACTCTTCTCATGCCTTGATCTAATGCTGATTTTTGGTTTGTGGTCTTCTAATACTTTTCTGGTTTCTTTCTCCATGTCTACCACACAGGCAGGCTCTTGATTTCTTGTCTCATTTAGTTACAGTTTCTGCTGACAGTTGTATCCTTCTTATTTTCTGTTTTTTTCTGGTGCACCTGGCTGAGCATGGAAAGCTAAAAACCCCCTAGTTTTAATATAATAAACATTGCCTAGCAACAGCTGAAACATCTCTATGTTATCAATATTCTTTTCATACTAAAGCTAAAACACAGCACTGTACCAGTTCCTAGGAAGATGACTAAGCAAATTAATTATTCCGGCTGAAAGCATATCTAGGTCTAAGTTCACAGCTTCTGGCCTAAGGCTTCAGCAAATCCAGCTACTGCCGCTAAAAATACAACACACTAAATCACACAGCTTTTTATCTTCATGTTGCTCGTCCTACTTAGGACTTGTTTATGCTGAATAACTAGCATCTCTCAATAACTAGTTGCTTGCTAAAAATGTATATACATTTTCAGGAAGATCGTGGAGTCATGGTATGGTTTGGGTTGGAGGGGACCTGAAGTCTGGTCCCAACCCCACTACCACTACACCTTTAGGCCAGGTGGCTCAAAGCCCCATGCAACCTGTTCCCTTCCAGGGATGGGGCAGTCCACAACATTTCTGGATAATCCATTCCAGTGCCTCACCACTCCCACAGTAAAGGATTCTGTACACACCAAGATGGACTTCTCTCTTGTGTACAATATGTGTCATAACTTTGGATAATGTTTCATCTTCTGTCAAGTACTAAATTAGAGGTTTCTAAAGCAAAAACTTTGTGCAGATGGCATGATGGTAGTATGCACTAGTAATGACACAGTCCCTTTTGTATTTTAGTTTCTCAAACACTTTGTGTACACACTGGAACCACCTAACATACCATAAAAGTAAGGTTCAGCACCTTAAAAATGTGTTTAACAGCTATACTGATAACTAAGATGAGGCATGGGAAGTCATGCTTTCTTAAGAACTGTGTGAGACATTTGTCTGGTAGTAAAAATGTTATGGAAAAGTTTGTCTTTTGACAAACTCTTCTGAACATTTATTTTTTTTTTTAAGAATGTAAAGTGATTCAGTCAATTTCTTAGAAACCTAACTTATTTCTCAGAGTTCAATTTTTTTGTCTTTTTTTTTGTCTTTTATTTGTTTAGATCTGTTGCATTTTGACCTAGGCAGTTCTGTAATACTGTTCCTGTAGTGAAACATTTATGCCAAGTTTGATGTTAATAGAAGGGAAAAAGGCACAGCTTGAGTACGTGTGCGTAAATCAGCTACACGTATCTGCTGTAAAGGCATTGGAACCACAGTGCAGGAGTCAGACTCCTGCTTTCAGTATAACTTTCTGTAAATACTGCGTCAGTAAATACAGTGCGGTGTTGTCACCCTTAGGTGGCGGCATTGACTTTGTAGTGGTGATGAGCTCCCGACCTGTGCTGTGGGGAATTGCCAGTGAACGGCAGATATTATTCAAATTTTTGAATATTGTGCTGGCTCCACAGACCCCGTATTCCCTTCAGCTGCCAGGACTGCTGTCAGAGTAATTCTTAAAGTGTTTCAGTAAGGTCAGCTGTATGGTTTCACCACTTTCTGCTTTTCTGTTTTTTCTTTTTGGACAGGTAGTGCATTTTGACGTTATGAGTTTACTTGACATGTACACTGTGTGTGTATACACATTTGTAAGCAACCAAAAGCTGGAGTTGCAATCTGTATTGCTACGTTAATGATGCTTTTTGACTTGTCAGGTTGCATGTGGTTGATTAATGGCTATACCTACTCTACTGTTTAAAAAACTTCCAGTTTTGATATTGATATAAAATTAGGTGTTATACAACTTAAAGCATTTCTTTGGGCTGTAATTTGTTACAACTTAAAATAAAAATTCTATGTATACAAATGTGTAGTACATATACTGTAGATTAATACAATGACAAAGAAGTGAGTGATGGAATGGAAGAGTAGAAAAGTGGCTGATACATAACTTTTTCCTACTTTTTGGTCAGCATTATAAGGTGATTATTCATTTGATACTCGCAGATGATGTATTTTACAAATAATTTTAGTAAAGGTAAAATACATTTATTTATACATTTAAGTGACATCTTTTTATGCCTGTACATTAATGGTTAGCACGTTAGTGTTGTACATCAAAAGCAAACTTAGGAAGAACTGTAACAAAAAATGTTCTCAGTGTTGAAGATTCAGGTATTGAAAGTCCAAATGGATTGGGGTAATGCAAAAATCCTAAATGCAATATGCAAGCAAATTTCAGCAAGTTGCTAATTTTAAATTTTGAGTTAAAATGTAGGCACTTCCGCTTTTTTGTTTCTTTTGTGTGCTTTTTGGCTGCTCTTGTTGTTGAATAAGGTACTTGAGCTTTTAACTGAAAACTTGATGACCAGGAATTGGTAGCTAGATATGGAGCCTTTTCAATTGTTTGAAATAACCTTATTTAGTTGTCCTTTGGGATCATTGGTATTATAGTACTTTAGTCACAAACCAAATTCTATGATACTAGAGAGAAAAACTCTTCCACTAAAATATATGCTGCTAGATATTAAAGTTAGCTAAATAGAGATGAAATGTCTGTAGTTTATTTTCCTGTTGGAGTTTTTGTTTTTTACATCTTTTAATCTGCTGGTATCTTGTGTCAGACCACTGGCAAACTCCAGATGAATCACTTGTAGGTTGTTCATCTGTTAGGTTGGTATCTTGACTCATGTTGTACGTTTTAAGAGTCTTCAGCCATTCACCAAGGATAGCAATAAATCAAAACATATTTCTCCCAGTGAGCTGTGATGCTTACTGAAAGAGATAATAAGTATGATGCTGTGAAGCAAATCACTTAAAACTGTCAGTACCAATATTTTAAAATAGTACTAATTTGTATCCATCAGATATAATCCAAATACATATTTTATTTGTATATGACAGAGACAAGATTCTGTAAAAGTAATGAATGACAGGCGGGCATTTTTGTTTATATAATTTCTTTCCAGGAAATTCCAGTTGAACTTTTTTATCTTTATGAAGCTAGAAGAATGAACTTGTCAAATTTCTGAAGCTGTGGGAAAACACTTGTTTCTCAAAGAACTTCACTGTAACTTACACAAGTTACAGTTTTCAATATGAGAGATCATTAAGGGTACAAGTTCTACAAATGTCTACATTCCCTCTTCTCATCTTTCTAGAGTCACCAGTACCTGGGAGCTCATATAAATTTATGTTCCCTGTGGGTATCTGGAGGTGCTCTTTAGGGTAGTTGTGTTCTCCAAAATGCTACGATGTTGGTAGACAACGTTACAGGAAAAATTGGATAGGCGCTGAGACCAAACTGCTGAAAAACCATCTTAAGTACTGTCTTTTTTGAGTCAAGGTTAAGTTCTTACAACTTTTAAACTGAAACATCAGTCCCCTTGGCGGGTAAATTTTTGTATTTATACTTGGATTTACATTTAAATTGCAGATTTATCATCCATACACACTTTATGCACTTTCATCCTAGGAAGTACAGTGTTATTTATTTTAGAATTTGCTATGGCCTTTCAACTGTCATTGTTTTTTTTAATCCAGAATGAGAATGTTTAAAAAACTATGTCTGAGCTTTAGACATAACTACTTTCTAGTTATTGTACCTAATTTTGAACATCCTGTTCTGCTTTTCAGAGCTATGTTTGCCCCAGTATTTTTAAGAGTCCTTAGCTTAGTGTTCCTCCTTTTCCTTGTTTTCTATAGTTTGGGGTTTTTTTAATTAATATTTTTNCAAATACCGGATTTAGTAAAGGGGTCAATGGGCCGACTTCATTGTGGGTGAGTGTGCATTGCCAACCGAAGTTTTCCAAAAGACTTCCTGGGACTGCTTCCAAGGGCTGCATTTTTGCAGTGATGACTGCATGTAGTGCTGCTGTTGGAGGCATAGCTGTGCCTCTGCCATGATCTCCCTCATTAACACACGAGACCCATGCCCAGAGGATTTGTTTGTAGGCCTTGTGTGTCTGGAGATGTTACCCTGCTGATGCTGTCCATGGTTTTGTGCCAGAGGTGGAGCTGTACAGTTCACTGCTGTCAGGCTTTGCAACAAGGTGTAGGTGTGATAAAAGGGTTGTTTGCATTGCATAAAATGTCACCTTTGTAACTCTCTTCATCTGCACAATTGTCTTTTATTGTATCTTGCATTCGGTTCATGTTTAGAGACTTTAGAATTTTAAAAAAATGCTTTTATAAAAGCAGTTTTACAGTTTTCTTTAAACTAGTCTTGAAGTTTTTTAATACTTTTTTGATTTACTTTGTTTGATTTACTGTGTAAAATACATGAAAATGAAAGTTGTTAGTTGCACTGAAGTTATTGGATTGTTGTGGTGGGAGGGGGAGTGTTTGCTGTTAATCTTGTGCAGGTTCTTGAAAATACAGGGGATTACTCAGCTATGTAGAGAATACCTATATTGTATAACGTGAGTGAGAGATTTGTGATTGTGTTCTTGTATTTTAGTGTGAAAGACAGGTGTCTGCTNCAGTAATAACAATTGAAAGTTCTGTTCCATTTGAGGCTTTTCCTAAAAATTGTCTTGCTAGGGTGATCCTCTGACACCAACTTGCGGTTGTCTTGATTTTATCTTCTTGTCCCATTGCATCCAACTGTGGTTTGTATAGAGTTTTTTTGGGGTTTTTTTGTGTATATCTCTCTGGGAATTGTACTTTATTCTGACACTATGCAATTAAATGACAGTTTGCTAAAACTGAAAAATTATTTTTAAACCTTTCAAGTTTTTATGAGATTTATACATACATTCATACATA
>WBMY01001946.1:0-42392 GCA_013397315.1 Donacobius atricapilla
GCCGGAGCGCGGCGGGGAGCCGAGCCGAGCCCGCGTGTCTCGGCTCCTCTTGCCCCGTTCCAGCCGGCGCACGGGGCTCCCCTCCGCTGCTGCCGCGGCGTGCGCGGCTTTGCCCCCTCCCCGAGGTTGGGGGACGTTTGTTTTGTTTTGTTGTTTCGTGGCTTTTTGGGTTTGTTTTTTTTTTCCTTTCTTTTTCCAGAAGTGGCTTCATCACCTGTATGAACAACAGTCGGAAGATCCTGGCTTTCTCCATAACCTCCTGGGTGACAAGGAGCAGCCCGCAGTGGTCAGGCAGCTCCTCCCACGTTCTCAGCAGTGGCGCAGCGCTGGCCCGGCACCGTCCCGGGCATCCCTGTGCAGGGGCGCGCTAAGCCACACCTCACCTGTCCTCCGCTGCTGCTCCCTCTTTGTTTTTACTGTCGCTTGAACCGCATAAGGCTGCTGTACTGGACTAGCGAACAGGAGAAATATCCCCTGGCAGCAGCTTCGCTGTTTACACTACTTTATTGGTGCAAACAACGCTGAGAGGAGAGCTGCCGTGAAAAATCCCAAAGCACCGATCTGCCCCAAAAGTTAGTGTCAGCACACTTGTAGTAACACAAACTTGAGTGAAGAGAGGTATACATTGGTCACAAATATTCGAGTGTAAATAGCTGATTTTGACACCTGCTTAATTATCATGCTCTCTGAAAACCTAACCATGGAGTTTTGGAAGGGTCTGTGGTCTGTCATAGAAGGGATAGCAATGGTTTTGCAAGACATGGTGCTTCAGGTAAGGCAAAGATCCTAAATAAAGACCCTAACTCCAAAACTGACTCATTTATGTAGAAGTGCTAGTAGACAGACGAAGACAGTGATTCTGCTACCTGAAATCATGCAAAAATACATGAATAATAAGGAACACTTGAGTTTCTGTCTTAAGGAAAGTTTTTGTTTGTGGTTTGAGTTTTTTTTCTGATTTGCATTTGAAGTTTAAACCTTTATAAGGAAACTAAAAATCACTAGTATTTATGTAGTCCAGTGTGCAGAAGCTGATAGCTTTGCCCACGCTGAACTTTTAAGGTTTCTTCTGTGAAAACCAGACCTGAAAGGAAAGCAAAGTAATGCTTTTATTTCTTGCTATTGTCTAGAGCTGAACCTTCAGTAAAAGGCAAGTAAGGAGAATTTGATTACATGACATACTCCTGTAGGGGTTTTCCTTCATCTCTGTTATATGCTCAGGCCTGTACAGGTTTGCATATTCCAGTGGGTTTCTTCTGCAACCCTTGATGACAGAAATACAAAAGAATTTACTCATCAGTTGCAGACAGTAGCGTTTTTTACGGAAGCAATATATGTTTCTTCTCTTGTTCATGCTGTGCCACATCCCTTCTGATACTTCACAAACATGCCGCCTTCTGCAAATCTCATTGAAGTTCAAATCTGTTTTAAATTACACTCCACTGGACAGGTGCAGTCACTGAGATCACTTGGATAACACAAAACACCTTTGACTTCTTGCACATAAGCTTTGCCCACAGAACATTCGGGTCACAACAGCCCAGTACAACTGCTCCAGGAAAAAAAACTATGTAGCTGCAGAGGAAGTTTCAAAACCCCTGTTTAGTAATTTTGGTGTTTTGCAAACTAGGGTTTACTTTGGGAAAAGACACACAGATTGGCTCTCATATTGCAAAGCAAGAGTAAAACTAGGACTTCTATTAGATATGTGTTTTCAAATACTTCAATTTTTAGGATACCCATCATACCTACTTACTTGGAAACCAGTAGAAATGTTTGTAAGGAGCTTTTTGGTTCAACTTCTTTTCCAAGTAAGGCAAGCTGAACTAGAATGGAAACATCAGCTATACATTATGAACCTTTTTTTTAAAGCATCCTTTTATTCTGCAGTTTTCTTTAGACATAACAGAGGAAGGCGCTCCAAAGACAGAACTGTTCTTAACAATGTGTTGCTGAGCAGGAACAGAAAAGTTCCAACTGAATGATGAAAAAAGTTTTATTAAAGTTTTCCTCTCACTTCCTATCATCCCCTATGTAGTTCACAACCAAAGACTTCTAGCAAACACAAACAAGGATGGAGAATTCCAACAAGTACAGACTACTTGGTTGGCAGTGGAGCCTGACAGAGAGAGGCAGAAATCTCGTTCTCCCCCATTCCCAAGATAACTGAAACACACTGGTGACACTACTCCAGCAGAATTTTTGATGAAGTCACAGTATATAAAGAACCTTAGAAAATTTCTGCCCACTTTAGTGCTGCAGTTGCTGACAGAGGTGGGAAAACACACTTGCATCAATTCCAGCAGTCACAGGATGTGGGGCAGCACACCTCCCGTGGGGCAGGAACATGGTTCTGCGCCCCATCTTCTCCTGCAAAATGTGCATTCTGTGAAGGACACTGCTTACTCCCCAGTGGGATTCGGCAGTAAAGCAGATCATTTCATAGCCTGCTTTGACAACGATGAGATTCGGCATCATCGTGGACCTCCAGATTTTGTCACTCTGTCCTCCCTCCCAAGGAATAAGATCATGGCTTCATTGGGTCAAAATTACTAGACCATTACAGTGAAAACGCCATAGTAACAACTAGCTTGTCAGTCAAATCCAAAGCTACTATTAGGCTATTTTTAACAAGATCTGAAAGCTTTTCTCAACAAAAAAGTTACATTTTCAGCTCAAAATGAGAGCAAAACATCTGTGGAGACAGGGCACCTGGGCACGTGTACTTCTGATGGAGCTGCTGGTAATGTAGATTGTCACTGTTGCTTTTGAACACTTCCATCCCTACAGCGGGCAGGGTTTTCGTAGTGTATTTGAAAAAAAACCCTGGCCATATTTGCCCTTTTCCTGAAGCTGCAGTGCAAGCCTGTGCACAGCCCAGATGAACACAATTCTCAGTTGCTTATTAGATGCAGACTTGCAGCCAATCTTTTCCTCTGGTGTCTTATTTGAAATCTTCAGGAGATACAGTTTAAATATTTCCTTAAAATCATTTCTGGAAGAGAAAGGCTTGGTTCAAAGGCATGAGAATCAGCATGTCTGCAAACAGTACCAATACATGGAACCTGATTTGCTTTACCTTTCTCTCAGGATTTGCTCACGTTGTGTCAAGTAATCTGCGTAGGCTGCTGTCTCTCTTCTATCAGTGAGCAGGGTTTCAAGTGGTTTTTTGCCCGCTCCCCATGGGTGAGTGGCTGGCTGACCCAGGTGTGTAAGTGGTAACTGTGCAGCAGTGGCAGACAGGCAAGGTAACCTCGGCTGACTAAAGGCAGAGGTCTGGGAGAGGCAGGCAGGGAGCAGGGATGGCACCGGGGCTGCTGCAGCATTTTCCTCACCAAGCTTCACGTGTGAACCAGCTGATTTTTGTTGACATGTGAGCCCTGAAGACTATTTCATCATTTCTAGAGGTGATATATTCTTAAATCAGGGTCAGTACTTACACAGTGCTTTTATCCACAAAATGGGTAACATGAAAATTTGTACATTTTTTGTGGAATTAGCAGATGTATGGCAAAGTATCCAAGTAAACAGATTTTCATAGCAAAAACATATACCCACACTGTTCAGCTCAGAAAGATGCTGAAGATATATCGGTATGGACTTTTCCTCTGATGATCAGTATACCATGAACATTTTTTAAAGTGAATATGCATATAGAAAGTAACTATTTTATGGTAAGATTAATAGATTTACTCTTATGATATATGATTCCTTCAGCATCTTATTCCTTATGCATAAGTACATAACTTCTTTAAGTGCCTCTGTGAAGCTCGCAATGTGCAGTTTCAGACAGATGGAACTGTGTTCAGCTTCAACAGCAAAAAGGAGTTCAAAAAATGTTCTTTCAGGACTGCACTATTTCTGAAATCGCTGACCTGCTGAGATGCTTGCTTTGCTGAGAACACAACATGCCGTGCAACATCCACTTATCTCTTCAACTTTCTGGAAACATGGCATCAAATATTCA
This sequence comes from Donacobius atricapilla, assembly GCA_013397315.1. NCBI lineage: Eukaryota > Metazoa > Chordata > Aves > Passeriformes > Mimidae > Donacobius > Donacobius atricapilla. The sequence continues at coordinate 3,968 of WBMY01001946.1, forward strand.
GTCCCCTCCAAAATCTCCAGATCATTTATGTATTGTACGCTCAAGCCTATCACTGAGATAAGAGTTATCAGCTGCTTCTAATAAACCCAAAATACTGCTGTCCATCTTCACAGACACTGCTCTAAAGGTGTTAGTACTCTGTCTACCTCACTCCAGTCTAGAGGCGGGTAAGCTTCTGACGCTGACACCACTGTTAGACTTCTACACCTGAACAAGCAGAATCCAACCAGGCCTAAGGTGATGAAAATACCTGAGATGCCCTTCCTTCCTATTTTATCCAGCCCAGAAGATTCAACAGGATATGCTTTCTCACAGCCAGGACTACTTTAGACAGATCTCAGTGTTCCATGTCAGACTGGAAAGATTCCTAGAGCTAGGCACAGTACTGGAACAGAGCTACTATTTCCTTATCTATGTGTTTTCTGAAAATACACAACATACAAACATCACCTGACCTGTACTCTGAATCCTTTATACGGGACTGCGACACAGACTAAAAAACCATCTGCTTCTGGATATGAAGACGACACCTTAATGCCAACACAGTCCCTGATATTAGAAATCCTAGCACAGTCTTATTTCCACAAACCAATAAAATAATATGAATTTATGGGACGCTGATATCCAAAGAAACAGGATGCAGCACACATCACTCTATCTAGTAACTACCCAGGACCTACTGAAGACGCAGACTGTATACAAGCAGTTCCTGTAACTGCCGGAGGAAACAGCCATTTGCTGCTCACAGCTTCAAAAGGGGAACTTGCACAGTTTGACAGGATGGTCTTAATCCTTTTGCTCAGTACAGCCAAGTGTACATGGGTGTCACCGAGTAGTGTCTGTCTCATCCCTTACAATGCAATGGAGTGTTTCTCATTCATTTAAGGGGTTGTCCACATGCTCAGGACCTTTATAAACCTGCTAACTTCCCTTGGAGAAGGGGTGCTCAAGGAAGACTACAAGTACTACAAGTTATCAGCATATACCACTCACTAGGGAGGGCAAAGAACATACCCTGGAAGAGCAGAAGCAGCCTCAAATGACTGTTATCCTTTCTCCATTTCCCTCCTTTCTGTCCCCTTTTCCTCCTCTTCTTTTGTCCACACTCCTGTGCAAAGATAAGCTGAAAAATGCATTCTGGCAGCTGTACCTGCTCACCAAATAGTCATCAGTAGCATTATTTAATGCGAAAGTAATTTTATAGCCAGACCCTCCCCTTCCTCCTCCTCCTTTCAAAACAGTTTTCCAGTATGTACTGCACTGCACTAGGTGCTGCATTGGTCAAACCTCTACCATTACTTGCAGCCACAGCAATTTATGACTGGTTCAGGAAGGAGGATCACCTCCTTATTGGTTGTTCAGGGAAAGGAAGTCATACTAGCATTCTCATGGAGACCACCTCCAGCTTCTGTCATAATAATCCTGTTTCTTCTACCATCTTCTTTCCCAGTGATGTCATCTCCTTATTTAATGGTTCTACTCCCAAGATTTCTGAGACTCAGGAGAAGAAACTGAGGCAACCTAGGATGTAAGAAATCACATAATTTACACTAAGCCTGTGATACCGAAAAGCATTCAAGGGAATGCCCACTTCTCTTGCCTTTTCCAACAGCAGATGGTTTGTTTTGAAAAGGGCTCTGTGAGCTCATCATTGCAGGGGGACAATTTCTGCCCCAAGCCACTCAGTGTTACCAAAATCTTAATAATAACAACTTTTTCATTAACACACACAAACTTGTAGTCTAAATCTATTTAGCTTAGTACTTTCTTAACTAGAGGCCATTTGGCTCTCTATTTCAGTTTCTGTTCAGTTCTTGTTTGCCTTTACTTCTTTTCCACAAGTTTTAGAGGATTATAAGTCTCTTGCATTACTTTAAATCTCATTTTTTCCTCATTTACCACATTTCCATGAACTTTCATTTTGCTAAAACAAATGAAGATCCTTGTGGAATATGCCCCAAATTTCACAGAGGGAATGCTGCCACAATGGAAAGACACATTATTTTCAAAGTCAAAACTCAAGTCAGTTAGGAGAGAAAGTCAATGTGGTGACCTCAAGGTTTTGTCAGACACAACATTGAACTAATGCACAACACCAAGAAATTAAACAGCCTTAAGTTGAATTTAATGAAAATCTGATGCTTTCTAGGAGCGGTAAATGTGGGGCTGGGAGTGCAGATTCAATTCAGATGCTTACATGCATGATACGCATGAAAGCCATTGGGTTGGCTGAGATATTTTGACCAGACAGGCATCTGATTAGTCTCCTTCATGTAAATTTAACTTAACCTTGTCCTAAAGGATGGATGCAAATCAAAATAAATAGCCACCCCATTGGAAAGAAATACTGAAGCAATAAAACTTTCAAGATCCTCTTCGAAGCTCTGGATTTCAATTGTTTGAACTTTTATATGACTTAACAATGACTACTTTTTAAAAAAAGGGAATTCTTAACACCATGTTATTTCTTCTATTTCAGCATAACAGATCACATAACTCGTCTTGGGTTTCCAAATATAAGCAAGCGGCTACTTATAGGATTAAATGGATGTAAGGGATACGTATATTCACATCCACTTACAATCTCTATTTCCAGTGACCCACAACAGTGTGTTAATAACAAACATTTTTCATTCAATCCTACAAAATTTCTGCAAGTATGTATTACTAAGCTAAACACAGCACTTAAGTTTTGATGTATTATTGTTGATTTACAATTAAAATTATTTTTATTTTCACTTCTAGCTCCTTAAAAACCTTAACATAAATACTTTTGGCATCCCTCTTGCACACCCACTATTGCTGATTCGGGAATCACTTAAAAATATTTTAATATTTTTAAAATCACCCATCCTTTTCTGTCCTCTAATAACTACACTCAAATGTGTAGAAGTCATATTAGGTATGGGGTTTTTTTTATCTGACCTTGCAATAACATCAACTTCTAAGCATACTCACACAAGAGGAACTAGAGAAGTAATTTTACTTCTGTGTATGTGACTAGTAACACAGTTTTATGGATAGAAAAGAGCCTCAAAAATCATTCAGGAATGTGAAAAAATAGTGAGAACCCTAAAAAGCTCAATCTATTTAGCTTTTTCTTAAAAAAAACGAACAACAACAACAAAGTAATATTGAAAAGTAACTTGATTACAGGGTAAAAGCACCTTCCTGGGGAAAAAATAGTGAGTCCTAAAGAGCTCTTTAATCCATCAGAGAAGGCATAACAAGAATCAATGACTGGAAGATGAAGGTAAACAAATGCAAATTAAATAAGGTAGAAAATTTTTAGCAGCAGGCATGATTACTACTTGTATTACCCTAGTATCTGAAAGCCAAATCATGGATTAGGGCTCTGTTAGGTGCTGGTAAAAACAAAACAAAAAACAACAACAACAAAAAAAAAACCCCAAAAAAACCCTAAAAGACACCCAAAACACAGAAAAAATCCATTGATCCCTGCCAAAAGGTTACAAAAAGCGGGTAAGATGAAGTAATGTAATAAATCAGTGATAACATTATCTGATAGGACAGGCAGCAGTTTCAGGCCATGGTTTCATGATACAAAGTGTTGAGCTGAGATACAGATTTAAGGTGATTCTGTGTATTAAGAACTGTTTTGTCCCATTTCCACCATTTCTCTACAGCAATGAAATGTTGAAGACTGATCCTTATTTTAAAACAAAATCCGTACTAAAATCAGGGTTTTCATTTTTATTTTGCAACAAAATGCCAGTGAATACTTTTCCACGTATTTTGATTTTTATGAATTACATGAATGGGTTGATCAAATTTTCCCTAACAGTATTTCCACCAATCCTTTTTACAGGAACTTGCTGCATTACTTGTCAGAGAAGACTGCATATCCCAGAATAAAACATGCAAAAGCAAATCTTGAGATTGGTTTTTTTTCCTCATAGCAAATCACTAGCCTTGGTGACCAAATCTCAAGCACCATCCATAAAGTAGACAGTAACAAAAACTGAAACTCAGACCATGGTATGGCAAGGTTTCTCTGAAAAAAAATCCCTTAATATGCTAGCGAATTCTAACAAAAAAGATAACAAGGTGAGCTTGTGCTCCCAACACAATTGCTCTGGCACTGGAGCCTACACACCCATCCTTGGTAGCTTACAAACACAGAAGGCCACTAAAACTTGACTGGGAAGAGATTAAAGGGGTAAGCCAAGAGCAACATTTTCTATTATTGAAGGTTTTGCCGTCTATTTGTGAAATCAAGGATCAGAAGGACAGCCCCTGAAATTCACTGTGGAGAGAACAGGGACCATCTCCTCTTATTTTTCAACAGAAAAATGTAGGAGAAAAGCCCATCTTTGATTTCTGTTTCTTCATTTAAATTATTAGCAGACTTACAGCAACACCCTCGATGTCTATCGCACTGCGGCTGATGTTCTGTGTTTCACTGAGCTGGATATTCACATTCACGTGCTAGAAGGGAATCGGTTACCACCAGTTCTAAAAGCTTTCGGTTTTCTCTTGTTCCTTGTTAAAAATACTTCAAGCTATAGCTATAATAAGTGACATTAAAAGAACACTGCTTCATTGCAAAGTTTAAACACTTAAGAGCCTTACTCTGTGGCCTCGTGCACTGTGCTGAATTTTTCCACAGACTGTGGCCACTCTGTGTGTGCAGGACACAGCTCAGGAAGTGAATCAGGGCTGTGCATCAAATTAGATTATTTATTGGTTGGTATATGTGTTGTCCTTAAGAGTTATGCCAAGAACAAGTCAGACAACTACAGGAAGACAGCGATGGGCATGTGGTTAAGGCAGTTGAATGCCACACAGAACATTCAGTTCTGCCTCTGCCTTCACCAGCACCCCCCATGAGCAAGGAGTGAGCCAGACCTCACACCTTGGCAGATGGCCAGCCAACCTTGTCTTCCTCATTTTCTGGGAGTCCAAACAGAAACACCTTGGGCCTTTCACATAGAAATGTAAAGCAGATGATGATAATGGAAGGTTTGGGTCTTGAGGGAAAAATGGAGCCAGAGGCACTACGTTAAAAGGCAGGAGAACCAATTTATTATCATTGACTTTACAACTGACTAAACAAGTGTCTCAGTTTTCTCCTTGGTCTAACAGGATAACGGTTCTTTTCTATTCTGGGAAATGCAAAAATTCATCTAATACCGTGAAGTTCCTGAATATCATTGTAATAAGCCAACAAAACCAAAAAGTTTTTCTGATTCTCTATGTAGGAAGGAAGTTTTGGATCTTTTAATCTCTTAATTATTGTATACTGCTACACACTCGCTTTAAAAATATATACACTATAAATAATAACATGTATAGTGATAGAACATATCTATTTTTCCTCTCACACTTTATTTGTGATCACGCTCTATATGTGATTTTTCAAAGTCCTTTCCTTAGCTTCTATCAGGACTATAACTTTAGTATTCAGTGAAACTGCAACGCAGAATAGAATGGGGAACAGCACTCATTGTCAACCAAAGGCATTTACTGGCTCACAAAAAATAAAAATATCTTCACTCTCAGTTGCATATTGTGTAACCACAGCTGCAGGAATAGAAATGCAACAGGAGAGCTAGTAAAAGGTAATGTCTTTTCCTACTTATTTTGTTACATCAGAGTCTCATCACATTGAAAGATTTCAGTAATACTGGGCTACCAAGTTTGTAAAATAAAATATTATACTTTGTGTCCAGCAAGAAATAAACAAATCTACCTACATCTTTAAAAATAACCTGAACAGTTTCAACAGTTACTCTGACATAGAAATCTCAGTTAAGAGAAATATCACAACGATTGAAAACACAGGTCTCCTCCATTTTAGGTAAAAAGGCACTAAATGTAAAAATCTAACACAATAATCAGAGCAATCATTAGGTTTAGGCAGACAATAGAAATATTTTAACAATGTCTGACAACATCCCAAACACACAGTGTCTGAACACTATTAAAGTGGATGTACATGAGACTCAAAGACATCAAAAGATAAAAATTTTCCAGTTTAAAGGATAATTTTCATCATTTAAGAAGCAAATAGAAGGAGAATGGAATAGAAATTTAGGTTCAGGCCTATAATCAGATCTTCAGAGTGAGAACTTGCAGAATTCCATGAACTTCGTCAGGCCCCCAGGCTATCAAGGTCCATTTGAACAAATCCAGTTGCAGGACTAGGACCTAAATATGTAAAGAGAAATAAAATAAAATCAGGTAACACAGCACACAGATCTAATTAAAGAGACACCAAACTGATCACAGAAAAAGAATCTGAGTGCCTAGACCATGACAAGATCTCTATTTTTGCCCTAAAATGCTGCAGCTACAGCAAACGCAACAGTGATATCTTACACCAAGAGATTTATAGAGCATTAATTGATCACAGCACATTCTCCTTCAGGCAAACACAAGTACCTGCAGTGTGTTTGCTCACCTCCTGTGTGCTGATGCTTTTTTGTTGTTATATGTAATTTGCTTTATTATTTTTAATAAAAGAGAGTGGTCTGAAATCAATAAAGATGATGTATTTATCTTCATCAGCTCTTCACGTAGATTTTCAGCCTCTTAGTAACACGATGGCCAAAATTAAAATGAGATAATCTCCTTGTATTTTTAAACACTGTAAAATTGACAGAAAGTAAATAATATTTCTATAAGAAGTGTCATTGTTATGCCTATCTGAAGGTTAGGTGAGAAGTTCTAGCTTGGCAGTGCATCTTCCTAAGGTTTCAGCGAAACCCCATGGTAGCATGGGCCTAGTATCATACAACTGCTAATGAGAAAAGAGACAGTAGCAAAAAAATGCCTGCTTCATAATGAGGTTTGCCCACTGAAATACAGACTTTTAACACAACAGCAGTGTGTGACAGAAGCAGTGAAGACACTACAGGAATATCAGACTTGTGGCACAAGCACGTGGAATCACAGGCTACACCATGGAGAGCTGTGTCATCCAAACTTCCACACCAGCACTCATCACCCTCCCCAGGAAGGGGTCTATGCTTCCTCTCCACCTAAGGTTGTCTCTCAGCTTGGGAGGCCGTAGTAGCCAATTCACCATGACCGTAAATGTCATCACTGCACCTTGTACCTTCACTAGCATGAGCTCTTTGAGACAGCCAGCCCAAAGCCAGAATGAATTGTCCAGGAGTATGCTACCATTCTTCCTATAACTAGAGCAAAGTTATACCTTCAGAGATCAGCATGTAACCAGACAAATCAACATAAATACACCTTCTACCAAAAAAATGTTCAAGACAATCAACAATCTCTGATTACTTTTGTATCTCCTACAGGATGGCTTAAGATGCACCAAGATCCTTTACATTAAAAAATTCATAAGCTTATAAATTAACACCAGATACATGAGGACATGAACATCTTAAATTCACTGAGACACTGATATGCCTATAGCACTCACAGAGAGATAAAGACTCAAACTGCTACTATTTCTAGATAGGAAAAGGTAATATTATAAACAAAGTTTTCCCATGCACACGGACATTAAGAAGCCTTTTTTGCCAAGATGACACACTGACTTAGACCACTTGTATATCAGGAAACTCATAGATATGCAAGGCAGATGAGATTTCCAAAATCTGTGAAGAAAGGAAATGTGTTTTTCTTTTTAGAATTGGTGTTAGCTCATGACAGATACCAAAATCTTTACTTCCATTTTACTATTACCCAGTTATATCCCACATGTATGTTTGAAACTGGCCCATGGTAAAGAATCTACAACACTGGACTTCAAATATAGTGTCAGATTTTGGTTATTTTATCTCCAGAGAGTTACAGCTCAAACCTGGGGTCACTCTGTAGGCACATGGGGACTTGGGGGGAAGATGCAGCTGGCAGGGCTCAGCCTTGTGCAGGCAGAAGTCTCAGCCCCAGGGCCCAGTGTGCCCATGGGATATGTTTGCCCAATGAATTTATGATTTCACAAATTTTTAGCAAGCAGAGAGGAATTTACTGCCTTATGTGGCTATCACTGCTCTTTCTTTGATCAACCTGAAACTATTGATGGGCCACTAATATCAAATTCCTTGCCACAGTTACATTTCCAAAGAAAGGCGCATTTTAATTTATTTTCCTGAAGCTTTATCTTTTTAATCTGGACACCTAACTACTCGACGCCTAAGACAGCCTTTCTTCTTGCTCTTACAAATATAGACTAGCAGTTTAGATTTCCACACCTGGCAGAAATGTATTGAAAAACAACAAAAACAACAAAGCTGTTTGGATATTTTCTTCAGGTTATGCCTCCTTGATACTAAAGCTGCCTCATCTCTGGTTTAAGTTAGAAAAGCATAGAAACAATTCTAATTCACACCTGTTTGCTACCATATGCATACAAAGTTAGCCAAGAGCAGATGTATTTCCTCTGTCCTTTCTCAACCTGCAAGTTCCAGTTCATGCTGAAGGGGGAAGGAAAAGATGACTGTGGCTGGTATGGGACCTGGCTATAAAATTCTCAAGCAAACTGAAAGCTTCCTGCTCCTGGAGGGAATTCTTATATCATCAGGCAGAATCAGAATAAGGAATAGAATGAATTAATTATTACTGAAATACTATGGAGTATTGTTATTAGAAGACTTGACTTCATAATTTAATTGTAAGGAAATTACTGTATCTGCATTCACCAAATGAAAAGATCAGTGCCTTCCCAGCAAATGCAAAATACATCTTTTCATACTAGGCACCCCACTGTGATATTACAAATCAAACTCAACAATTAATGTCCAGTCCTTTGTGGCAGGTGGGGAAATATTCTAAGCAGTATTATGTGGGAAGCAATTGTAGGAGTGAAGAAGATCAAATAATAAAATTATATTTGAGGACAGATCTTTACAGTTTTTCCTATGAATGACTTAACTGTGGGTGACACACACAAAGCTGCACAGCTACACCATCTTCCTGCCTATTGCTCAGACATGTAACTCTTGCATCACCTTACATCCCAAAGATACTCCAAACCCCAAGATTCATATTCATAATTTGCAGATACTTTCAATGCAACATTTCCAAGACGGTATTTTTCTTAATCCTCCCAATCAGCTGAAGTATTCAATCAGGTTAATCATCATGATGTTTTCATTCAGCAAGATTTTGCTCTATGCTTTTTGATTTAGCAACATTTTTTCTCTCTGCTTTTGACAAACACAGCCTAATATCACACACATTCACTCAAACAACTGCTGCAAAGACCCTTTTCCCTGTCAATTACTTGGAGAACACATCAGTACCTCCACAGCTCTCCCTGGCTACTTCCGCAGCATCTCCCACTTTCTTCACTGTCAAGGGCCATCCTTGCTTATCACCACCACACCTATTGCTCCTTAATCTTTGTCAGGAAGACAGCTGTGGTTTGCTCATGTTTGAAACCAATTTTCATAAAACAAAGCTGAAAAGACCATTAGATCATCTTGTCTAATTTGATTATTGTGTTGTGTTTGGCTAAAGCACTTTAAAAACCCTCCACTTTCTATTGATAAAAAAATAAAATTCAGGGATGTTTCTTGTATCTCTTCCCTTCCTATATCCCACCTGCCATTCAGTGTCAGGAGTCCAGTTTCCAGCTCCTCTCACACCCACATAGTGTATTTTCAAACAAACCCCTTGTGCCTTTTTCTGTCTTACACCTTACACTTTATGGTAACTCCCTTAAATATCTGAAAACATACTGCATTACTGTTGTTCAAAGCTTTCTCTGAAATTCAGCTTACTAACATGCCCCTACAGCCCCTATGAGCAAAATGTGTGATAAGTAGTTATATACATATCTGCTGTTTTCAAATGTCTAAAGTAAGCAAGAGTGGGATGTAGGAGACAGATCCTACCCTACAGTAAATAGAGGCTCCCTGAGAGAGATTTGGTTGAAGGAACTCCTGAAACACTGCAAAATGTCCTGTGAAGGAGTCTCTGTGGAGCATGTGCTGTGGAAATGGCCTAGGGAAATCAGTCTTTTGATTTAGTTATACGAGTTGGATCCCTAAAGTATGAATGTTCCCGCTGACTACTAGCATTTCCCTTCTCCTCTGTGTATATTTTCTACTTTCAACTGTATTATATTTACACTGCTAAGATTTAGAATTGTAATATTCTTTCAAGTATGATGCAAAGCATCATAGGAACTAGCTATTTTACAATTATACAAAAAAATAGCCTTACAATGCTATACAGTATTTTATTAAACAGATCCAGATCATGCAATTATCATAGCATTACACAAATATGCCTGGTGGATGGTGCACAGCTCTGTGCACTAACTTCAACTCTGGTATTTACTAAATTCCTCAATCCTATAATAAAGACCTGGAATGTGTTCATGGCTGGTACCAGCTTTTTTCTCCCCACTGTGAATCATGGGCAAATCCTCAAGACAAATCAACATAGCTAAAAATGCAGAGAAGGGAGAATAGGAATATTAGGAAGAGTTAGGATATCAAGAAGAATTTGTTCACTAAAGGATGACTAGACATTGGAATGGGCTGCATAAACAATAATCAAAAGTCATACCAGGCACCCTGTAAAAAAGAAAATAGAACAGAACAACAGCTACTGGTGATTATCTAGTTCTTGCTCTAGATAACAGAAAATAAGTTCTTTCAAAGCCCAAATAAGAGAAAAATGCCTCCTGAAGCAAACAAACAAACAAAAAGAGGACACTGTCAGTCATAGATCCAAATCTAATCAAAATCTGACCAGGGAAAATATTGAATTAAATTATTTGATTTCATTATAATAAATGCCATTAATAGCAAAGAGTTAACCACAAAATGCTGAAAAGGATGTATTTGGTCCTGTATTATGGTACAGTCATTAATAATTCAGAAACTGGGGCAAGTATCATGGCATAAAATCTGCAGTTATTTCAGTCATTCAGAATCAAGGAAAATTATTAATCTAACCAAAATTAGTAAATGGATCCAAGAAACACTAAATCAAGTTTAAATTATGATAGATAACAGATACATATTAAAATAAACCCACTAAAAGTAACAGTCTGTGTTTTATGAGGTTTCAAATTAGACACACAACTGTAAGGAACTTAATGAAATAAAACTCAGTTTGTTAGGCACAGGGAAGGTAACAGTTACTTACAAAATCTCCAGATAAATTGATGTTAGTCACTAACATTTAGTCTCTCACAGATTTAATTTACTCATAGTCTTACGTTCACTTACTCACAAGCACTGACACTTGTCTGCTTAAAGGTCTGACCAAAATAACTAACATGAAAAACAAAAGACAAGTGCCATCAGCTATGAAGTCCTCACTCCATTTCAGGAGCTGTTTTAATTATCAATATCAATTAGACAAGTCATAGAATCATAAAATGGTTTGGTTTGGAGGGGACCTCAAAGACCATCTAGTTCCAACCCTCCAACACCTTTCGCTGGACTAGGTGCTCAAAGACCCGTCCAATCTGGCCTTGACCACCTCCAGGGATGGGGCATCCACAACTTCTCTGGGAAGCTTTTTCCAGTACCTCACCACACTCACAGTCAAGAATTACTTCCTAACATCTAATCTAACTCTCTCCTTTCAGTTTGAAGCCATTAACCCTTGTCCTATCACTACATGCCTGTGTCAAGTGCAAGGGGGTGGTAGGATTGCATTTGTTTAATGGAAGTCAATCATTAGATCAGTTATCCTGTAATGGGAAAATACACCAGTTGCTTTGGCCTTGGGAAGGAACCAGGGCCCACTTCAGCAGCTGAGTGAAAAATCTCCGCTCAACATACCACTACTATTAAAAAAAAAACCCAAAAGAAAACCTCCCAAAAAACACACAAAAAACCAGGCAGCTTAAACAATGCAAGACAATTAGAAGAAAACCAGTGTAATAGGACTGTAAAAATCAGTGCTGTGACCTTACCAGAAAAAAAAAAAATCCCATATGAGGTACAAGTCACTCTTTCTCCAAAAGGATACTAAAGATATGGACAGCGTTCAAGTGTGAACAGTAATAAACATAGATATTATCTTATGAAGAGGAATTAGAAAGTTTCAAATGAAGAATATTATACATGGACATGTAAAGTAATTGCTCTAGAAAGGTCAGATCAGACATCTGTATGCTTGTTATCTTACAACACAAGAAAAAATACAAAGAAACACTAAAAGTCTGGAAAATTCAAAACTGAGCAGAAGAAATGTTTTTTTCACATCATATGTAATCCATTCATATTGATTATCATGGAAATTCAGTTATTGGTCTAAATACAATGTCCCTATCCATGACAGTATAAATTAAACCAGTTACTACATAGAGAAGTCAGGAAACAACTTGTAGGTAACATCAACTGAAGCATTAGAAGGTATTTACTAGTCAAACAGGAAATTGTATTACGGTTTAAGCAAATATGGTATCCCCTATGTAAAAATATAAATTAAAAAAGAAACAGCAACTTGATTTCATTATTGAAATTTTATTCACAATCTCACAGTAACTCTTCCAACAGTTTGCATTAAATACTATTAATAGCTCATTAACAACAATAGTTGTCTTTAGAAGGTTTTGAAACAACTAAAGTTTGGACACATTAAGCTTTTATGTGAGCAGTAAAGGCAAATACGTGAAAAGTTAATAACAGCACGATTCTGAACTTGGTTAGCCCATCACTTTAAGTTCTATCTAAAATATATTTTTCCCTCATTTCCAATCACAGCCAGTTTCTTAGAACCTTGTCTATTTTTCAAAGACCTGATATTGAACAGTGTTCCCTTTATCACATTTTAAAGAATTATTTTAACAAGGATTGTTATCACAAATCTTGCTAACAAGCACCCAAGAACTGACTACTTACCATTCACCCACAGACAATCAAGCTACAATTAGCTTAAGCACTGAATCCTTAGCATGCCACAACTCTGCTTGGTTATCTTGATTAGTTCATCCTGGTTTAATTTGAAATGCACATTGTTACTGCACATACTAAGACCCACACTGCCCTGTTGTATTAGCAATTACAAACACATGTATAACATTATAACCTATATAAAACATAGATAGCATTATAATTTTCTACCAAAAAGCAGAGTTCTAATTTTATTAGGCTAGGCATGGTAAGAATGAAAGAGAGCATAAGGATGTGTCTTCATGTATTTTGGTTGTTTTTTTCCCCATCATATGTGGGAAGGAAAAGAGAATATTATATTGTCTAGAGGTGGGGGAGAAGAAGAGGCTGCCAGCATTGTCAATGCAAGGCTGGGCTTAGTCAGGGGCTGGGGCAGGTAAACAGGGCAGAAGTAAAAGGCTGAAGCATCACACAGTACAACAGACATTGAAAGTGAAGACTCATATGTCAATAATATAGACAGCACAAAGAACCAGAAAGATGGCCTGGGAACTCCTTCTTGGATAGAGAAAATACAGCTTGTACTAGGACAAGAAACAGAGATTTAAAGAGCTACATGAGCTTTATGTGGTGATACCTGAGTGCAGGCTCTGGTGCTGGCAGAGAAGGGAATTTCAGTCCATGGGCAGCTCCGGGTTTGAGAAGACCTTACTGCCAGCAATTACAGGAAAGCTGTCTGGAATAAAAGCAGTGCAACAGGTTGCAGAAAGGCTGTATAAAATTTCTGAACGCAAAAGGCAACATCATCTGTGTTCTGAAAGCAGCACATCATTCACCGCCAGGATACTAAGAGCATAAAAATTATTCTCCTTGGGTAAATTTACTCTGTTTTGCTGTTTTCATGGGCTATGTATTTGAGTGCAAGAACTGTCACTTGGCAGATTTACCTTTTGGTTACATAGTTTCTACCTGTGATCATGTTAATAACACATCCCACTAACAAATACTGTCACTTTCTAAAATAAAAGGGACATTTTGCTTTTCTAAAGCTATTATATGCTTGATTGTATGTTCTGAATGTACATAACTTGAAATATACCTCATTGGACATTTACCTGCAAAGTTGCCCCATGATTTTTTCCTTTTAAGTAGAAGGCAGGCAAACGCAATAAACTAAACTCGTGTGAGAAAAGGTATAAAGGAATTCATTTAAATGTAAAGGAATTACTTGTTAAGGACACTTCTTTGCTCATTCCAACAGTACCAAAGCTATTTATTTGGTAATAAGAGTTTCTGGACTGAAACAGACATTTCTGAACTTGTTGATGATTAATGTACAGTTTAAGAAAGCCATTACTTTGTGACAGGTACTACAGAAGCCAAGTGTCAGATAATATATCAACTTCTGTTCCACTCTAATTTAATGGTTAGAACTCTTATTTTTACAGTCTTGTTTCAAATATTATACTACAAAGAGTTCAGCAGGATACACAGTAGTTGCTTTAAGTCCTGCAGTGCGAGTATCACATCGGCATTAAATTCGACGTATTTTAGCATTAACCAAAGCAAGTTTTTGAACACGTGCCACAATCCCTGCATAATCCCTTCCTCCCGCTGAAGGAAGAGCTAAATTTCTGCTACAAACGAACAAAACAAAGCTGACGTGAAGCCAGCGTGGAGCGGGCGGGCAGCGGCCGGGCCGGCGGGCAAAGGTCTCTTCAGCCGCGGCCCCGGCCCCGGCCCCGGCCGGCTGCCGCTGCCCGGGGCCGCCGGGAGCGACCTGGGCACGGAGCGGGGAGCGAGGAGACAGGGACAGGTACGACCCGCCCGGTCCTAATGCCGCCGAGAGCGGGCAGGAGCCTCTCGCCTCCCGCCCCGACGGGCTGCAGGCACCGAGGAGACGCCCGGACCGTCCCAATGCAGAAATTTCTGGCTGCGCTGGGTCCAGGACAGATGTCAACGGGCTACACCCTAAGGCCACTTGGACGTGTTCATGTGCAACACAGTCCGTGTGCCGGCAGAGCTGGGCACTGCCACGGGTGAAATCGCCTCGAGAGAAAAGCAGCGATTCCAAGGGAAAAGGAAGAAGACGGTACCAGCAGCCCCTGACATTGGTGCTCCTTCCATATGTGTAAGAAACCCTGATTTGTTCGTCAAAACCCAGCCCCTGAGCTTTACCTGAGAGCTGCTCATCTTTACCACGCAGCACAGGACAGAAAAAACGCTCTGGAACAGGCGGGAAAGTGAGAGAGCGGGACTCAAACGGTACATGCTGCAGCAGACACGAGCACGATTCCAGGATGTCTCCGGGCAAACAAAGGGAGGCTCTTGAGAAGCCAAAAACTAGCAAGAGGAGACAGCAAGAAGAAGTCCAGCGAGGCAGCTTTTACACCTGTAGATGTGGAATACACCAGCACGTCTGCTTTCTAGCTTGCTGTTGTCACTATGGTCTATTAAAAGCAAATGCAGCTGTACAAGATCACCACCCTCTGCACCTTCACACCATCCTTTCAAACACATCAGCCTGGCCAGAGCAGTAATTTCCAAAGTATTTTCACTTTGCTACCTTCTTCTTCTTGCCTATACATCAACAACACTTGAAGATTAAACAGTAAAATTGTTATAACTTTATATGTTTTAATACTATTTTAGTGGGACATCCTTAAGTGACCTGAGATGACTTGGTCTGGGGGTGCTAGAACAGCAAACAGGATTGAACAGTTGCTTTTATTGCCTTCCAGCGTTTCCTGTGGAATTGCGATCAATTTTGTTAACAGTGGCACATAGTTTTCATTAATGTGCCTCGTCTTGCTGCCAAAGCTGACAAGGGACAGAACAGACAAGCTCCCCATCAGTGAAAGTAGAGTTAAGTGAGCAGTGACAACCTCCTCACAAAAACAAGCAGGGACATAGATAGAAAAAGCTGCACCAAATGTACAGCCACAAGTAATGTTAAGTGAAAAATTTCTATTAAAGAGTGGTCTTCCCAAAAATGTATCTGTTCACTTTGGCATAAACTCCTCCACTACACACTGCATGACAGAACATGACCATTATTTAAAAGCCAAAATACCTGACTTATGATATGTTTTATCTATCCTGTCACAGCAATCTTTCTTACTCCTATCAAAACCACAAAACAAAACCACAGAACAAAGATTCTGGAGCCCTACACATACTTTCACTATATAAAACAATGCAGGCTTAGAGTTAACACCACTATATGGCACATTAAAAAAAGCTCAAATGACCTAAAGACTCAAAACAATATCAGGAAAGTTTTACTTCACATACTTTTCAAAGCCTTTCTTCTCACTGCTGTGAGTGCATCTCTCTCTCCCTATTACAGGTACTAAAGAACCTGTTCCTAGCAACATTCTGATGTAAAGCTTCTGTAATGTGCTAATTTGTGTGACTTCATCAATTGGTAAATCTGTTTCATCTTTCACATTCTTATTAAACAATGAAAAACCAAATGGGTGAGAAAGCCAAAATTCAAGGAGAGGTAAGGTAACTAGGTCCAGTTGGTTCAATCTAACACTAATTACTGTTTTCACAATGTGGAGAGCATTAGATCTATCAACTTCCAAAATAAAAGAGTTTCTGAATCTGTCAAAACACTTTAAAAAATGCACAGGTGGCAATGCAAATCAGATACTACCATAGCCTCTCATCAAATAATCCAGAAATGAATACAATGAAACCGTACCACCTTGTTAAAAGAAAAAAAAAAACCAACTAAAAATTACTATTTCTCAGTTCCAACTTGGGCTCACAAGAGAGATGTAGCTTACAAACTCAGCAAATCAACAGTGTGAAAAAGAGCAATCAGACATGGTAAAACACAGCTTTTTGAAAGAACATCCATTGAGTAATTGCTAGCACACGCAGCCGCAGCACACAGAACTTCCCAAAGATTCAAACGGATATGAGCATCTTCCACATTTTCATGCACAATGGCATCAAGTTTCACTGTGGGCTGCAGTAGCGAGGGCATGCCTTGAGGCTGGCACGTTCATTTAACATATGAGTCATTCAGTGTGGAAACAACATAACAGAAATATCCACAAACCAATGAATTGTGAAAGAACTATAACATTTTCCCCCTCAGGCCTGCACCTACTAAAGTGTCACAAATAAAGTTAATATCACAGAAATGATTCAGCAAAAGAGGAATTAAGCAGTAAACGACAGTCAACTCTTTTACAAGTCAATAACTTGACTGTTTTTATTTGAAACCAGTCAGTACAGTCATCTCAGAAAAGATCAAAAAAAAGACACTCCAGACTTGACTCTTATAACTACTGCAACTACAGATAAGATACCTCTACAACATGGAAATTGCAAACTAGATTTTTCTTCACTGATATCCTCCTTCAGAATCTGAGAGAATTTAAAAATAAGAACTTAATCATCACTCCCTTAAACCATCCTCCCCCCCAAAAAAGTTGGTTTAAAATATAAATGAGATAAAATAATTAACCAAACACTTGATGTGCAATGAGCCTGAGTGAAAGATTAGCCTGGCAAGAAAAAAAAAAAGTTGTAAGCAGCCTAGCTTCCTCTCCATTAGCTTCTTAGACATTAGCCCACAGAATCACAGCAGTCAAAAAAAAAAATCATTTATAAGTACATCAAAGCAGGTATCTAAGTTTACATTCATGTATCTAACATGCATATTTGTCCAACTGCAGTTAGGGGAACCCAGTATATGCCTAAATTTAAGTTGCTGATTTGTGTTTCACATTTTGGCACTGGAATGAGTACATAGTACTTTGAGGGCCAGATGTTTTCTCCCTCCCACCTCCAAAGTAAAAATGAAAAACTGAGTGTTACAGAAAGCAATATTAGTCACTCTTATTCACCTTCCTTGCCAATCTAATTTCAAATAAGGAGACTGCTTACATTAATCTTTTTAGGTCTAACTTGTATCAGACCTTTGGAGTGTGGCCACAGACCTATCAGGAGCTCACCTACCGGACATTCTGCGTCCTTCCTCCCCCAGTATCTTAGTGAGGATGCTCTGTTTCAATTAATGCTGCCCTAGGTACCTGTTATGATGTACATCTACACCATGCAATGGAGTCCAGAGCAGCTGGGCTCTGTCAGCTCGGCCGGTGCTCAACCCCAGGAGAATACACCCCTGTTTTCCTGCTCTCATGATGTGTCCATGGAAGTATCTGTGTTAGCACAAGGATGTGTCTGAGCTCCTTATCCTTGCCTCTCAGCAGGGCTAAGGCCTCTGACAGGCCCGCTGTTACCACTCAGACATTAACCACCACCCCTCCGACCAACACAGTCGATCCGATTAACGCCTAATCTGCTTGACAATCAGCTCCTGAGCCACTGCTGCTTTCTGCAGGGCATGACAAAATTACGAGTTCCTGAGGTGTGTCTAAACCCTCATTTCACTGGAAGTAGCACACTCTGGAGCAGCTCTCAGCTATGAAACTGGTTCATCAGAAGAAGGCACAGTGTCTGTGCTGCTTTTTACTACAGAGCATATGCACATCCAGCACCTCAAAATATCCTTACCAAGAAGCTCTAAGAACTGCCAGCTGAACAGTTGTATTGAACAGTTCCACTTCAATATAAACCACCAGTGGGATTCAAAGAGTAGGAAGAAAAAGATGCATAAATTCTTTGATAATTTCAAGAAGTCCGTATATACACAGATAAGAATATACTTGGCTTTGGTGAAAACAAGAATTTTTGTGTAGGGAATCGTTGGCCTAAGTAATTTCAAATACTAAATTTGAAGGAATCACTTCTACTACACTGCAGTTACAGTAAAACTTTCATTGGTGTTTTTCTTTGCACTTTCTAATTGTGCACACTATTTAAATGGTGTGAAACTTCCAACAAAGTAGTACCACTACAGTAACTTAGCATGCTGCCATATTTTTTTTAACCAATACGAGGATTAAAAGTTTCCAGCTATGATTAGTTTGTCAATAATTATGTGTTTTGTATCTCCTGCAAAGCTGATGCAATGCCTTTTAGAACATTCTTATGTGTAGTGGTGAAATATGCCACAAGAGATTATACTCTGAGTGAAAAAAAGCCGTTTTTTTAAAAGACAGTTCAAAAATATTCAGTTCTAAATATTCAGAGAAACAGGCTCACAGTGAGCCATAAATGGCCACTAACTCCCTCTCTAAAATAACTTACTTTTCTAAAAAGATGCTTTCACTATTTTTATATGCAAGAAGTCAATGCTAAGTAAAGTTGTTGTACAGTGCTTCAGAATTTAAAATACTTCATGATATAGAGCAATCCTCCTACTTTTCACATTTTAGAAGAAAATTTCATCAGACAAATCCTCAGAGAGACACAAACACATTTTACTGAGAACTATCACGTAGTGTTTAATAAATTACATGCAAATTCTTACCAGAATGCCATTGCTTTTGAAGATGCCATATCCATTGTTATCCTCAAGATATCTTATTCTTATTCATCATTAGTACCCTGCTTCCTTTGCAGTGAAGCTTCGGAACGGATTTCTGACAAGCAACCCACACCTACCAAAATGGTTTCTAGAAAGCAAATTATATAGCTGTAAGACATGGAAAACAAACCAGCAATTTGCAAACCACTGCAAGTGCAATGCAAACGCAGCAAATAAAAAATTCATTATGAAACATTCATCCTATTACGCTGGACACTAATATAACCACAGCTGTAACATCATACTTTTAAATCACTGGTTCACCTATAGAAAAACTGCAAGAGCAAAACTCCTTTTTATCCCTTTGAATCTCATATATTTCATCTCATTAAGGGTGGTCATTTGCCCATGAATGATTTTTATACAAGAACAGGATAAAGGAACATTATTCCAAACTATACTCAAGGTCTTCTAAGGAGTTATGAAAATTGAAGTTCCATTTATGCTGGATACAGCAAATACACAGAACAGTAAAAGGCCCCCTAACACATAAAAAACCCCAAGCCTAAACAGGTAAGACAGCACAAGGGAAAAGTCCACACCCAGCACAAACAGCAGGATTGCAGTAAATGTAACAGTAGTTCTACTTTGCAGGTGGCTTTTGCTTGCAAACAACATAGAAGGAGGTACAGGGTAAGGAGGGCACATTGGGTGGGAGGAAGCATATGTAGTATGCAGGAACGAAGCAGAAGTGAAGAGGCAGAATGGACAGCAAGAGGTGGAAGAAACAGTCGGTAAGCACAGGACAGAGATCAGCTAAATAAAGATAGCGAATGTTCTCTGAATGGTCAAAGGTCCCTCGGCTTTCGGCTCTTTCTGTTCCTGTGAGTTAGTCTCTGGCAAGGTCCTTTCTTTACTGCTCCAAGGCTTAGAGCAGTATACTTAGACTCCTTTAATACTTACTTTCAGTTCTTTTCCCCATCACAATCCCCTCCTCACATTTTAAGATAGGATCAAAGATCTTTCCCTCACTTACAGCTTTAAAACAGAGATGATCTGAATCTACCCAGCAGTATCTGTAATAGAACAAGCACCTGGCAGATCAGCCCTGCTTGCAAGTGATCCAGGTTCTGATTATTCTGACTTCAGCCTTCCTAATTCTTTCAAGGTAACACATACTGGATAGCATAAAAGTGAGGCAAGACACTGATCTGTAAAACAGCAGTTGAAAGTTGATAAGAGTAAGTAAAACATTGTATTCCGTGCTGAATAATAGAGTTGTTAGGATTCGGGATGGGGACAGCTGCTCTGTAGGCTCTAGCCAGAAGGAAATATTCTAACCTTTACAGCAAACTGGACTTCTTCTAGTGTTAACTGAATAGATTAGGCTTATATCAGAACAGAAGATGTATTCTCATTGTCAAAACACTCATTGTTTATATCCTTAAGCATAAATGGAGATAAGTCAGTGTAAAGAGCAAGTTTGCCTACAAAGGCAAATCAAAACTGTGAAACTGAAGTAGCATAATTTTTTAGAGGGCTGTATGGATAAGGGCAAATAAACTAGATTGAGGTCACTTTCATCTGGTGCAAGATCTCCAATAGGAATAGTTTATACAAGCAATAGCAACTGCAATATAATTAAAAACAATTTCAGGAATTGGGCCAGTGCTCCTAGGTTGTTTCCTTCTATGCGGAAATAAGCTACCAATAGATACAGTTTTATACTGATACAGCTCTATTCACGCCGGGGAAAGGTGGCTGATACTTCAATTATGCCAGTACAGATAAAGTAGAGAAATGTCTGAGAGAAAACTGTCTCAGATATAGTCCATTTACCTACTGCAAGATAGCAACAATATTCCTAGGGCAGGAAACACTTTAGAGTACTAATTCTTAACTTACAAAATATTCCCTCCTGTGTCATTCCCAGAATATCACCAACCTTTGAAATGCTAATGGAATTACTGAAGACAAACCAGACTTTGAATTTCTGCCAGATTCTGTCAGGAGTTCATCTGACAGAAGTTTTCTCTGTGCCACTCAGGTGTCACTATTCTCTTCATACCTCCTTTTCCTGTAAAAATGAACTATTTTTTTTTTTTTTTAGCAACAATATTGTGGTAATTTTGAATCTTTGTGAAAACACTGGTAAAAGTAAAGTGTGTGTCTTGGCTTGAAAAATACACATAAAAGCAATTATTACTCCTCTGCCAGACTACAGCTTTGGAATTACCTGCAACTTGCCAATGACAATAATAGGCAAGCAGTTATCCAGCAAAATTCCTTTAGTTCAGCTGCACAATAGTATGTCCACACTACCTGTACTTTACTTGATTGTTTGAAACAGCATCTGCCAATTACAGCTGTGCTGTTAAAAAAAACCAAAACAAACAAACTTTTTTGCTTCTAAAGAAACAAAGTTGAGTTATTTATCCAAGTGTTCTCTAAAGGAGAAAACAAATGAAAAAGAAGTTTTAACCACTGTGTTGCTCCTGGGACACTATGAATGATAACTCCCAGACAACTAAGTTGAGACACCAGAATCACCTGATAAAACAGGAATGCGTTTTTGTCTTTACTTGTGACTTCTTTACAACAGCTTCCAAAACAGACTCAAGAGAAATGCATTGGTTTTGTCTCCCTATCTCTGCCCTCCCCCTAAAACAAGACCTCTGGTCTCAGAAATCTTTGGATAAAGTGAAATACCTGCAACTGTAACTTACTTATCAAAGGTGAACTGTGTATGCCTCGCTAAGAATAAGAACTGCAGCGACCATAACCTAGCACATAACCTAGAACTGATAGGTACATTAGTTGTTAAAAAAATAGTAAAATATTTACTTTTAATAGGATAAATGTTCTCATCTCAGGGATTGGTCTGTGTTGAAAAGTGAGGTGCTTAAAAGTAGAAGGTTTTTGTTTGCTAGTTGATAAACGTCAGTAAGAAGAAAAAAAATTGAAAACAAAACTCAACATTACACTTCTTCTATAGCATACTATCATAAATTAATGAGAAGGGCAGACTTATATAGAAAATCTTGTTAAACAAACATGATATCTCTATTTAGAAAAATTATCTCATTGCAAATAGTTAATAGAGCATTTTAAAGACCTGCCCGCAAATGTAGTCTGCTATACACAGAAATTATCATTTCTCAGTACTCTGAATTTCTGTAAAAATTAATCTAAAATCTTTTTAACTTACAGAAAGCATCTTAAAGGATGCAATATTTAAATCTACTTCTTAAAAATCAACTTCACTGCTCTTTTTGATGGTATTCCATAACATACACCATCACCATTCCATAGCATGATAATGAAGTTAATCTTCAAAGCACTACATAGACTTCATCACCTCTTCCTGGTGAACGTGTCAGGAATGAGATATCCTCTCCTGGAAGACCCTGAAACTCTCATAGCTGTATTGCAGATAACGCAACAGACTCTCCTCCTTCAAAAATATAACCAACCAGTTCAATATGACAACAATAAAAGAGGGTGTCCAAGAGGAGAGCATTTAAGATGGATATTCATGACTAGGATAACAAATTCCTGGGCCTGCTCTCAAAAAAATGTCATGATGTTGGGACCCAAAAATCAGTGTAGCACATTGGGTGGTATCCTGCCACTGTTGTTAAGCCCTAAGGTAAGCTACACATCAGCTCCCACGTGAGCCTTCTCTTAGACATTCTTGGAACACAAGTCCCAAGAACAAGTCAAGGTACGTCTTTCTGAGTGGGCAAGAAGCTAACTGCGTTCCAAAGAACAGTGGAACAAAGATATTTTATAAAACTAATAGATCAATGGGTTACCCACAGAGAGAGGTACATGAACAGCTTATGTATTGCTCAGATAACTTCTATTTTGAAGTGCTAACAGCACAAACTTACCTACAGTGGTATGAACTGTCTCTTAAAATATATCACTTCTCTAAGATTGAATGTGCTGTGTTACATGATTTTTTTTTTAATTATAAAGAACCTTTAATAACTGTTGCTCAGATCTTCTATAACTTCAGGAATTCAAGAGGTACAGGATTTTACCCCCAACTGTTTAGTATATCCTGTGGTGAGAATTACAGTGATTACTCATTTCCATAGGGGGGAAAAAACCCCAAACCTTGTACTCTTCACTGCTTAGGAACACACAACTTATTTCAAGCACATGATACTCCTTCTACTTACTTAAATGAATTAGGAAGCTACTATAAAACCACTTCTATTTTAATAGGTTTTTTAAACCAATTGCTTGGCAGGAATAGTTGCTCACTTTCTTAAAGCAGATGATCTATTTCAGATGCAGCTGTTTCTCTCACATTCTATACTGCCTATAGAACTGAACACAGAAAACCCTAAATAGATCTCATTGATGTTAACAGTCCATTGAAGTTAAATATCTTAAAAGGTAATACATGTATTTCTTTGATTTGTTGTAATCTTTTATCTTAAAATACTCTCAATTTTTATTCCTGATTTTTATCTCAAAATACCAATCCTTTTATATTATTTTTCTGGTTTTGAAGGTGACAAGGAAGTTACGTCTATAGTTGAAATGGAGTAAGTCTTAAAAACAAATACCCCAGTCTGTAATGTTTTCTCTTTGAAACTACACCAGAAGAAAAGATTTTTGTTTATTTAACAAGAAAAACTTACTGCTTTTTTCTAACAATTACAGAACTATTTTCCACCTTTTCCTCCCCATTCCCCCAAAAAAGCAGAGTAAAAGAGGACCCTGGCTGATGAACTAGGACGAGCTACCGGAGATGGCCATAACAGCTCCTGCTGCCATTGCACACTGTTCCTCTCCAAGTTTCCTGCCTCCAGTACTGAGGCAGCAGCACCTGCTACACTACTGTACTTTCCAAGAGCAGAAATAAAGTACAGCAGCACCAATTCTGGGTGACTTTAAGGCTCTGTTACAAACTGTACTGAGCTGTCACAACACAGTTACACTGTCCTTGGAGAAAGTGGGGACTAGCTGAAGCAGGAAACAAACCAAGTTAACCCCATGATCTGAATAGAGCCCTATCACTTACTCTAATATGGAAGCTGTTAGTTCCAAATTATACATTCAGTACCAAAAGACATCTGTCTTTGCAAAACGGAAACCACAGTAGTTGGACAAACTACACACAGGTTCATGTTGGAAAATGGGATTAGAACTAGACATTCATGTTCTGTGTCAGTATAGAAGTCCTCTTTAGAAACAGTACTGCTGAAATGTTAGATAATTATATAAGGCTCAAACTGCAACTAACAAATCCTCTCACAAATATAGACATGTCTATTTTAAATTAAATGTTAAGTGGGAAATATTTATAGTTTAAGTTGCACACTTTGCTACTTAATTATCATAATTTTAAAAAGAAGACACCTTCGATTTCCTCCTCCAAAGAAGTTATTTACCTGATCTGCAGCTTGGGAGTCCCCAGTAGTCAGTTATGAGATTCTCATCCCACTGAATGTCAAGGACCTAGCATTTGAAGGATGAGATTTCAACATCAGTTATTGACAACTTAACTTTGCCTCACCAAAGATAAACCAACCTTCATTCCCACTCAGGTCAGCTCATTGATTTCACAGAAAACACATTTAGAAAGCAGAGCTGAATGCTTTCATAAATTCTACCCATGAGCTAAAAAGGGGGAAAAAAACCCAACCAGAAAAAAAGAGCTGATATAAAATGTTTGAGACTTCTTGATGCATGATGAATCGAGTATTTTTGTATATTTGTGTGCAAAGCAACAAGTGACTGAATTTACTGTTAACTGCTTGCTGAAAGGATATAATCTCAAATACCTTACCTTCTTACTCTTCAGATACAGGCCTCTGTTCTTTGACAAAAACCCAATTTTATCCTTGTACCAGAGGTTGTATTAGGAAAATAACAGTTCTGCTGAAAGAGTCTGGAAAAAAAAAATTTGCTGCTCTCAATATTCATGTTATAGACACCATAACCATTATTATGAATAATACTGAACTTGGTTTCTGTTTTACTCTTGTCCTACTTTGGGTTCAGTGGACCTGTGTTCCATTAAAGTTTGACTTCATGTGCAGCCAGAATAGATTCTCACCAACAGGACCTAATAAGCTTAAGAATAAATACTCTTCTTCAACTATATTAAAAATAAATTTGGATACACCAAATCCCTCAGGTTTTATAATTTTGTATAATTTTAAAAAATAAATTTAGAATTGTATCTGGTGAACACTGTTCATAGAATTCATGCTGCAAAACACGACCAGAAAATATAAGCACTGTCTCCAGAATTAATTCTGGTTTGCGGTGATTTAATTGGCATTTCAATTTTTAGAAGGATACTGAAGCAACAGCCTCCTTTTCCCTACTGCTGTTCCTGTTTGAAGTACACTAACGGTTCAAAAGTTTCTTTTAACTGGCTTCTGACTTCTAATGATCCATTGCATTTATTTAAAACAATAGCTTCATGTTCCTTACAAGTATGAGAGGACTAAACTAAAGGCTTACACTTTAAAAAGTGATCCTCTTTCTATGTCACCAAAGCTGTCAGCATCAGTACTCTACTAGGAAGGCACCGATAGGAAGTTAAACATGTGCATGAAAACATGCAGAACAGAGCCTCTGTTTCCACACCCAAAAGATACCACAGTAAAATATTTGAGAAATTTGAAATCCATTTAATTCTGCAGGATTTTTAGCATGAAAATGATATTGTTAAAGCTCCTCAGATCATATATGCATCTAGAAAGATGCAAGCAATCCAGTAATTCAATTAATAATTTGTCTAACAAAGTAGACAGATATTATAAAAGGAGTCTTGATTTGTGTACCGCTGAAAAGGCTGAAAAACTGTACTCTACCTGATAAGATGCATTTGGCTGTTGGGTTTTTTCCCCAAATTATCATTTATTTGGCTGCTGCTTGGAACATCAAACCCATTGCCAGTTAGAGAATCCCCGCAGTTTGCAATGAGAATACAAGAAATTCAAGTGCCTGTTTAAATAGTCACAATTATTTTATTAATTTACTGCTAATAGTTCTTATTAAATGTACATTGCATATGGCTCCCATACAGAATATGACTAGAAACCAACTTGACCAGTGAAGTCTTATTAAGTTCTAAAAATAACTGGATGTCTTGAAAAAAAATAAACACTACATACAGAAACCATTAGTCTAAAATTAAATCTTGGTCAGGTGTTACAATGCCAAGATTTAAGGACATATTTTAGAAAAACTAAAATGAAAATAAATTTTAAAAAATGCCAAAGCTGATTTTTTTTTAAGTAGAAAATTTTCCAAGTTGTGATAGCCTAACTGTGACTGCCTTTTTACTGCCTATGAATAACTTGAGACTTAATTAACATTTTGATCCAAAACAAAAAATCAGACTTAGCAAAATATTGAATTTATATAATAAACACATACAAGAAGTCTGTAAAAGCACACAGCAAAAGGGAATTGTGTCATTAAGATCATAACCTCCATTGACAGCTACTCCAGAGATAATAAATGGTGCTAGAATTATTTTCCAGACTATTTCCCTCCACTCATCTCGTAAGTATGTGTGCTCCTACATGTGCCTTTTAATTTCAACATACTTCATGTATCAAATGTTCAACACAAAGGCTCTGACAGGACACAGTACATATGCTAATGTAAATGAAATGCCAGCATACCAAATCCAAGTAAGTATAATTTAAGAAAACTTACCCTGACTTGAAAAAGCACCCTTGAGCTGCATCCGTGCTAATTCCCAAATGAATACTCTTCCTTGCAAATAAGTGAGCTTTTTTCAGATCATTATTCTGTGGCACAGGCTCCTCCAAATGGCAGAATGAATGTATTGCCACTATTGAAAATTTACAGATCATCTGAAGTAATTGAACTGAAAGCAAGCAATACGGCAACTTTATTGTGTGTTAAGTTACTGAAAATATTTTACTTAGTTTTCAAGAACTTGTAACTTAACAATAACATTTAAAACACATAAAGGATATGTATATGCAGAGATTGATAAAGTATAAATGAATTCATTAAACCAGATGGACAGTTCATCTAAGCAGAGATGCCCAGATAAGGAACTTCCATTTTATGCTACTGCATCGCACCATTTCAATACATTTTAGGGATGTTTATTACACATTATATATTTCTTCTCTTCAAAGAAGTTTTCACCTGGGTATCTATAATGATACATGTATTTTTGCAGAACATTTGCTTGTAATATAGAATTATCTTCAAGTAGTTCAAGTTACTCCTTCCAGCATGAATTTTTTTGTAGCTAAAACCACCAAATGTCATCTATCACCATCACGCTAATACAGACAGCTTTAGAAGCACTGCCTTCAAGTTCCTCACAACTTTCTCTGATTTTACAGAATGTATGCAGTATTTTACTTGGGATGCTTAGTTGAGGGCAAGATGAGTCACAGATTCTAGAGGCATAATGTGATGAGGATCCATTCTGGTAAAATGCCAGTTCAAAAAGAGAGAACCCTGCTGCTGCTTGTTCTGATCCTTGGGTCATGATCCCATCTCCTGGCGGAGCCACCCACTAGACCAGAGCGAGTAACTAACTTGGGTTAGAAATTGCTGCTTGCTGCAGACCCCTCTCGAAGTCAGGATCGATTTTCTGATTCAAGTCACTGCGTGATGGCACCAATCACTGTGTTAATATAACAGGAGGGAAAGTGAGGGAAGATGACCACACAGCTAATTGCAGCTACAAATGTCAGCGCTTAAGAAACTGCTGTTGTCACTGGAGTGTAAATTCCAAGGTAAATCACAGGTCTGCCACCGCAGGCAGCACAGCGTACCACTGGACTGCTTTAACTTTCAGTTCCACCTCTGCATCACTGGCCGTCCTCCCCACAATGGCATAAAAAATGGCAACTTGTAGAGCCCCACCAAAATTGCCTGGGGTACAATTTCCTGCCAAAGGCCATACACTGCAAGTTTAAGGTGGGATGAATTAATCAGGATGGTCTGCAAATTCCAGCTCTGCTCACTGTGTTCAGTTTAAATGTACAGTATGTACAGCACTTGACAGCTTCCGGTCTTCTGGCACAGAATCTCATCCTAACGAGATGCATTCTTCTTAGCAGATCAGCCACCTCATCCTTTAGAACCACTAAATGAATGAATAGCATCAAGTCCTGGTGACTTAGGAATCTTTAGCACTTTATTCTAGCATTCAGTCTTTTGCTTCTCTAATCCCATAATGAGATAACATCCAATCAACATTATTTGAAAAGAATAAAATGCCCACAACATCCTTGGGGTGAAGAGCAGCATAAAGAAATAACTTCACTCCTTCCTAGCACCTCTTACTCCTTTTAATTGCTTTCTATACTCCCTAAAAGCCCAAGAGACCTGCTAGGTCCCTACCGCATTACTTGTGCTGTTACCATACTCCTTGTATTTTTAAATACAAGCATACAACGAAGTGTTTTCCTGAAATACACAGCCACCAATAAGACATGACAACAACTATAGCCTGTTGCTGAGATTAACTGAAATATTGGGAGGCTTAAAATGTTACATAAAAACATTTCTAATTGCATGCAAGTGAAAGTGATTGGCCTTTTACAGGCAGCAGTTTAGAGATTTCCTCTCAACTTCTTGCTTAAAAGTAAGTAATTAACAATACTAAATGAGAACAGTTATAGAAGTATCAATGGGTACAAATTTTATACAGACATAGGAAGAAAATCCATATGATTCCCTACACATGAGAAGGATTATTGTTTATTAAACTCAACCAGCTGTGTCTCAGCATCTACATATGAGGATTCTACGTAGTATATTCTAACAGTGGGAGGGTTGGGGTGGTAGTGGGTTTGGGATTTTTTTTTTTAAATATAAGAATGCCCTCTCACATTCCAAGTCCTTGCTTTGCAAAGTTTTTAGGGCCTCAAGCCTTTCTTAAACTTCTACCCTGCATTGATGCCTTTGTTACTGTAGTCTCAGTACTAGAAGTACCCAAGTTAGGCAGAGTAAGCTTAAATCCATTCACACACCTCAACTGCACATAAAGCATGAAATTTTCAGGCACTCTACTAATTCTAGAACAAGTCAACTGTATGCTAGGAAAGAATTCCTATACAAGGAATTCAATCTGACTTAAGACTGTAGGCAAAGAATTTGAAGCAATACACAAAAATGTATGGCCATATTCCTCTTACTGTTATAAATCTTAACCTTAGGTCAAATCTGCAACTCCATGCTACAACATGATGCAATGAGGTAAAATAATGGCAGGGACTTACTAGAGTTTAGCTTGTCCAACTAATGGATTATTTTATAAAGGAAGTATCTATTTGCATAATACAAGTGTGATAATCAAAAATCATTCTAGTTAGAACAGGCCTCAGAGGTCATCTAGTTCAATCTCTGCTCAAAGCAGCATTAATATGTGAATACTCATTAATGATACGAGTTGTACTCTTAACCTTGCAGACCACTAATCGCATGTAATCCTTAATCAAATGCACTCAACTGCCTTTGATAGGATTACTTATCTGCAGAAGGGTTTGTGGGACCAGTCACTTGCCACACATTATTCCTAAGCATAGAACACTACCGTACTTCCAGCTGTACTCAGAACCAGCACCATGCTTGCATTTCACTTTAAATGTCTTCTTATCAGGTACTGTTATGAGAGCAGTTTTCCAAGGGGCCTGGCTGTACAGAGGTAGATTTGGATAGATGACAAAAGGAAGGAGTGAAGTAGTGGGTGATGAACCCCTAAGCAAGACAGAAGCACAGGGCTGGGTCCTGGTTTCAAGTGGTTCACAGGTTGATGAATGTAGGATAGAGGCCCTGCTCTGGGAGATATCAATAATACCTATAAACCTAAAAAATACCTATAAAGAGAAATTAACACCACTGGCACCAACAGTCCTTTAGATATCAGTCAGTGACCAAACTTGAGCAGAGTAAGTTCAGGAACCTCTGCTTTAGTACTGCCATTTTGTTTTGTTCCTCCAGTTTTGCTCAAATAAGGACCTCCATTTTGGATTTGTGTTTAAGTTTACACTTCTATTTCATGCATGAAATATGGTAAAGCATTGCTAATTACAAAAAAAAAGAAACCCTCACTGAAAAACTCCACAAGCAATAATAAAAAAGTTGAAATGTTTTGTAAAACCGTGGTTACCCTATGACACAAGCTGCATTACAAAATAAATTTGCTTTACATTAGTTCAGTAATAGCCTCTGTTCTGAAGCATGAAATACAGTGACAGTTTATCTATGCTGTGTGACAATATGTGAACTCTGCCAAACAAACTAGAGAAAAGTTCATCTTCTCAATAATGATTTCATTTGAACATTTAACATCTGCTATTTTAAGTAACTTCAAATATTATTACTGTGGACACAACTGTAAACAATATAGGCACTATTTAAGTTGTAACAACAGCAACAAGAAATAAATAGCAGAATATGTAAAAAAAAAAGTAATTTACTTTAGCAGCTTTGTTAACCTTGGTCTTAGGACCATTCAAAAAGCATTTTAAAACTCTGGGTTCTGGGGTATTTTTGAATACATTGAAAACCTTTTAAATTCTACCGTTCCAGACATTATTTACATGCCTTCCCCAAGCATTCATTAGTAGTCACTGCTGTTTGCTAGGTTGCATAGAGGGCCTGTCCCTATCTGACCTCTTTCACTTAAAACTACAGGATTGTCCAAGAATTTTCTCTCACATATCCACAAAAAGAATTAAATTTCCCACCAACGTGTAGGTATCAGAAGCTAGGTGCCAGGATGGTGCACCCATATGCACCACAAAGTCATGAAAGAAAGGGAAACGGTTCAAAGACGCAGGTACGAAGCAGCAAGAGAAAACAATCAAGCCAGCAATTCTAAAGCCAAAAACGAGAGGTCAGTCAGATTCTCAAACTGACAGAGCATCTTCACCAGCAAATTTCTACCTTAGAGATCTTTATTTTATACTTGCATTAAGAAGCTTCAATATTTTTTCTGATTAACAAAGATAATTGATTTTACTAAATATTTACGTTCTCTTTTAACAATAAACTATCATGCTTTTGTGTTTCAAAATGAAAAAAATTACTTCAGAATAGTTGTTTGCAACAAAACTAACTGCATTTGTATGTTTGCAACCTTTTACAGGAGTGTAGTAATTGGCATTCTAGTTGAGAAAGGAAGGTCAACACCTGACTACCAAACAACAAGTCCCTGTCTGGGCACCAATTCTGAGGGAAGAGAGAACAAATTGTAAGGAGATGCTCTGTGGTATGTTGCTAACACAGGGATGCCCACACCTTGCTAGGTGTTGCTGCCATGTAAAAAGCAGATGATTGGTTTTGTGTTTTGGCCAAGGTGCAAAATTACTTTATTGAAAACTTTAACTAGGAAAAAAGCAACCAAAAAAAAGAAAAGCAAGAGTTGTGTCAATTATACCATATTGTGTACAGAGAATGACACCAGCACACCTCAAAGCTTCTGCATTAGCACACCACACATTATATAAAGATTACCAGTGTGGCTAGTTAATAATATTTCTGATGTAAGGAAAAAGCACTATCAGGCTGAAAAGGACAATTACAGCCATTCCCTTCAGTTCTAAAAGCAAAGGTAGAAATGATGCTTTATATAGAACAAGTACTGAACACTACCATAGCTTTGGAATACATCTCTAATTTTCAAGTAAAAAGAAAGGTTGAGAGATTGACAGAGAAGAGGACATACAATTAGATGCACTTAAGAGGCCAATGGGTTTCAACACTTGAGAATGAGAGGGGTGCTAAATTTACAGCAGCAAACCAGAACTCGGCAATATCTTGTTTCAGCTAGAAGGTGAACTATTGGTATTTTAGGCTAGAGGGAAAAAGGTAATCGTTTTTGGTCACCACCATGATCCCACTCATCCACTCCCCACACCCCCTGTCA
The DNA here is from genome assembly GCA_013397315.1 of Donacobius atricapilla. Taxonomy (NCBI): domain Eukaryota; kingdom Metazoa; phylum Chordata; class Aves; order Passeriformes; family Mimidae; genus Donacobius; species Donacobius atricapilla. The sequence goes on from WBMY01001946.1 coordinate 36,057, forward strand.
ACAGAAGGTCCAAGAATTACAGGAAAAAAAAAAAAACCTCTAAAAGCAGTTTGGAGATTTAAAATAAATAAATAAATTTAGAAAAGGGTAGTGGTCTCCAGGCCCAAAATGTCTCCTTTTTGAGAGTGAAGAAGTACATTCTTAGAGCAACTAGCATGGTAACAAAATATGATATGGTGATTTAGCACCACAAGCAAATAAAAACTGACATATATAAACACCTATGTCATGCACCTTAATAAAGACAAATTATTTTCTTTCATTAGCCCTACCTAAGGAATGACTTCACATACAAATAAATTTTTAAAACATTAAAATAAACAAACAGAAACACCACAGGATAATTCAGAGACAGGAAAGACTTTGCAAGGGCTTTAAGCTCACAGAGAATTAGTCCTACCACCTTTAACAAACTCTTTAGGCCCATGCAACTCTGAAAAATCAGGGAAGTGTGCAATACGCTGGCAATTCCAGAAAAAGAAGATGGGACAGGCATTTTAAACTCTTTAGAATAAGCATCAGTCCTTCTTTGCATTTACACAGCACTTACTTGGAAGAGATGCTAGAAGCTGGAGCCTCTGTTCACACATTCCGTAAAGGGGCTGTAACAATACCAGCATCCTTAGAGAGGATGTTTAACCAAATGGGATTGCAGAAAGCAAAACCCTTCCAGACTAAATAAGAATCAGAAGATAATAGTGATAAAAATGTAGTTCAAGTGCTTCAAGTACCAGAGGAGAAAGTCTCCAATGTACAGGTAATGCTACCTCAGTGTAAGTTTAAATAGGTAAGGAAGGCTGGATAATCTGTCACTTTTCAACTTCACAAAATGGATCATGGCTCTTTTTTTCCTTTGTTAGTACCAATTGACATCTTACAAACTTACACTCAGTCTACTTGAAAAGACTCCTTCCTTCTGTACCAGAATACAGGAAAAATATCTTGAAGAAGGTTATGGAGTGTAAAAAGAACGGACCAATTTCTTGGACAGCAAATGTGTTACTTAATATGCTTTGCTCTGCTACCATAGGAACGGGATTCTGCAGGCAAGATATTTAGAATTTTTTTTTCCAAGATTCACAAGGGTTCAACTTTAACTACTTTGTTTGATTATCACTTCTTTTTTCAAGAAAACAAAACAGCCTTTAAAGTTTCTACTTTGAAGACAGAATAAAACAACTAAGATTCTTTTTAGAAGTGTCATTACATCAATTATTGTTTACTTACATAGATATAATTTGGTATTCATTTCCCTTTTATAAACACACACAAAAGAGTGATAGCACCTTTGACACCATCCCAGTTTTCCTCAATTCCTGTACAACACTGTCTTCAGTGGCTCTATTCTCAAAATGATTGAAATAGGGATTAAAAATCACTATTCTCAGAATTAATGAAACCTTACTGATAATACATGTTAGAATTCTGTTTTAAGTCAATCAGTTAAACCTAAAACCACCTTAGAAATTCCAGACTTTCATATGGAGGAAGAGAAAACCAGTATAAAGGCCTAACAAAAAGGAGAGTCAAATATAACCTGCCTTAAAAGAGCAATTAGTGTATGAAACCAGCATATCATATCTAGGCAAGTATTAACTATCTGTTCGTTTAATTTCAAAACACTTGGCTTGCTGTAATCCGTTTTATTTTGTGAGTCTTTTAACCAATGCAACTCCAAATTTTCACATCAATTTTTCAAGTCTTAACATCAAGCTAGCCAATACCTTTGCCACTACAGAGACATGAATTTTGTTGGACTGTTGTTATATTACCTCATGCTGAGTCCCAGCCAAATCCTTCCATCAACATTAAGCCGTATTTTCTATTTTTTGCTAACTTTCACAAGAGTAGCAATGCAACACCACAATGCCACAGAAAGATAACCTAACTACTGAAGATTGCTAAGGAGACAAATGCACAACATAACCACCATGATCATATCAGATACCACCCGGCTTTCCACACGTTTCAGAAACATTTCATCATTGATATTTTCCCACTAGAAATAGTTCTGGAAATAAATAATTTCTGAAAACAGAAGAGATACTAAGTTAACTCTTGGCTATTGTTCTCTACTAAAATGGGGTCAGAAGCCTCTGGGCTGTAGGAAATGAAAGTAAAATAACTTTAAGAACAGTGTAAAAATTAAGAAAGTATTTTGAAGGCCAGATGCAATTCCCAAATGGAAATTTTTGCAGTGATTTCTGAGAGCACTGCATCAGGTGTCAAGTGTTCAGCTTCTCTCTTTCTACACAGTAAAAAATGCACTCCTGTTAAGGATGACAAAATAAGAGGCACTCTTATAAGAATCAAGAAGAAAAAAAGAAGACTACCTTTACCTCAGAGCAATATATAGATTTCTCCTGCTCTGTCAAGGCTACAGGCACTGTAGTAGGGAAAAAATGCAGCACTTCTCTTTTTTTCCTGTACTTTTGAAAATGAGTCATAAAATATAAGAGGTTTTTACTTGAAAAAAAAATAAAGGGTTTAAACAGGCAGCAGTTGACAAAAAAAACCTGGCCTCTTATTTTAGCTACTGATTTTAGAATCTCTGTCTTAGAAAAGATCTCCCTCCCTCTGATTAAAATACTGAAATGCAATAGCTGAAGGATACTACGTATACATATCAAAACCAGTAATGTTACTAATTTGTGAGCTTAAAAATAGTTCAAGAATGCAAGAAAGTTAACAATCACAGTCACCTTGACTTCATATAAAAAAAATTACCTAAGCGAGACAAAGGCTTTCTTGTGGTCTGTACTTGAAAAACAGAATATAATTGATATATTTAAGCATTAAACGGAGAACAGGAGGTACATATATAGTTACTTTATTATTCTTTCATTAAAATTCAAACTTGCAAAGTGACATTTGGGAAATGTTACATTAGCTTTTGGAAAAAGGAGGAAAGTCAAGCAAAAGTAAAATCCAAGAAACAAAACCTTCAGAGCAAAAGTTTTCAGCTGGTACGTCCCACTCCGTTCTCAGTTTCTCAGGGACCCTCATGCAGCAACAACATGGTAAGAACTGAGCAGCCAGCAGATGTGTAATTTGCATGTGAAAATACTTTTAGAAGACACACATGAGTAACATATGCTCTCAGCCTGAGTACAATTTTCTAAATATATGCCCTGAATATTGCCTCCCTGACATTCTTAACTATGTTTCAGATAATGGTTTCTTGTACAGATTTGTTACTCTTTCAAAGCACCATATATATATATATATATATATATATATAAAGACATACACAACACTCATGTCANNNAGCCTTAAACAACACTCATTTCAGGAGTTCATCTTGGGGTTTGGAGGGAGACTCTGAGTCTTCATTGTGTCCGTGTAATCACAAAGTTGCCAAATTATGCTTGAACAGACTTCAACAAGAGCGTGATTCCCTGATTCAGGAAGTTAAATCAGACATGTATGTTCACTCACTTGCCTGAACCAAAGGAGCTTCAAAAATTGTATCTTAAAACCCCCCAAATTCTTTCTATGTTATGAAAAAAGTTTCAAAATGTAGATAGAAAGTGATAAAACAAGAAATAAGCCATGTGCTCATGTACTGTTAGTTAAATCAAAACCAAATCTAGTCAAATCGACACAACATGCAAGACAAAAACTCCATTTGAGGAAACAGCAGTCAAACTAGATCCCAAAGTCATTACCAATCCACATCTGGAACACTCAATTCCTAGTGACTGTGGATTCGGCATCATGTTGCTATTATTAATATAGGACTGTTTTGTTCAAGACAAAGGAAGTTCTGTGGTAAAATGAGATGAAAAACCTCTGTTTCTTTTCTTTGCCAACACACAAATTCTATTCCTCAGGCATATGGAAAAACTCTGGTTCTGGATTCTGTCTTTGGCACAAGCTTTCCTTTAATCATCAACTTGAATGTCAGGGAAGAAAAAAGAAAGGACACCAGTAAATCCCACTGTGGTACTTAGGAGTACATAAAAAATACCTGAAATCATAGAATACTTTGGGTTGGAAGGGATCTTTAAAGCTCATCTAGTCTAACCTCATGCAATGAGCACAGACATCTACAAGACCAGGTTGCTCAGCACCCTGACCAAAATGACCTTGAATGTTTCCAAGGATGAGGCATCTATGACCTCTCTGCCAACCTGACAGTTTTCCACCACCCCCATTATAAAGTATTGCTTCCTAGACCCTGCTAAAATGTCTGTCCTCAAATATAAATTAATACACAAAAAAAGTTGGGGGTGGGAGGGAGAGGACAAAGCAGAGAATGGAGGCATGAGGTAGCTTAAAAAATCTTAACAATATTGAGTCATGAATTCTTACTAGAGAACTAGGATCTAGTACTAGAGTTTTTTCAAAATCAGCCCATGCTAACAAGCAGGAAAAACATCTGTTTAATCCTTCTTATGCCTTGAGAGGCTACCTGGAACAGAGGGTAGACAGTGTTAAAGGAATAAAGTAGGTATTTATTAAAAAGGCCTTCAAAGGATACACCTTGGGCAGTACAAGAGCCTGGCCGAGGCTACACCCAAGATGGACACCTGGTCATGAGTTTTCACACTTGTATGTTTTGGTCTATTTACATATTGGGCTTAATTGTCCAATTACAGCTTCAAGTTATGAGGTCCCATCCTCCCAGTTTGCACTCCTCAGTTCTCTGTTGTTTATACTTTTTGGATCTGAAGCTGCAATGGTGTCCTTCATTCTCAGGCTGGAAAAGGATTGTTTTGTCTGACTACCCTGTGAAGAGAACTTGCTAACCCTTTATATGAAGTTCGGAGTTATATACTAATGCAGCACAGAATCTGGAAAATATGAAAGCTAAAACTTAAGGCATCACTTCCAAAGCACAAACACACACAAGTAAACACCTTTTTACCACATTATCTCTTAGGCTGTACACACTTGAAACAAAAGTTTGTGGAAGGCCAAAACAAAACGGCAGACTCTAGTCACCCCTGGGAAAAGGTAAAACTTACACTGCAATGAGAAGCTAAAAATTTGTTATTGAAATCAATAAACAGAATTTATATTAACTTTCATACTAATGAACAAAACTTGTATTAATTTTCGTACGTCCACTGCATTTTAACAATAATTGTTACTAGGGGTAAAACCACAATACTCTGAGAGTCTCAAAATGCCAGGAGAAAAATCACTGCATAAATACAACTACCTAAGGAAAGTACTACACGATGTTATTCAGTAGACTGCATTATTTGACCAGTTTTAACAGTTAAACAGAGCCACTGGAAAAGAGATTAAACACATATCAAATGCACTGTGTGTATGTAGGAACACCCATCTCAATGACCATAAAGCAACTGAGTTCCTTCTCCTACTCAACATAGTGCTTTACACTCCTGATGAACATACACAGAAAAAAAAAAAAAAAAACAAAAAACAAAAAAACATTTTCCACAATCAAAACACTAACGAAGGAAACCTTAACGTGAATCTAAAAATAAGCACTCGTGACATATTTCTCCAGTCAGGCATAAAACTTCTGCCAATAGAACAAGATACTCTCAAACATTAATTCAACCTTCACAACATTGCTTCACAAATCAAAGGAATAACTACAGCAAAAAAAATTAGATTACGGACGCTACAACGGACCCGTTATAGTAACACACCATTTCACAATGCGAATCATACAGTGCTAAGCGCTTTTTAAAAACGCAACCAGGAGCAGCGTGTCAGGAAAGCAGAGGCAGGCACAGGAGAGAAGGTATTTTCTGTGCTCTCCCTGGAGCAGCCTCCTGACTCACACCCTCCCGCAGCCCCGGGGAGCAGCAGGCTGGGGCCGCACTGACAGCTTTCCTGACGCAAGAGAAGCGGAGCACTGACCTAAAAATGCCGCAGCTGCCGAGCTCCTGCGGCTCAGCTCGAGGAAAAGGGGCCGGCATGGCTTCGAGTGCCAGCCACAAACACTCGAAACTACTGCAGCCCGAGTCTGCTGGCGCAGAGACGCTCGCCGAGACCCCCACTTCACCTCGACCTCTTGAGCCTGAAACCTCCGAAAACGACTGCGAGGCGAGCTCTAGGCTGAGATTTTAGAGCAGAGGTCTTCAACGGGGAGCCGCGCATCCCCGCAGCGCTGCGGCGGCGGCGGCAGAACCGGCCGCCGCAGGGCCTCGGGCAGCGAGTCACACCGGAGCCACCGAGCCTCGGACAAGGCTAAACCCCACCCTGGGCGCGACTTTAGGCAGGGATTCAATGGCCCACAGGTTAATCATCAACTCTCTGCGCCGGGCACCGCGCCGAGGCCCCTCCCGCCGCCGGGGCGAGCGCTGCCGGGCCACCGCCCCGGGGTTCAGCGGCGGGGCAGCAGGTGCGGGCCCC